>JARHVA010000158.1:87500-610000 GCA_037957365.1 Torreya grandis
ATTATGGGTTATTCATGATGCATTCATTTGGAAAGATGTGTTTTATGGTTCAATATGAGAAGTCATTGAGCTTGTATATAAATGATTTGTCTTGATTGTATAATTAGTGTTGTGATGAAATAAATTTGGGTCATATGTAGCCATTTATTATTGTATATGCATATTGGGTAAAATTTTGAATAAGTTAGTTTTTCTTGTTGAAACTTGTTTTTTCATATTTTAGTGCTCTTTCTGTTGAGTACTCTTTACCAATTTCATTTTTATATGTGTTAAGGTTATTTTTAATATTTTTTATATTAAAGATATAATACTTTATGGTAGTATATGATAAAATTTGTATTTGAATTTCTTGAACTTGATGTTGAAAGTGAAATTGTTGGTTTTTAAAGTCTTGAAGATTTTTAGTTACACAGAATATGTTTTGTTAGTTATGCCTATACAATTTATTTGGTAGAAGGCATTTTTGGAAGACTAGTTTTATATATTTTCATTTATCTTTTAGAAGTAGAGTTGGTTTTACAATGATTAGTTTGATTATTATCAATGGTAATATTTATATTTGGTGTAATTTTATTTAAGATGCATATCTTATTCGAAAATAGATTCTAGGTTGTCAATGAGTGAATGTTTTTTGAAGATATGATTACAATTTGTATAAATATTATTTTTATGATGGCTCAAAATGAATCTATGAATGGTTAGTTTAAGTTATTCATTCACATACAATCATACTATCCTATGGATTCTCTAATGGAGTAATAGATGGATGAAAATTAGATAAATTTATGAATAAATTACTATTTTCCTACATATTTTTTTATTTGCATACTGGTATTCATAAGTTTCTTTGTGTTTAATTCATGTTTTTCCTCATTCATCTAACTATCAAATTGTATTTGGGTTCTAAAAATATACAATGAATATATGATTATATATATTCAATGATACTATCATTGAACTCTGCCTATATAGAACTTATTGTTTGGAACAAAGTTTGAAGGTTTGAATATACAAAAGGGTTATTAGGTCATGCATAAATAGTTTTTTTTTGTAAATATATTTTTGGGAGAATGTTTTTGAAATTATATTGACTCTTTTCATCTTTTTGGTGATATAAAATTAGTATGGTAACATAGGCATTATAAGGTTTCATTAATCTGTGTGGTTGTTATTTTAAAACAAGAGATTTATTTGAAAAAATATATGAAATTTCTTGAGAACAAGGTTACATGGATTTGGATTCATATATTTTATTTGTTTATTTTAGAAATAAAAGGTTAAATTGTTTTTATCAGTATCAGGTAGTTGTAATGAAATTCAAATTCTAATCACCTCTTTTGTCATTTTTGTTCGAAAAAGGTTTACATGATCTTCTTTCATTTGTTTATTGGATCTGAGTGTTGATAGTTTATTTTCAATATTGATATATTTTCATGAAGTCATTGTACATTGATAAATCAATATTTTAAGTATAAACAAAGTTTTTATTTTCATTTAATGTCCTACATTTTAGTATAAAAATGTCTAGTTGGACTCCTCTAAATTCACATCATTCAAATGGGAATAATTTGGGACATAATAATTATCAACGGAGAGAAGATGTTCCTCCATAGAGGCATGCTCAAAGAGGTCAATTTTTTTCCTATATATTTTAACCATGGTATTCACATGTCCATTCATTTTGATGTTATTGACCCTAATTTTTGGAATGCATTGAATTATTTTTCATTTAATCCTACTTATGTCCATGGAAATAGAGGTTGGATAAGTCCCCCTTGGATATATCATCCTCGTGGATGAGGTAATCTAAGTGGTTCTTCTTAATATATGCATATTATCATCTAGTTTGAGACCCATAATTGCCCTGACCATATAACACTCACTCCAAAAAATGAACTCCAAATGATTACAAAATATCATTTGCATTATCTCGTGCCATTGAATACCAAATCTTCCTCACCTAAACAAATAAGTAAACCTATACGGTGTTCTAAATTAAGTCTTGATAAATTTCCACCTTATTCACATGAAACATATAGGCCTACTTTTTTTAGTGGTAAAAAGCATGCAATCAATACTTTAGCTTCATATTCACATTTGATTACCAAGATGGTTAAGAAGATAAAATTGAAGATAGATAATGAGGGTAGTGAGTTGAGCATAAAATTGGTTAAGTTCCATAAAACTACAATGAAATATATGGAATATGTGATGGATAAAGGACATCCTTTGATTGAAGTGCTTTTAGATAATGATGATGAGTGGGTTGCTACTTAAGATATTTTCTAGTTAAAACTTAATACTTTAATTTTTTATTAGTGATACTTTGATATTTTTGATTATGTAGATACTTTACATTTTGATTTTTGTGGATATATGATAGTAAGTTGATACTTTATTCAATATAGTTTATTATGATTATATATTTTACAAAATTATCTAATTAAATGCATATGGAATTAACATTTATAGTATTTAATTTTATTTAAATTGTTATGGTTATTATGTTGTTTGACAAATTTAAACATTTATTTTTAATGATTGCAATGACTAAAGGGGCCCCACCCATTTAGAGTTGTATTTGATTTATTATTATTTAATTTTTATCTTAAGACTATTAAAGTCTTGAACTTGAAGTCAATTTATAATTAACTAATTGACTTTCTTAAAGTCAATTAAAATTAGAAAATAATGAATTAAAGTTAGCTATAACTTATTTTCCTAACCATCTCTTGAGGAGATTATTTAAAAGGATATCAAAGTTACATCACAAGGGGAGAAAAATTATATAGGTGTTTTGAAGACTCTAAGTTACTTCAAATTTATACATCATTCTTGTTTTTGTGCAACATCTCTGAGATAATACAACTTTTACAGATAGATCAATAATATTTCTTTTGAAGGTTAAATAATATGCTTAATCAATGAAGATATATCTAGGTTTCTTATTTAGTTTATAAATCAGTTTTATAAATTCTATTAATTCTAATATATTATGATGATTAGATATGTAGTCATATGTGTATAATCTAAAGTACTTAACCTACATAATAATGATTGCATTTCCATGTGTGATACTATATTGATCTTCTCAAACTATACCAGATGTCATTTTAAAGATATTTTATATTGAAGATGATTTCTCAATAAAATCTTATTCCATTTTCTATTAATATGACTCTTTTTTAAGACTCTCAATTTGTTTACATTTTCTCATTAGTCTTTATTTAGATTAGTTTTCTTTTTTTTCATTTAAGTTTAGTTTTCTTATTTCATCTTATTATCTCTTTCGATTTAATTAGTTTATTGAATTAGATTTGATTTTCATCTTATTAAAGTGTTAATTTATTTTTAGTTTAATTTAGTTTCATTTCTTATTATATTCACATTTCATTTTGGTATTATTTTTCTTTAGTTTTATCCTAATTATGTCTTAAGTTTAAGTTATAATTCACTTATTTATTTCAAGTCTATTAATATATATTATTATTTAATCATAATTTTTTCATATTAAATGTTTTTATTCAATTACTTGTTTGATTTCATAATCATTGATTAGATTTACTTGTGTGTTTAGATTAACCTTTTGTTTTCATTAAAGTTCTTAGATTAATCTTCTAGTTTAAAACTTAGATTTATTATCAGTTGAGACTAGATTTAAGTATTTTACATGGTTTATTTCTTGTTAGAATTTATTTTTTGATAGTTTTTTGATAGGTTCAAATAGTTTATTTCTTATTTAGATACATTGTTATTTTATTAGTAATGTTAGTCTTTATTTCTCTTTCATTGTTAATTTTCTATTTTTAGTTATTTTGTTTATCTTTTCATTCAATTTATTTATTTTATATAGACTTATTTTAAGCTTAACTAAGATATCAAAAGATCATACACAAATTGATAAAATATAAATATGAAAGATTAGAGATGTTTCCTTTAAGAGGTTTTCTCTTTCATAAACTTTTTCTATCAGATAGGTTAGACTATAAAATCCTAATCGGATTCCTTTCATTTGATTGAGTAATATTTTATTTATGAATTATAATGAAGTATTGTTCATTATTTGAATTATTATTTCCTAGAATAATTTAAAAACCCTTACGCATCTATAAGATCATTCATGACCTATTAGATCCCACTGTTAAACTGGTAGGATTCCATCTTAACCTTTGTGATAGGTAAAAAGGTTGATTCATTGGTGTGACCATTTTGACCATAAAAAAAATGGTGATTCTATTGGAGACATATTTTTATAAGTCTTATTTTTCTTGTTCTATTTTTCATTGTTTGTCCATGACCATTGGAGGTCCTCCTATAGTTATATAACCTTTAATTGATATTTTTGATGATCAAGTTAATGTTGTTTTTAATATAAATCTTTTTGCATGGTATAATATACCTTATGATTTACCTTGCATAATTGAATTTATAAATGATAAATAAGAAGAATAGTGAGATAGAGGAAAGTCTTTCACGTGAAACATAGTATCATATTCAGGAAACTAATCTATGAATTAGGTAGGAGAGAGAGTAGATATTTCTTATTAATACTCAACCTAAAGTTTATTTTCTTTATAATTATTTTAATCTTGAGGAGATTTTTTAAAAGGAGATAAAATTTACATCACAAGGGGAGAAACATTATATATATATATTCTAAAGACTCTAAGTTACTTCAAATTTATTCATCATTCTTTTTTCTATGCAACATCTCTGAGATAATACAACTTTTACAAATAGATCAATAATATATCTTTTGAAGGTTAAATAATATGCTTAATCAATGAAGATATATCTAGGTTTATTATTTATTTTATAAATTAATATTATAAATTCTATTGAGTCTAATATATTATGATGATTAGATATGCAGTCATATGTGTAAAATTTGAAGTACTTAACTTGCATAATAATGATTACATCACCATATGCGACACTATATTAATATTTTCAAACTATAACAAATGTCATTTCAAAGATATTTTTTATTGAAGATGATTTATCAATAAAATCTTATTCCATTTTCTGTTAATATGGCTCTTTTCTAAGACTCAATTTGTTTACATTTTCTCATTAGTCTTTATTTAGATTTGTTTTATTTTTTTCCATTTAGGTTTAGTTTTCTTATTTCATCTTATTATCTCTTTAGATTTAATTAGTTTGTATTGACTTATATTTGATTTTCATCTTATTAAAGTGTTAATTTATTTTTAGTTTAATCTAGTTTCATTTCTTCTTATATTCACATTTCATTTTGGTATTGTTTTTATTTAGTTTTATCCTGATTATGTCTTAATTTTAAGTTATAATTCATTTATTTATTTCAAGTCTATTAATATATATTATCATTTAATCACAATTTTTAATATTAAATTTTTTGATTCAATTACTTGTTTGATTTCATAATCTTTTATTAGATTTACTTGTGTTTTTAGATTAACCTTTTGTTTTCATTAAAGTTCTTAGATTAATCTTCTAGTCTAAAACTTACATTTATTGTTAGTTTAGACTAGATTTAAATATTTTACATTGTTTATCTCTTGTTAGAAGTTATTTCTTGATAGTTTTTTTATAGGTTCAAATAGCTTCTTTTTTAGTTTTATGCATTGTTATTTTATTAGTAATGTTAGTCTTTATTTCTCTTTAATTTTTCATTTTCTCTTTTTAGCTATTTTATTTATATTTTAGTTCAATATATTTATGTTATTTAGACTTAATTTGAGCTTAACTAAGATATTTAAATATCATACACAAATTGATAAAATAGAGATATGAAAGATTAGAGATCTTTCCTTCAAGGGGTTTTCTCTTTCATAGAATTTTTCTATCAGATAGGTTAGACTATATAATCCTAATCTAATTCCTTTCATTTGATTGAGTAATATTTTATTTATGAATTATAATGAATTATTTTTCATTATTTGACTTACTTATTATTTCCTAAAATAATTTAAAAAATCTTTACAAATCTATAAGATCATTCATGACCTATTAGATCCCACTATTGAACTAGTAGGATGATAGGTAAAAGGGTTGATTCATTAGTGTGAAAATTTTAATCATCAAAAAAATTGTTGATTATATTGGAGATATCTTTTTAGAAGTCTTATTTTGCTTGTTCTAATTTTCATTATTTGTCCATGACTATTGGAGGTCCTCCTCTAGTTATATAACCTTTAATTGATATTGTTGATGCTCAAGTTGCTGTTGTTTTTAATATAACTCATTTTGCATGGTATAATATACCTTATGATTTACACCAAATAATAATTGAAGTTATAAACACCAAATAATAGGAAGAAAAAAATAGTGAGAAAGAGGAAAGGTTTTTGCATGAAACATAGTAACATATTTAGGAAACTAATCTATAAATCAGGTAAGAGGCAAAGTAGATCTTTCTTATTAATACTCAACCTAGAGTTTATTTTATTTATAATTATTTTCATATTCAAGATAATATTTTTCTTATTGTCCTGAATAAAAATTTAGAGTTAAATAAGTCTACTCAAATAGTTGAATTTATTGAAAATTATAATGGAAGAACAACCACCATGAATTTAATAGATATAATAGAGAGATAGAGACTTGATTATAGGCCTTCAAAATAATAAAAATCAAACTAAAGTAATTGATAATGAGGCATATTTTCATTATAAATTAGCTCAACCTTTATCAAATTCTTAGATTCACAAAAATCCCATCAATATTGGTGCTCATCCAAGTAATCTTCCTTCATTAAAATCTCTTAATATCCCTAATTTCTCTATAAGTCCTGATGAATCATGGAAGGATCATTTGTATGATTTTATATTAATTTATGCCACTCTAGGTATTGTAAATCAAAAAGTGTCTTTTAGGGTTTTCTCTCAAACATTAGAAGGAAAAGATTTTCAAGATTTTATTAGTCTTCCCTCTAGTGTTATTTATAATTTGAATAATATTAAGGAATGTTTAGATCTTTGTTTTGGTAAACCAAAATAAGATTTGGATCTGGTTAATGAATTAGTAAATATCTCTATATATCTAGGAAAAACTATTTATTGATTTATTGGTAGATTTAGTAGGCTATAACAAGAGATCCTATGTGATTTAGATCTTTGAAAATATTATCTAGACTATATTTTTTTAATTCTTTACTTTTAAAATATAAAATGGATTTACAAGATAAAGATATTATAGATTATGATGAAACTATACATTTTTGCATTAAGTATGAAAATAAATTAAAATATGTTATTTTTAATGATAGAACTACAATAGATTTAAATACTGATAATGTAAAAAAATTAAAATACAATCATAATATTAGCAATGAGATGATCACCATAAAAAATTAACTTGATGATAAGCTATTTTCATCAAGCAAATTTTCCTTTCCTAAAAAAATTAATAATTAAGAAAAGGTTCATTATTATAATTTTTGTGAGATGTATCACAATCTTAGCCCTTGTTTAACTATGTAAAAATTTAAAAGGCATATTCAAGAAAAAGAGAGTATTTTTATTGATCTTGTTGATAATATAAATATGTGTGGATGTGATGAGTCTTTATATAAATTCAAATCTACAAATGCTTATATATTTAATACAAAACAAAAATATTATTCTAATTATAAATATAAAATGGGTAATAATGAATCTTATTCTTCTATAAATGTTGATAAAAATAAAGGTATGTAGAATAATGTTGCATCAAATAATGTTGTAATTAGTTATCAACATAATAATCCTTTATCTATTAGATTTAATAATCTTCATTATCCTCTATATAATCCCAATAGTTACAATCATATATGTTATTCATATGTGGGAGTTTATAATTTTATAGATGATTTGGCTAATATCAAATTAGGTTTCTCATTATTACAAGTTGTTGGTTTACCAAGATAGCTTGACAAAATTAGTGATGCCATTAAAAACCCAAATTCTAAGTATGTATTAGGATTTAAAGAAGAAATAAAGAATAATGAATAATCTCAATCTATTATTTTCACTTAGATATATGATCCTATTTCTGATTATATACCACTTTTTGTATCAGTTAAAATTATACATAAAAGCATACATATTGTATTCTATATACTAGTGATTCAAAGAATATAATGTTAAATTTTATTAATAATTAATTAGGAATTTATTATGAAATTGATAACAATAAAGTTACAAGTTTTTATTCATGATAAACTAAGAGTCATGATAAGTTTTGTGATCTTGCTATTAAAATTGCATAGGATGAAAGAATTAGGTGCATGACCAATGTTCAAATTTTAGATATTTATAGTATTTATGCTATGCTTCTAGGAAGAGATTGGTAAAAATAAACTAATATTTTTGTTGTAAAAGATACAACTTTGGGTTCTGGTGGGAAATGATATCACATTTATACAAAAAGAAGATTGGTTTAGAAATCTTATTGATTTTTTACCTCCTAATATTGCTTATGTGGAAACAAGGATTGGTACTTATGAGTTGTTGACCTTAGATGAACCTAAATAATTAAAATAAAATATTTTTTCAAGGGATTATTTTATGTACATTATATTTTTATGGTTCATGTTCACAACATGGTAGTGGTTCTAACATTTATTTAATCTCTCTTGCTAATACAATTTATCATTATGCTTACAAATTGTCTTTTGATAATACTAATAATACAGTAGGATATGAAGCCTTATGTTTAGGTCTAGAAAAGGTTATTGAGTTAAATGTTAGACAATTAGAATTCTTTGGTGATTTTGAGTTGATTGATAGACAAGTTAGGAAAGTTTACAAAATGAATCAAACTCATCTTCATCGATACACTCAAAACGTTTAGACTTTACTTGAAAATTTTGAAGCCTTTAATATCACTCATATACTTAGAGAATTTAATGTTTGAGATGATAAACTTATTTTTTTGCTTCTAATCATACTCTATGTGAAATTGAGCCTATTGTTAACTTCTCATTTTTTAAAAAAAATCAAACCTAAATTCTTGATTTAAATGAAAATTTCCATGTTTTTAACTTATGAATATATTGATTCTTTTCTTAAAGTAAATTATTTTGACTATGATGATTATGTGTTGAACTATGGAGATTACTTATAGCTAAGTAATAATAATTTACTTGTTGGTTTGGTGAGCCTGGAATTTATTTTTACTCTAAATGATCAACCTATGATTTCAAGAATTAAAGAAACTTCTTGGAGAGTAATTGGAAAAACTATTCATATTAACCTTATAACTAAAAAAAGATCCTAAATTTATTTATTTTGAAATACAATGTACACCTGATGATAAAGTTAAATTCATTAAAAATTTAAAATAATTTATTGATATTTTTATTTGGGTATATAAATACATAAAGGCTTATGATACTAATATTATTAATCATGATATTCTTATAAAACCTAGTATTAAACATGTTGTGTAGAAAATAAGAAGAATAAACCCTTTGCTGGAAGACACCATCAGTAAAGAGATTGATAATATGCTTGATGATAGTGTCATTTTTATTATAAAATATTATGACTGGGTAGATAATATACTACCCATGCATAAAAATAATGGTGATATTAGACCATGTGTAGATTTTAGAGATTGAAACAAGGCTAGTGTAAAAGATAATTTTCTTCCCAGTATTGATCAGATCTTGTAATAAATTATAATATCTAAAATGATATCTTTATTTGATAGATTTTTTGGTTATAATCAAATATTTTTCAATCCAAAAAATAAGAATATGATAACCTTTACTATTCAAAGTGGGACTTTTTCTTTTAACAGAATGTCTTTTGGTCTCATGAATGTAGGTGCCACTTTTTAGAGAGTTATACAAGTAGATTTTGATGATTTAATTGGCATAGTCATTAAATTTTACTTAGATAATATTAAAGTCAATTTCCAAAAAATAAATAATAATTTAGATAATCTTCTTAAGGTTTTCACAAGATGTAGAAAGTATGGTATTTCTCTTAACCCTGAGAAATATATCTTTAATGTTACTAAAGGAAAATTATTAAGACAAATAATTACAAGATGGTATTATGATTGACCCTAAATATATTAAAGAAAATAAAGAGTATAAACCACCTAAATATCAATATGGTCTTAGATATTTATTTGACAAAATTAATTTTATTTCTTAAATTTATATCATATTTTGTTGATAAATTTAATCCATTATAGATTTTTTAAAAGAAAAACTAGTCATATGTATGGAACTTAGGTGCAGATTATACTTTTAATAATATAAAAAATGCCATTACAAATGGACCTATACTTTCTAAACATGATTTGACTAAAGCCTTCATTATTTATGTGAATACAATTGATAAATCCATAGGTTTATGATCACTCAAAATGGTGAAAATAGTGATAAGAAACCTATTGATTATATGAGCTAAGTTTTAAAAGATACAAAAATTAGGTATCCTCTTATTGGATTTTTTTTAATTTAGTTTATTCATTGGTTTAATTTAATTATATATTGATGATAAATAATGTTATTTTAAGGTCTAATGTGTATACAAAAGGAAATATAACTGATTTCTTAATTAATCCCTAGCTCAGAGAAGATAAATCCTACTTATACTTTTGATTGTTGATACATTATATATTCAAGGTCATGAGCAAGATGTATTTGTTAGACCTAACTAAGGGATCTCTTACCATTATAACATCACTAGAGAGGATTCTAAAGCCTCTAGTCAAGCAACATTATGCAATAACCCTAGCTAGATCCTACGTTTTCATATTCAAAACATAAATGCAAAGCAAAGTAAAATCGTATCTAGTGCTCACCAAATCATGTAGCACAAAGTGGGGGTAACAAATATAAAAAGTAAACATGCATAAGAGAATCCTAATTAAGCTATGTATAGGTAAAACCCTAATTCATGGTAGAGAAGTACAAATGCTAATTTATCTACTTTTACAAAGGAGAAAAAAAGTTAGGAATACTTATCTTTGAAGACAAACCCACCAATGCTCAATCTCTCTTTTGGCCAAGGTATTTTGAAAGAGGTTATTGTGGTATGTAAGGATAACAAGGATAATTTATCTCTGGGTTACACAACTTATCTATGCATTGTAAAGACTTATTCACAAGACAAGATATATCTCTAAAAAAAGTATTAAAACCTTAAGTTATTCTTCTCAAGTAGAATGGTGGACAAGTAGATGCACGATATATTATTCTTATTCTTCTCCTCTCATAAATGATAGAAATGGATATGTATATATAGTTGAATCTAACCCTAAACCTTTATGAAAGTTTATCTAAAAATTTCATCCCAATTGACTCTATATCATTAATAGATAAAAATAAATTAGATCTTGATCTATGTTAGCCAGATACAACCTAGACCCATAATGTGCTTTTAATAATTTGAATACAGGGTCAGCCTAAATTGACAATGTAATGTAAACCATCAAAAAGTTTTTTAGGATTAGGTAGGTGCTAAAGAAGGTAGTTAAAGGCTTGAAGGACTGTGCAAGAGAGGATGCAAGGCTTAGAAAAGTACATAGGAGAAGGTTATGTAGATAGAAAGTGGTAGTATATGATATAATAATCATGTGAATCACTAATGGTTTGTCCACCCCTTTCTTAGTGCACCCTTTAAGGCATTCACTTAGAGAGATTGAGAATTTATGAGTTCCTACAAGAGAGAAAGAATCGATAATTGATAAATTTTGAAAATATTATGTGTATATATATGCCCCACTGAATCTCATCATGTGTCACTTAAGTGCAACATGGGATGGTGCTTCGAGAAAATAATATAACAACACACAACACTAAAGCTGAATAAATTATAGTAAGAATCAAGTAAGATAAATGAAAGGATAGAACTGAAAAAACCCATATATTACTTAATATAGTGTTGTAGATAAGAAATGAATTTAAATAAATGTGAAGGTATCCAATGTAGGGAACATTAGATGAACCTATAAAAATTTAGAAAAAAAGAGAAAAAAAATTGAATTTTTTTCAAAAAGTACATGAAATTTGTGAAAAGATTCTCTACAATGTCAAGATTTCAAAATATCTTATGGTTTAGAAAAAAAGATAATGGAGATAAATATATGGGAAAATGATAGAATCTGATGGTAAATATTTGATAGATAAATATTTTTAAATAGTAAATATAAATAGAGTGAAAATTAATTCATTTGTTATTTAACTATTCTAAGAAAATATTGCTCTAAGAGATCTAGTTCAAGATTAGGGAGCAACCATGGTGAGGAGATGCAAATTGAGATGGGGAGGATGCTTGGAAATTGCAACGAGTGCAACATAGGTAAATAAACATGAATTTCAAATTTTTTGAGTAATTTTATTTAAATTTGAGCTAAAAATAGAAAATTAGATGATAGGAAAATTCTAAGCATCAAAACTGACCTAAGGAATTTTTTTGGTAGACTAGGGGCATAATGGGGTATTAGGTAGGAAAAAATTAGACCAATAAATGCATAAGGAATTTATGGTAAATGGTTAAAAAATAAATGTAGTGAAATAATATATTTGACATGGTCAACTCATCTCAAAAGGAAAGAGAGAAATAGGGGTTAGCAACATAGTAGTGGGCTAACATAGTATTTCTAAAGGTGGTTGATTGCATAGTAGTAGGTCGATGTAGTCTGAAATGAGAAGATTGCTAATTATGTACCTTCTAGTTGATGTAGTTGATAGTATGTCATTGATATAGTATCTTAAATGGGTCCAACCATATACCAGAGGACTAATATAGTATTATAGAGCTAGAAAGTGAATACACATAATATTTTCAAACTTTTATCACTTACTAACACTTTGTATCTTGCAAGAACCCATCGAGTCTCAATCTCTCTAAGTGAATTGCTCAAGAGGTACACCAAGAAAGGGGTGGATAGACCATTAGTGCTTCACAGGATGTTATCCCTTTTTCCACTTGTTATCTACACACTTATCTCCTAAAACCATTTTCCCTAAGCTTGTTCTTTTCTATTATACCCATTCTAAACATTTCTTACATTTTATTCTCCTTTTCCTCACCTAAATCCCTTTTTTTTAGTTGGCTATGCTAGGTAAATTGGGTCAACCCTATATAGTTTTAGGATATTTTCACTTAGAAATTAGGTTAGCATTTGGCCAACCTAGCTTGGGATTTAGTGAATTATTATCTAAAATTGTGCTAGGTCAATTGGGTCAACCCTATCAACTAGGATTTTTAGAAGGGTCAAAGGTCAAATCTTCCTATATATACAAGTTCATTCCCATAATTTATTAATGATAATAAAAATAAGAAGAGTGAATGAACATATGCGTATTGACCATTCTACTTGAGAAGTAAAGCCTAGGGTTCCATACTTTCTTTGGAGATATATATCTTATCTTGTGGACAACTATTTTGGACACATTGATAGGTTGTGTAGCCTAGAGCTAATTTGTCTTTGTCATCCTTACATACCAAAAAAACCTCTTGTAAAACACTTTGGCCAAGGGAGAGATTCAGGATCGATAGGTTTGTATTTAAAGGTAAGTATTCCTAATTTTATTTCACATTTGCAAGATTAGATAGATATGCATTTGTGCTTCTCTTCCATGCATTAGGATTCCATATATATTGATGTGAGTATATGTCTTCTATGCATGTTTAGTTTTATTATTTATAACCCCCACTTTGTGCCATAAGATTTAGTGAGCACTATATTAGATTTACTTTACTTGTTATTAGTATAGGTGAAATATCAAAATTTAGGACCCCCTTAGGGTTATTGCATGGTTGTGTTAGACTGGAGGCTTTGGAACCCTCCTTAGCATGGTGTATTATATTAATATATCCCCTAATCAGGTATAGTGGATCCCTATATTAGTCATTCTCCTGATTAACAAAAGTGTCCCCAATCAGAAGTGTATTGTATGATATATCTTCTCCAAGCTAGGATTGATTTATAGACATTATGTATATCTAATTACATACATTCTGGTGAACCTAATGTGAATCTAACCCATGCAAGATTTGTTTCACTTATTTCATTATTTTATTATTTTCATCATATATTTGTGATGCTAGGTTAATTATATCAACATAGTTCTAACTTTTGTGTGCAATTTTAACACACAATTACATCCATATGACTTTGTTCTATCTATACAAGTTTTTTTCTAGATTTAGGATACTAGGTTGACTCAGTCAACATAGTATAGGTTTTTAGACTTTCAAACATTAGATTCAGACTACTAGTTTAACCTAGTTGACCCTGTACATTTTTAGGCTTTCAACAATAGGATTCTACAAATCTAGGTCAACCCAGTCAACATAGTTAGCAAGATTTGCAAGCATTTATCAAGGTTGTTCAATAATAATCTCACTTCTCTGCATCCTCCAACCCACCAAGGTTCCTTTCTAAATTTCTCTCTTTACTTATATTCCTATTTTTCATAGTTTATAGTCTTTAAAACAACCCCTATATAGTCAACTAGGTTGACTCTATCGATGTAGTTCTATATCCTATGTGAAGTCTGGAAAGCTAGGTTGACTCTGTCAAAGTAGTTCACTTTCAAAAAAATTAATTTTATAGTATATGGGTGATATTTTGAACCCTATTTTATATTCTCTACATACGTTATCAACTAAATCAACATTGTACTATGTTTCAAAGTTAGAATTAACCCTTATATTCTAGTAATTAGCTCACACTTTCATTTTTTGTTGCTTGAATGCTTAAAATTGATCACATAGTCTAATTAGGTATTTTTTAAATATATAATTTAGTTTCACTATTTTCTCTTTTATGCACATATGACCAAATTAAAAAATCTTAAAGAACCATTTTAACAATTATCTACCCAAGGCCTACCTACTTAGATTTCATCACTAAGGGGGAAGTTGACTTACTTTTCTAGCCAAGTATAAACACATGGTTAATGGTATATTTTGGCTAATAACTCAACACCCTTATCATTGTGGTATGGGAAGTGAGGGGGTAGGCCCCAATACCAAGCCTATACCATTGCCAATATAGATCCCTTTTGGCCCAAATGTCCTAAAATTATCCTTAGATTTATTTCTAGTTCCTTCTTTAAAGCCAAATATTTATCACATCTAAACTCATATGCTAATAATCTAATAACATTCAGGTTGACCACTTACTTAGCTTTTACTTTCCAATTTGATTGCTTGTTCTTTGCTCAATTATGTCTTGTATTACAAAAAAATGCATTAGCCAGTATTGGTGCAAGGTTTTATGTTGTGTGAATCAATTAGATCAACCTCATTTATCTAATGGATTATGTGTTTCCATTTAGATATTACATTTCAAAATACTTGAAAAATTATTCTTGCTTTAGCACACAGTCATTTTAGTCAACACAATCTCTTATAGACTATCTTTTTTTCTATCTATTGTGCTAGGTCAACCCAATCGACCTTTTATACTTTTTTAGCTCAACTGAGTTGACCATATATAGTTTGTAGGACCTATTTTATGTGTTAGATCAACTCAATCAACTTTGTATATTTTTTATCACTTCTTATTTCCTTATGTTCTCATCTCTTTTTCTTGGTTTAATCTTTCTCCTTCATCATGAATTTTCTATTTGAAGACAACACTGAGTTGAATTCATCAAACATGATGAGTTTTACCAACCCTCATAGGGTCTCCCATACATATAGTAGGTCTCCTCTCCTAGATGAGAGTAATGGTTACATACACACTTACACAATGAACTATGGGACCCCTCCTCATTCCTCTTCATAGCTTAATCTTCTCTTTTCCATATAATATCAACATAAATTAAAGTATACCCTTGAAATTATTTTATTTATTTCTAAATTTCCTCAACATCAAATAAAATTTCCATTTACCATTTACCATCTCATTATTAGTGGTCAATCCAAAGAGCCTCATTCACCTACTCCCACATTCTCAAATGGATTTGTGGGTACCAATTTGTTTGATTCTTCACCTCTTCCCTTGATTATGACCCCTTCTCATACCATGACCTCTTCTTCTTTAAATTTTTCTACCTCCATGCCTAGTATCTTCACTAATATGATAGGTTATACATCTAGTGGGCCTATCACAAGATCCACTTTCCTTAATCCTTCTACTAGTGCATCATTTACTACCTAAGGTAATCATGATTGTAGTGTTTCCTCTTCTCATCCCTTCACTAGTCCATCTTTTACCACACAAAAAAAAAATCACTAGTGCTTCATACTCTCATAGTTCATCTCAATCTCCTATCAACATCAATAGTGGTACCCAAGCCATTAATACCAACTCTAATGCTTCAAATAATGCTAAAAATGCTGATCAAACCCACTAAATTTTGTTAAAAACACTTAATCAAATGAATAATTTTAAAGATCATTATACAAATCAAATGATGAGAATGCAAAATCACCTTATCTATATTCAAACTTATCCTCAGCCAATGTCTTGGGGTACACATAATCAAAATATTCCCCCTCCTCCTTGAGATTCCCATGGTAATCTCATCCTTCAACCTCCTTTGGTCAACAAAACTATTAAGCATCTTAAAAATGAAACTCTTACAACTCAAATTGATATTATTGATATAGGAGGTATCACCCCTATCATTTCTTATAATGGATCAACTAATCCTACCCTTCATCTTAAAACATTTGGAAATCTTTATAAATATTGGGTCAAATTGAATACCTTTTCTGCTACCAACCTCTTAGCCACAACTATCATGGGTGATGTTTTAGATTGGTACAACCAAATTAAAACTCATTTTATTACTAGTTTGGAAGATTTAGTGAATTACTTAGTTCAAAAATTTCAAACTAGTGATCTTCCCAAAAACACTTTGGCCCACTTCATAAATTGTAAACAACTTGAAAATAAAACTACCCAATCTTTTGTTAAAAGGTGGAAAACATTTTCCAACAAATATTAATATAACATGGCTAATGATAACTTTTTCCATCTCTTTACCAATTCTCTTTTTCTCAAGTTACAATATCAGGTCCACACTCTCCCTCCACATACTTTGGGGAAGGCTATTGACCAAGCTAAACATCAATATTTCCTTATGCATCAGTTCTATCCACCCCAACATTCTATAGGTCCTCATCTCTTACTTAAAAATAAGAATTATAATGTTACCAATGGTGGTGTCATGGACTCTTATGACACCATTCACATTATATATGTTTTTGTTCCCAACCAATCCTTAAAGCCAGCTCCCCCTTCTCAATAATACAACAGTCTGAATTTATCTTCACCTAATAACATCAACATTCACAAACCCCTATCCTTAGCTAAATTACTAAAATGTCTACCTAAGCCTCTACCATGATAACTTGATCCCACTCATCTTATGAAATCATGGTATGATCCAACCAAGTTTTATTGGTTTCACACTAGTTGGAGTCATTATCATGAGACATGTAGGTAACTTCATAATTTAGCTATGGATTTTCTTCTTGGTCCTAATTTTGATCAGGATTTTATCATTAAAAAACATCAACAAGCCTTTGATATTGATTTTAAGTCTCATGAAACACATACTAAATCTCAAGCCTTGAATCAAGCTAATGCTCATTTAGATATCTATAAAGACCCTCTTCCTAATCACCAACCTAATCAAGATACCCAAGATAAGCCAACCCCTACCACAAACAATATATAAATTCTTGTTGGCCTAATTCTTGAATAGAATGTGGTTAATATGACTAATATGCCAAGGGTGGTTACTTTTATTAACCCTCAACCTATCTACACCCCTCCATTGTCCCAAACATTTCATGTTATTCATGACTCTTCTCTATCTCACTTAAATGATTTGGGGAAAGATGACCTTATAACCTTTGATGACCCAATTCCCACTCCTCCCTTGGATAACACTTCACATTATATTTTTACCATCCCTCCATCTTATTTACCTAACACCAATGATAATCAAGTTTCTATCAACACTTCCTTTACCAACTCTCAACCTACACCTAAACCAACTACTTCATCTTCACAATATAATTTACAAAATTATTATAAACTTCCTCATTCTTATCAACACAAATTCTAATGCACTTTGGCTCCTCCTTCCAAGGACCTCATTCAGCATTATTCAACTATTTTTAACAACCTTCTTATAGGTTATGATAAGTGGGATCCCATTATGGAACTCACTAATATCCCCTCCCAAATTCCATTCCTTGAGCTTATGAGGACCTATCCACATCATAGAAACTATATTATGCAACTCTTGTTTTAAATGAACATCCCTCATCCTCCCTTAATAGGTAATGAAGTAACCTTATATGTATCTGAAGATAGCCTATTACAACAATGTGAAGAGATGTTCATCCATGTTGATGAAATAATGGATACTTTTATTTCCTTAAAATTTCCTATAATTTATATGATTCTTGATGATATTATACTTCATGCACATGAGCCTCCTTTATTCATTAGTGTCCAAATAGTGATATCCAAGTCAAACACACTTTGATTGATGAGGGTTCTGGCACCTGTGTTGCCTCTTTTGATTTTATCAAAACCCTTGGATATTCTTAATGCAATCTCAAATCCACATGCAACACATGCTAAGGATATGATTAAATGTAAATTCCTCCTTTAGGTTGTGTTTGGATTCCCATTACCATCCCACCTATCACCATTCATGTGAAGGTGATGATATTTAACTTTCCTCTTTCTTTATAACATCTTATTTGGTAGTTTGTAGACTCACTGTATGAGAGCAATTACTTCTTTTTCCTACCAATGTGTCAAATTCCCTCATAATGGAGATATATATAGGATTTATGGTGACAATAACCCTTAGAATTTTAAATAATTATAAGACTGTGGTGTCTTCAAAATTCCTACTCTTGAACCTTTGCCTAGTGTTCCACTTTGAGAATCTCAATGATTCAACTTTCCCATCAACTCAACTTGAGGTTAAAATAGTAATCCTGAAATCATTGGGAATTTTCTTCCTAACCTCTTAGATTATAATGATTATTAACCTAATGATATCAACCTAAATATTAAAACTTCTAATCTCTCACCTCATCTCATCTCTTAGCTTCCTGCTTCTTTACAACCTCATTCTCATAAACCTTCTTGTGATTATATTCTCATTATCTTGACTAAGACTTGATATTGTATTCATCACACCTCATCAGATGATAATGTAGTCCATAATTGTGTCATTGATCTTCACACCCTTGACTATGATGATGGTTATTCCTTAGATGATCCCTTTTTGGGTGGTCCTATTTAGGCCCATGATGTTGAGATTATTCATTATTGTTATTATTCACTTTAGTATTTTCAGGTATCTTTCCATATTCCATCATTTATAGTTATTAATTTTAGTATTTTTCCTCTTTATCATAGGGTAGAGATGGAACCAAAACCTCTAGTTTCCTAGGAACCTTGTAGGAGTATACTCATGGATCATGCTATGACTAGGCCTTACCACTTTGCTATATATTCTGACCCCTATAGTTTGTTTATCCCTAAGACTCATGAAACCCTTATTTATCCTTTTATAAACCCCACCTCTCCCTTAGTAGAGCCAATATCGGATCCCATTACTACTCCTACTATAGTTAAGCCCATTCTTTCTCCCACAATAGTTGATCCCATTTCTTCTCCTACTGTTATTGAGTTTATCCCTACTTCTAATCCCATTTCTCCTTCTATTGATCCTAATCTTGTTCCTTGCCCACCATCACCTACTATGGTGATAGTTTCCTTCCTTTACCTCAAATGGCTCTATTGTCCAATAAATATTCCAATGAGTCTTCCCAAGCTCCTATTCTTGTTACATCTCCTCTTGTGATTACTTCTACTAAGCCTACTAATAAGCATATCTATTACTTCTATGGCACAAATAACCATTCTTCCATGCATTATCATAAACTACAACAACATATTGATACTTTTTATCCTTCTACTTATCAATTCTTAGATAAGGCCATACCTCCCCCAAAGGTACTACCTAAGTATATTCCTAAGTATGGAGAGGTGTATTATATTTATCACCAATGTTGCACCCATCACACTGATCATTGGTACATACTTTAGTAACACCTTAAAGATCACCTTATAGCTATTCCTAGACCTTCTACCATTCCTCCCATAGGTCATTCCTATAAGAAGGTTCCCCCTTATTCTCCCATTATTTCACATCTAGTGATTCCATCCCCTCCTTTGGTCTCTTGATCACCTTCTATTCCTTCACCCACGACTCCTTCATCCATGGACCTTCCCTCACTTGTGTATCCTTCTCCACCTATGAGTCCCTCACATGTGGATCCTTCTCCACCTATGAGTCCCTCACTTGTGGATCCTTCATCACCGATGATCCCTTCATCTCCTATAGAGTCCACTCCCATGAATTCTTCTAAGAATTCTTTACCTGATATCCCTCCTCAACATGATTTATCAAGCATTCCTACCTTTTCGATTGAGGATATTAGACATGAAGTATTTTCCCAATTTTCACTAAAGATAGATGAGACATTAGCTATAGTTTGCATCCAACTTCATAGAGACTTATTAGATGTTTTGGATAATGTGTGTGGGAAAATATATCAGTAATTATGAACATATGTATGGTGTTATTACATTTTCATTTGGATTGGATGTGTGCTCCAATCTTATTTTTATCTATTTGTTATATCATTTAACATTGTGTTAAAATTATTATTTATCATACATGGTGACTTTGATTTTGCACTTTATATATTTCTTATAATTCCAATTATATTCTCTTGTAGATGTCTTTTTTATCACTATTTTATTTTTCTTCTTGAGTTTCTTTCTTAAAATTCCCTTGTTTTCTTTTCATGATTGTTTGTTTTTTATCTCTATATACACAGATAATTTTCATTATGACTTGGTTATATAAACCTAGTTCCCTTTAGTCATTCCCTTTTTACCATGTGATTAGTTATCAAATAATTAGTATCATTGTAATATCCTTATACCGATCCACTTTGGATCTCCTTTATTCTTTTTATTCCCTTTTCAAAAACTAAGCATATACATTATTGAGACTTGAGAGAACATGTTGGTTCACTGTTAAGGCTAAGTGTCATAGTCAATCTTATCTTTGGTTACTTAGCTTCTTTTAGCCTAAGTTTATATCTTATTCATGTGTATCACTCTATATCTCATGTTTGTTCATTCAAAGTATGTATGGAAGAAAAATCTTTAAAATACTTAAAAAAAATTTAAAATCCAAATCATTTAACAAAAGGAAATGATATAATAGGCAAAAACCTTTAAAATTTATTAAAATTAAAATCACATTAAAAGATGTGATTCAAAGCACATTTATTTTTTTAGTAAAATATCAAAATCCATAGTTGTCCTCATAATAGATATAAGGTCCATTGGGGTGTAATAGGCCAATAGATTAGAAAAGGAGAATAAAAAGATCTTTTAGTGCTACCTACTTTCTCACACAAGTAACCAATCTTTGTAGTAGACCAATGACTCTGTAAGGGGTCATGAGGAATGGGGAACACATTATGGGAAGGTAGGTCCATTTTAATTTTCTTGTACCAATCTACCTTCATAATTTTATCTTAATAGAATGCTTATTTGCCTATAAAGGTTTTTTTTTATAGTGAACAGGTTTCCTATGTACATTGATGGTCACTAGTCACTTAGTGTCTTCTCATGTCCTTAGTATGCCTCATGTCTCCTAAGGTCTTCTCATAAGATGCCTAAGTCAATATTTTAACATTACCTTTTTTAATCCCTATATTCCTCATATTTCCTCTTGAGAAATATTATTTTGTTCACTGATCACTCCCCTTAAGATTCCATTTTTGAATTACATTATAAGACCATGGATAGGACCTGACCTTCCTCATAAATTAACATAATTTCACACTCCTATTACCAACATCCATTATTACCAAGTTTTCACATTTATTCCACCTCAGTAGTGTTCCCTTTGTGAGTTATATTATAAGACCATAGATAAGACTTGGCCTTCCTCACAAAATTTTCCAATAATCTAAGTCATAATCAAAATTACATATGTCAAATATGAGATGAGATGTGATTGATTATGAAGTTACATTGCATTGACATGATTCCCAATTTTATTTAGTATGTTTTATGATTAATTAATTTCTCTTTATCTTTTATCTTCTTATTTTCCAATTGTATGTAAGTATCCAACCATTTCTTGAATTGTTCATAATTCCCAACTTGAATTAGTGTGATAAATTTAAGGCCAATTTTTGCCAAATTTTTTTTTCTCTTATACTTCCCAACGTGATTTAGTATGATTGATTGAATTAATTGATTTATTTTTAAACCATTTGTCCTTTTACATGAATTCCATTTTTTTACATTATTTTCATACTTCCCAATATGATTTAGTGTGTTTTTACTTATTTTAATTTAGTTTCAATCTTTCTCTTGGTTTAAAAACAAACTTTTTACCATATTGTTTACCATTCCTTTTGGTTATTTATACTTAGTCATTTTCTTGTTATTACACATTTCCCAACTTGAAATAGTCTGTAGTACATTATTTATTGATTATATTTTACCAAGTCTTTTTTTACCTATTTCTTTTTTACCATGCATGTGTCCTACATAATGCTAGAAAAGAAATCACGAACTCATATATTTCCCATAGCATATACAATAAACAACTAAATATATGTGCTAGAAATAAATATATCTAATCATAAATAACCACAACCATAATGACAATACATACAATCAAGATCCAACTAAAAAAATGAACCATATATATCATGATGTTTAAGACAAAAATAAAACCATAGACAATGTTCCAACTCTATGGCTAGGCCCTATCCTACCTATCTCATGGCCTAGCCATGCTACCTTTAGATGCCTTGGTCTAACCACTTAGAATAGAACATTGTAAAAAGGTTTTCTAAGATCTCAATCTTGACACCAACCCCTATAGATGATCTTCCTAAGCTTGTACCTATGCCAACTAGGCTAGGGTTACCAAATATATTGATCTCTCATAATACTGTACTTGTGACATATGGGTTAGGATCACTACATGTCTCTCTCTCCTAAGAATGTACCTATGTCATCATATCTATATATACATCTCTCTCCTCAGCCATTGTTTTCCATGCCTATGTCTTTCCTACACCCATCCATACTAGTGGATTCATCCCCTCTCTATGCACTTACAACTACCTCATAACCTCTCTAGTTAATCTAAACTAGCTCATTTGAGCTAGGACAGATGGTACACTAGGATCCTCTAGTATAGTGGGGTCATAAAAAATTATTACCTCATCTAGGACATCATGGAGTGTTCCCCTCACTAGGGATCCCTATCTGATCTCCTCATTCTCTACCATACCTATAAAAATTAAACCATATAGATATTAGATCACTGATATATCATAAAATCTATCTATCTCTAGTCTATTTCAAGTAAACATAAGCAAAATTTAATCACATTTTATCACCTATATGTGTGTCAACCACTAATATCTATCCACCCATGTGACCACCAAGCATAATATCCCCATTTATGTGGCCTCCAATAACCTCCTCTATTAGTCTCCTCCTAAAATCAAATCCTAGAGATGCCACTTATATCCATCTTAGACAATGCCTAAGTGGTCTCTCTATAGTACAACTTTGTTTTGGCCTACCTATTAGGCCATATAAGATGTAAATTGTCTCTAATATTTCCATCTCATGTTACCTCTATCGACATCATGTCCATAGGGGTCATTACTACTTTTATTATGGAGTTGGTGGTGGTACTTCTGGTGCTTCTACCTCTACAATTATCTCTTCTTGCTCCGCTATTTGTTATGTTTGACCAATCCATGGTCTCTCATGATGTGGCTTGAGCATCAACCTCACCACTAATATCCCTAGTCCTCCTCTCCCCCATGGCTCTCTCACATTTTGGGCCTAAAACATAGGCACCATTATCAACACTACTAAGTGAGGCATGCCTACCTACCCTAGTACTCATGTCATTGAATGTGGCTCCATCCACTAGGTATATTGCCATATCACCTATATCTATGCTAAATCTCATACCAATATATCCCACTTAAGCCATATTATAATAATGTGCCCATATAAATATCATACTATATCTGTCAGTCTCACTATCTACACTACTAGCACATGAGGCATGACCCATGCTACCTAGTCCTATATCCATCTTTGAACCTAAGGTAGCCTATCATCAACTACATGGGATAACCCAACTGATTGATACATGTGAAACCTCTCAAATATCCATGCCATAAATAATATGATCCATCCCACTAACTTCTACCCTCTGGATAACACTCCATACATGTCATCCATGAGTTTTACCTAGATGATAGATCCTAGGTCATATAACACTCTCCCTCATTTAATAGCATCCATCTCAAGGCTATCACAAAGAGTGGTACCTTCCATCTAACTTGTGTCATAGTACCCATGCTATCATAAGTCCTATCATAGCCTTCTAGATGTCGAAAATTTATGATATATATATATATATATTCACCATCAATCTAAAGTGTATCATCTTTGAGCCCATCACCCATACGATTGAGGCTTTCCTCTCCTCCTTGCTATTAGGTAATCCTATGACTATGGGTATCCCTAATATGGGCAATCCTAGGATGGCATGCACATCCTCTAAGATGATAATTTTTGTATCCAACACCCCCCTTTTCTCCATGGATAAATGAGAACCCACTTTTTCAAAATTTTGGCCTTATTGTTGAAACCTCTCTTCTCTATGTTTATACAAATTATGTGAAAAGATTGATTATTATCCTTCATACTTTGGTAAAATGGCATTGGTATTGTGTATGGGATAATTATATTAATGTATTTTTGGAGTTTTTAACAATTCATATTTTTAGGACTTATGCATTTTAGAGGAATTTATTTAGAGATTTTACACATTGGCCCTTTTGTTTAGGTGTTTTGTTTGGACATTTTGTCCAATAGGTTTGGTTTTATGCTTCAAGGATGGTAATTTAATAAATTTTTACGTTTTATGTTTTTATAATTTATTTTCATTCATACTTTTGGTTTTTAGAACTTTTGCTCAAAAGAAATAATTATTTCAGAGTTTTGACATCAGACATTTTGTCAAAAATAATCTCCTTGATACAAATTGTCTTTATCAGAACTTATAGCTCAGACATTTTACTCTATGGACTTTCAAGTCTTAAAATTTTTGTTGTGGATATTTTTTTTGATAAACCCTAAAGGCTTTATATACACATTTTGGGTTTTGTGCTATGTACATTTTATCTGACGGACATATGTCCTCAAGATTTTTGTTGTGGGTCTTTTATAACGACCAATCCCCAATATAAACCTGAATACCCTATGCCCTAGGATAATACTAAAACTTGTTATACTTAGCCAAATAAAGTTGAAATATTTCATAATAGTATGTTAAAAACTCCCACCAACTTGAACTAATAAAATTTGAACTATACAATAAATATAAAATAAGTAAATTTTGGGTATTTATGTCACATGAACTACTATTCAATGCAAAATCCTATATGTGATACTCAACCATTGAAAACTTATTATTTCCAAATCAAAATTACATTTTAAGTCTATTTCTATCATAATCCTTTTGTTATCCTAAGTGATGAAGATCCCTAGATACTACTTACGAAGAGACTACAAGTGAAACAATGATAAAGTGAGAATAGAATGATCATCCAAAGCACATAGCATGTCCAAGGAAACTAAAAACATCAAAAAAATCTATATCCAAAAATGGTGTCTTCATATAGGGAATTTAGAGGAGTAAATCCAACATTCCCTATTCAATAAAAGATTCTATAGATTTCATGGATATAACATTCAATGTTACTATATTCGAGAATAGGTACACTAACTATTTAGAGTTATAGGATGTAGTGGATTATGTGGCCACATTTTCATTTAAAGATGAGATGACACTTGTTGATCAGTTGTTCATCAAATGATTATTGTATTTTAAATAACAAAGGTTATATTTTATTTCTTCCAATCTAAAGGTGATGCCATGTATAGACATCCTGCATGATTTATTCTTCTCAGGTAAGATAACCTAAGATGCATTCCTTTATCATTTTAGTAATAAAATAGTCATTGCATGAATTTTAGAAGCTAAATTCCAAAGATAATTATATTTAAGCATACTCAATGCCTAATTTACAATCATACATTATTATAGTTCAGTGTAAAAATCTCAATTAAGAAGGCACTCTCTTCATGGTTGCTCCCAAACCAAACTATCACCTAGAAAGGGAAGAAGCCAAAGGGTACTATCTCTATAGATAGATTCAAAATGGGGATACACATTATAATGGCTCTTCTAAACTGAATCTATGATATGTAAAAAATCCATTTTGTTAATTTAGACTAGGTGACATTTTTATACATGATGTTGACCCATGATGTTGCATTTTCCCTAGGAGATATAATCAACCTTCATCTCAGAGAATAAATAATTCAAAAGGACAAGTTCCCCATACCTATGGGCCATTTATATATGATGTCCTATTTTATAGATGTGATCATGGGAACCTATTATAAAGTCCTTGGTGAATTTTGGGGTCTAGCCATGGACTACATCAAAAACATAATTTGTGACTATTACCCATTTATTCATATATATGCCTACACCAAGAACATGGTCAAGATAGCTGATGATGTATATCCTTATGTTTGGTAAGTCATTCATGGTATGCCCCTACCCAAAATTGGAGAAAACATTGAAAAATGTTATAAGGTAGGGGATATTATTTATTGCATCCAAATTTTACTGTTATAATGATTTGGGGAAATAGATTTCATCCCTTCTACCTCCCAAGATATGTTCTAGACAAGCTGGCAAAGTAAGAGATCACCTTTCAATTATGGTGGAGTATTGAAGAAGATTTGTCCAAAGTAAATAAGAGTCAAATTTTTAGCCATCATATAGTCATAGGAAGAATGTTGTATGCTATTAGGAAGCATTTTTGAGAAGTGGGAGGAAATCAAAGGAGCTATTATTTCCCCATGCTTCCACATAGAGATTAGAATCCACATGGTCTTATTCAGAAGAATATACAAGGGATTAATATCCCTTAAATCCATGAGCCCTATTCATATGATTTTCTATTTTTAAATGCAAAGGATGATGAAGATGTTTTAGAGAAGGAAAGGGTTGTTTGACTAAAGGAATATCATTTGAGAATGATTCAATGATACCCTTGAGTTATTGTAAGAGAATTAGATAACAAGAAGGCTCTTTACAAGGGATGGGAGCATTCAAAATTTTTAAAATGGTAGTTTGAGGAGAAATCCAAGGACCATGTAGGTTCCTCATCTCAAGGACTCCCATTAAAATTAAAGCTCAAGATTGTGAAGAAAGATCCCAAGGTGCTTGAACCTAAAACTATCAAATGAGCTTAGGTAGGGGAGCCCATCAGTTTAGATTATGATAAAGAGGAGAAAACATAAGAAGAGTTAGTTATAAGATTGATACAAGTAACTACTACTATGTGCTAGGCTCATATTGTTATATTTTTTGGGATAGAAACATAAGAGGTAAATGCATCAACCCAAAAAAGCTCCCCCACATAGTTGAATACCCTTCTCATATAAATAAGGAAGATGAGGACCCCTATAAGTATTTCCACAATTGATTCATCTATAGGGTTTCCTATTATACCGCAACACTTAGAATAGGTAGAGGGAGAGACTATTGTAATAGGGGATGTTAGGAATGAATAAGATTATGATGAAGATTCAGAGCTAGAAATAGCTAAGCCTATGAACCTTCAAGCAAAGCCTATAGCACAAAGTTCCATAAGTACTAAATATTTCATGAGTGTTCCTTTATCTTCCATTCTAATATTTGGCTATGTTCTTGTTTCTTCTATGTTGAGGAAACCTAAGGTGGAAGTTCCTACTTCCACCTCTATTGATCCCTTCTCCCCAACCACATTCACTCAATTCCCTTTTCTCACCCCTAAGGTTGAGAAGGATGTTACCACCACTACCATTAATCTATAGTCTACTTCAATCTCATCCATCATGAATACCTCCTTTATCCCTTATATCACTACCACCATTAGAGCCATAAAAAATAATAAGGTATATAGAAAGTTATAGACTACCATGGCCACCCCATAATTCCATATTTAGTCCACTCAAATTTCCCTTCCCATGCCATCCACCACCACCATAGAGGAGACTATAATGGAAAGTTATAGAAGGGGAAGTAGGGCCAATCCTCAATTCATAAAAGTCCATCCACTCCCTTCATTTAGAGGAGTGGACTAGTCTAAGATCATTTGGCATTCCCTACACAATGGCCTTGTCAAAGCCCAAAAGAAATATATAGCTACTAAGGAGACTTAGGAAGAGGTTGTTGTCAAAACCTTAGATGTATCATAGTTGGATATTCCTCCTTGGGCTATAGACTTGAGAATTAAAGCCTCCCAAATTCTTAGCTTCAATATCACTGAACTCCCTTCTATCTCTACTCTATTTGACCCACCATATAACAACATACAGAGAGTGAAGTGGAGGAAGTTGGTGGATAACATAGGTATGGAGATAATTCTTGAGGAAAGGATGAAATATTCTCCCTCACTAAGAGGTAGAATATGTAGATAGGATAGTCTCCCTATGTTAATAATCTTTAAGACCTAGCCCAAGCACATAAATATGTTATAGTATCCATCCATGAAGGCACAAAGATGTCTTGACAAGAGCTAGAATCCTAGGTAGAATAATTAAAGGATTAGGAAAAGACTATGCATATCCTTGTAGGTACAAAGCATAGGTTCAAAAAGTAGCTTCCATATCTTACAAATCCTTGTAGGTATTAGAGTTTATAAAGGCCAAATTATCCCCTCATATGAATAATACTAACAATTGTATGATTATTTGAGAAATGAAAGTGTTAAGTTGAAGATTCTAGTTGCATACATAGGCAATAAAATATATAGTCATCTGAACCTAATGGCAATGCTAGAGGCATCCAATGCCTTTAACTTGGTTGTCTTAAGGTAAGAAAAGGCATTAGAATGGTTATAATCAGTTGAGGCTTTAATCCCCAAATATTAGGTACATGGGACCCAAATTCTCTAGATTTTGCATGATTTTAAGTTATCAAAGGTAAAAGATGCCATAGGTAAATTGAGCAGTAAGATCAATTTTGATAAACTCATTCAAGAAGTAATAGATAACTTCAAAAAAATTCTACAAGGATTGATACTAGATGAGATAGAATCTAAGTTAAGTGTTTCTTGAAATAAAGTTACTAAGGTAGAAATATTCAATAATAATTTCTAGATAACCAAAGCTGAACTTGCAAGACTCCTCGACCAAGCCAATAGAATTCACTGACCACTTCTTAAATTGAGTATCATATGAATATATTTTGATGTATTAGATAAGTGATATCAATAGAATTAAGT
The DNA here is from genome assembly GCA_037957365.1 of Torreya grandis. Lineage (NCBI taxonomy): Eukaryota > Viridiplantae > Streptophyta > Pinopsida > Cupressales > Taxaceae > Torreya > Torreya grandis. The sequence continues at coordinate 116,903 of JARHVA010000158.1, forward strand.
AAAGAAGAAGTATTCTCAATTTTCCGCTTCTAGTACCACATCAATATCTATAGTTCTAGTTTCCACCACCCCAACCACTATACTAACTAAAGTACATGTATCCATCTAGATGATGTAACCTTAAAGGGGATAATATTTTGTACATGTATAATTTTTTAATGGTGTATATATTTATAACTTCCTTGAAGTTTGAGATATCATTTTAAAAAGGTGGCCTTTTTTATTTTGTACACATGCACACATTACATGGTTTTAAAAAAGGTCAACTTATGGCTGAATGATAATTACGAGTTTACTCTTATATGGTTTTGACCATAGTTATAACTTATGTTATAAATATTTCATGTAAATGGATTTTTATGACTTGGAGGATGATGCACCCCCCTCCCCAAGTCTATTTAAATAATTATAATCTGCCCTATAAAAGTGTGATAAATTTTCAATATATAGGAGCAACATCAATTTTGATTTTAAATGAATGTGTTTGTGTATTCTCTCTCCAATTTATTTATAATTAGGATTATATTATTTTATTTGTATGATTCAATAATCTTTTGTGTATAAAATCTATGAATGGGTTCTTAATTATTTTTATTTATGTACTAATCTTAGGTATGCAATAACTATTGAAATATTGGTAAATTACATTGATTAGGAGAATTAAGTCGATTGATTCATAATTATGAATGTGTATGAGTGATTTCTTTGACATATTTATCTATGTGTGTGAAAAATTTACCTTAGATACCTCATTATCCTAATACATAATCTCCTGATTAAGGGTGTACAATAGCTACTCTAAAGGGGGTAACCTTTGACTAAGGCTTATGAGTTTCCTACATTGATATTTACTTAGATGTATTAGTCATGTCTGATTATGTGTGCGTGATTGATGATTACAAAAAGCATTGGTTTTGAAATAAATTTTCCATTTAGAAACAATCTAGAGAGGTGATTCTTGAAAACCATAGAGTCTTTTTTATACCTTACCCTTCCCTCTTTTTTGAGTTTGTTTTGAGACCTACCCACTTTAGATTAGGAACCAACCATCCATCCAAATCATGTAAGAATTCACTACCCTTTATAAATCATATGTCTATCTAAAAACCTTGTCAAAAACATATATGCCCTACTAGCTATTTCATTCATATGTTGTTTAAACTACATACCTACAACTCATGACCTAAAGTGGAATTTACCTCCATTAAGATCCTAAAATGTTAGAGGTTACCTTGTTGACTATGGTGTGCATTAAAAAACATCAAAAATTTCACTAGTACTAGAAGGGGGGTCAAATATATGATAATAGTAGTATCCTTTGCATAGAGTTACATTGAGTCACCTAGGAGAGTGACCAGATCTAATTCCCAAGATGGTTTTCTAGTCTCAACCTATAAAATCATAGGAGACCTAGAACTGTGCCTATAACCCAATTCATAATAATCCACCTCTTATAATAAGGAACACATAAGGAAAATTTTACCAGTTAATCAACAAATGGCTTAACCACCTTGGTTAGTTGGATCCTCTATTGTCATCCTAGGAGATGTGTATGATTTACCTAAGAATTTTGAGAAGTATTAGCCATCCTTTTCTCCTTCAAGAGCAAGGATAGTCTAGGAACACATCAAATATTTCAAGGTTGCTTTGATTTTAATGAATGCCATCAATGAAGATCTTACATGTAGATTATTCCCTTTTACATTAATGGATGTTGCGTATAATTGGTACCTAAATCTAATAAAAAACACCATCACTTCTTGGGATGGATTTCAAGTTGATTTTTTGTATAATTTAAGTAGGTCACTAACCTTGGTTTGGTATACCAACACTTTACTAGCATGAATAGAGAGCCTAATGATCCTATCTGAGTGTTCAATGCACAATTTGAAAATATGTACAACTAGTTGACCCCAAGGTATAAACCAGAGGATACATTGACATTGGAGATGTTTAAGAATGCCTTGGAACCCATCACTATTGTGTTCTTGAGAAGATTGGATATTGCCAATAATTTATCATTAGCATATGAGGAAGCCATTAACATAGATAGATAGCTCAATCCCTAGATGCCTAGTATACCTAATGTAAATAATAGCTTCCCATCATTGAACTCAATACCACATGTAAATCAAAATGTTTTAGCATTCAATAGAACTAATTCTACACATTGCCTCCATTATCATAGACAACATCATCTAACTATGGCTTCTTGAATAATCATGCATCAGGTAATGGTTACCATTATAATCAATAACCATCTATTCCCACTACCATTTTATAAGGTACTAACTCTACAAAGGTAGAGCTAGATTTTATTCAAAATATGGTTCAAAATTTGAGCAATAACATCTTAAATATGCAAATAAGGATGGAAAATTATAATATCCCAATAGGTAATCAAAACACTATATTCTAGAGGTAAAAATAACCATTTAATAGGCCTAAAAATAATATAGAGCAACCCAATAAGCTTCTAGAGATCAACATGGTAGAAATAACTCTTCCCAATTGGTGTAAAATTTGTAATACTTTTGAGCATGGTGAGCTCAACTATGTTGAATTTTGTGCAAATTTTGAAATATTTCATAGAGATATGGTTAGGAAATACAAAATGCATAATCCACATAAACATCATCTAGATCCTAGACCTTCCAACACTACCATGTTCTTTGAAACTCATGAGTTTCCATTTCTAGGAGAAGATGATAATGATCTAGAGGACAACATTAATGAAGTTCATGCTTTTCATAAATTTCATAAAGGTGGATATAATCTAAGGAATAATCATCTACTAACAATGTTAAATCCTCCAAAAACTACTACAATTATACCAATTCATAAAGCTAACAATAATCCACCTCCTCCAAGAGGGAGTGATTAGCCTCAGACCAAGGAGGAACCTAAAAAAAGAGGATATAACATTACTGAAGACATGAAGAAGATAAAATCAAATATAACTCTTCATTATTTAGCTCAGATTACCAAAAAAAGAGCTATTGTATAGGTCTATTACTAGGAATACACCTATGGGGAAAGTGAAATCATCTATAAAAAAATTGAAATCATCTATTGCCAATGTTATCTATAAGAGAAATCCAAAAGCTCCACCCTTTTTACTAACTATCAGGGCATTCGATAAGAATATTCATATTTTTTTAGTTGATTTTGGAGCTTCTACAACCATCATGCCTACTTCCATATATCAAAAGCTTGGTTTGATGTCAAGCCCTTCAAAGAAGACAATCCCATAGTTGGACAAGATAGTAGTGCATGTAGTTGGTGAATTGAGGGACGTATATATCCAAGTAGCCTCTAAACCACACATTCAAATGATCATTGATATCTTGGTGGTGGACATACTTGAAGGCTATGGATTATTATGAGTAGAGATTGGTCCAAAATAGTCAATGGATATCTATCTACATACTTCTCTCATATATGGATGCCATGAAGAGGAGTTATAAATCAAATCAAGATTGATAGAGAGTTGAGAATGAAGTATTCCATCATAGAATATTATGTCAATAATGAAGAGGTAAAGTATGAATCTCCTAGACTTGGTATTTATAATTTTACTACTTAAATCAAGTATAAGCTAAAACATGAAGTTTCTAATCAACTATAGACATTGTACATCAATGGTGCTAGATCTAATCAAGGGTCAGACATAAGGATCAAACTAATTGATCCACAGGGAAAAATATTTTTAGTAGTATACATATTGTAATTTCCATGCATGAATAAAAAATTTGAGTATGAGGCTTTAATTATAGGATTATAATTTGTACTTAAGAACAACATAAAACAAATATTAGTATTTATTGATTTGGAGCTTTTAGTCAACCAAGTTAGGAATAAATACTAATGCAATATATCTTATTTGAGTAGATACGAGCATAAAACATGGGGACCTGCTTAAAATATTTAAATATTTCAACATAGTATCCCTTCCTAGAGAGAAATATCAAATGGATGATTCACTAACTACTACCATTACTGATCTTGAACCCATTCAATAATCTAAGTAAAAAGGTTCTCCATTAAATTAGTGCCTTGTCCCTTTGTTCCTGATAACATAGAAAATTTCCAATTTTTTGAAGATGACCAGCAAAATATTCATTTTCTAACCAATTTATGGGAATTTGAGTCCCAAATCATTGATGGCAAGGATATTAACCACCTTTTTCAAGAGGAATCATAAGGGGAAGGTATTCTCTAGCTCAAAAAAAATTGTATCCCAACTGGGTTGGTCTCTTTTCAAAGGTGCTTTGACATATATCCTCAAGCTCAATAACTTAGGAAGCCCAAGTTTAATGAATTTGAATTTAGGAGGGATAACTTAGGAGATGAGCATATCTTGTGTTATGTTAATATTATCTTAGTTGCACCTCAAAGGAAAGATAATGAGTAAAGGATTTAATAATTTACTATAAAGATGTCAATACCTAGACATACAAAGATTTGAAAGTTTATGACCCTCATGTCATTACTCATACTACTCCCCTCAAGATAAATCACAAGCCATTTATACAAAGGCAAATACTATTCAATCCTATTTTGGAGCCTCTCATCTAGAGAGAAGTGAAGTTATTAAGCACAAAAATTGTCTTTCTCGTAAGAAATTCTACTTGGGTAGCCAATTTGGTCCCAGTAAGAAATAAGAATGATGAGATAAGATTATGTGTGGATTTTAGTAACCTAAATAAGGATTCTAAAAAGTATAATTATCCCCTAATTTCTCTAAATGAGGTGATACAGATAGTAAGTAGTTCTAAAATGATGTCTTTTTGGATGGATATTTAGGGTATAATCAAGTACTGGTGTAATCTAAGGATATAATGAAGATAGTGTTTACAAAAAAATGGGGAACTTATTCATATAAAAGGATCTCATTTGGCCTAATATATGTGGTAATAACCTTTCAGTGAACTATGGATCATGCTTTCAAAGGATTGATAAAAAATGCATAATCATCTATATAGATCATCTTACAATGTTTTCAAAGAATATAGATGTCCATATAAGCCACCTCCAATCTATATAAGAGAGATTTAGAAGGTTTTATGTATCATTAAACCCAAATAAAATAATATTTGGAGTAACTAAAGGAAATCTCTTAGGACACATCATCACCAAAGATGGGATCACTATTGATCCAAATAGAATTCAAGGAATTTCAAATATTACACCATCGAATAGAATGAAAGAGATAAAATCATTTTATGGAAATATTAACTTTGTAATCAAGTTAATATCAAGATTTATAGAGATTTTTTGGCCTCTTAACACCATGCTCAAGTAGGATGCCAAAATAGAGTGGATAACTGAAGCCTAAAAGTCTTTTCAAGACATTAAAGATGTAATATCATTGGCTCCATTACTAATTAGCTAAATTTAAATAAATATTTCTACTTGTATTCATTCACTTTATAACATATAATTTATACTATCGTAACACCAAAAAAAATTAAACTAATCATCTAATTATGTTCATGAGCACAAATCTAAAGGATACAAAACTCATGTATTCCATGATTGACAAATAGATTTTTACCCTTGTCAAAATAGTAAATAAATTTCAACATTACATCTTGAGGAATAAAATTTACCATTTTTATTGACCCTACTATCAATCTCACCCTAAAATAGAATGAATTAGGATAACGTCAAGGCAAATGGATGGTAAATCTACAATAATTTGATATAGAAATAAAGCCTTCAAAAATCATCTAAGGTCAAGGCATAATTTACCTCACGACTAAAATTTACCATGTATTACCATTAAAGAGATATATAAAGCTCAATTATTTAAATGGGAATGGTATATAGATATAATTTAGTATTTTCTTACAAGTACCTATTCCCTAGAGCTCAACAAAGAGCAAAGAAGAGCTTTGAGGCTCAAAGCTGCTCATTATATGATCAAGAAGGGGATCCTCTATAGAAAAAATTATGAAGGTATTTATCTTAGGTGTATATCCATAGAGGAAGCTAAAGATATTATAAATGACTTACATCAGAAGATAGGTAGTGGTCATCCTTCTAAAAATACCATATCCCATAAAATCTTAAGAATGGGCTACTATTAGCTAATAGTTTTCAAGGATGTTCATGCCCATGTGAGGACATGCCATGAATCCCAATCTTTAGCCCAAAGGGAAGTATATACAACAATGAATTTATAGCTGATTATTAAAGGAAGGCCATTTTCCCAAAGGGGTTTATACTTCATTGGAATCATCAACCCAAATTCTTTATCGGGCCATAAATTTGTGTTTACTGTGATCTAAGAATTTGACTTAAGAAAGTATGGTTAGTATGGTGTTAGTTTCAAAATGAAAGCAACACACTAACTAGCATAACATCACTAGACCTAGACATTAGAGAGATCTTAATTAATAAACATGAATAAAACATACAACTTAAATGCAAAAAAAACCTATTTGCCTTCCTTGGATGCTCCAAAATGCTTTTTGTAGTGGCTTGCTCAGCTTGTGCTCATGAAGTCTTCATCAAAGGAGGCTTGGCTATCTCCTCTTCTCCTTGGAACCTTTGGCTTGTGGCTTGGCTTGGGTTGGCTTGGAATAAATTTGGCATCGTAACACTAATTAAAATGGATTTTGGAATAATTTGTGAATTATAATTTTACATTATCAAGACTTAGAAATGATGTTCATGGCCTCTCTATTTATAGATTTTTGAGAATGTCTAGAATCAACCTGAACCATCCATCCTAAGATAAAGATGTGTGGTTGAGGATTAATTCAATTTTTCTAATTAATTTTATAATTATCCTTATCATGACATTGGAATAAAGGTAAATTAAGAGGCATGGAGGGCATCTTGGAAGGCATTGATGAGGCATGGAGGGCATGAATCCTAATATTTGTGGTATTTATGGCCTAGGGATGTCTTCCCAAGAAATGAAGTCACCTAATGATGGAGATATTCAATATTTATTTCTAAAAACAAGTATTCAACAAGTTTCCATGGAATTATTAATTAGGCCTTGATCTGGGTTAATTAGCTCTTAAGCATGTTTAAGCACTTTATATACAAATTATTCAAATTGCTCAGAATGTCTTATTATTGGTCCAAAATTTGACTAGATTGAAATTGGAAGGCAATGTCAGATGCATTAGATCCATTTTTCCATTTAGTATTTTATTAATATAAAATAACAAAGGCAGTGTCTTGTGTAGAAGATTTGATAGGAAAGAGCAATTTAGAGCACCTAGGTGCAAAATTGACATTTTGACTTGAAATGATCTGATCAAAGTTAGCTAGCCCATAAATTTCATTGCCTCATTTAATGATACCTTGGCTAAAATTGGCACTTGAATATGTCATTTTCACATCATTTATCATGTTTTAGTATTTTTAAGCCAAATTGTGTGTTTTAGGTGGAAATTAGTCAAAAGCCTGATTGGGGATTATCGATGCCCAGTTTTAGGTGTCTATAGTTTTCCCTTGTTTGGTAAAATGTTGAAAACCATAGGCAAAGTAATGTCTTCTCAAATAATGAGAGATGGCTTATATTCTAAAAAGAAGATGATGGTTGAAGAAGAAAGCTCCAAATGGTTTTAGGAAGATGTTGCAAACCGTAGGCAAAGCAATGTCTTCTCAAATAATGAGAGATGACCTGTATGCCAAAAACAAGGTGATGGTTGAAAAAAAAAGCTCCAAATAGTTTTGGGAAGCCTATGATGATTCCCCCTCAAGGGAGTGGCCATTACATTTATTTATGGATGGTCCCTTGAAAAGAAACAAGAAGAAATGTGGAACTAACATGTGGTTAAGATTAATCCAATAAGAAAATGCTTACATACATTGATTTTAAAAGGATACTAATTTTCCAAAAGGTGATTATAATTATGATTAAAATTAAAAATAATGATTTTCCCATAGGTGGTTATAATCATTAAGATGACCTAGATTGGCTAAAGATGATTATGCCCCAGTTAGGGCTGATTAACAAGCATAACTCAAGGATATAACCTAGAATATTGATTAAATTATGAGTGGGTGAAAAGTGATGAAATAGATGAATATAAGAATAAGATTGATCAGTGTGAATGATTCAGTTATATCTACCAATGAGGAGATGCTCATCTTGATTAGAAATGATACAACTAGAATGGCCATTCAATTGATTTGATCAAGGGTGGGATGGAAGGATTTTTCCAAGGTGCCAAGGAGAAAATTTTGTGGCTCTATTGATTGTAGACATTCCTAAAGCTAATTTTTGTTGTAGCATGTGATGGTAGGATTTATGATAGACCACCATGAAGACTATCCCAAAATATGCATAAGGACTGACTCCTGATCCAATAAACACTTGAAAATAATACACCAATGATAAAAACCATAATGCTAATATTGACATATGAATATGGATAGACTCAAGAATAATGTGCTCAAGGAATTATCCATGAACACATATAGATTGAGTCGAGGCAATAGTGTTGAAAGCAAATAAATAGGCAAGTGACTAAATAAATAAATAAATAAACAAAAAATAAATAAATAAATAAATAACTTGAAATAAACAAACAAAAAGCCTAAAAACAAAAGAAAAAAAAATCATCCTAATAATGACCATGCCCCAATAAGGTGGATTGAGGATAATTGACTAGGCTTAGACAAGACAAATATTTTTGGATTTTGAAATATTATGAATGTTTTTAGCATTTTGAGGTATCTTAACTTGTTAAAAAATGACAAGACACCTTCTCACAAAATGGCAAGATAATTTGGCTTAAGTTTCTCACAAAATGGTGAGAGTGTATGGAAATGGGGACTGAGGCAACCTCAACATGAATTGAGCATGACCCACATAGTCTTAAAAATGACCTTAATTCATAGTAATTCCCTCCACATGAAAGGTAGGGAAAAACCAACTAGGTCCCAACAAGTTCTCAAATCTAAAAAATCTTCAGTCAAATGAAAATAGTAAGGGTAAGGTGATGTGGTAATGCATGGTAAATAAGTGTTGCCCCTAGTTTTCCCATAGGCAGTTATAACTAGGATACAATGACATAGGTTAATGATATTAATCTACCCATATTTATTTATAATTAGTATCAAGACTGGTGAAACACTAATTTACCCATAGGTTGTTATAATCAGGCTCACATAAACAAACTTGACAGGATGAAAGATATCTTGCTAGATCAATTGTCACACTACTTTCATAGACTATCATTTAAACATGGACTTGATTGATTATTGAAACTTGATAGAATCCCCTAAAAAAAGGTGTGAGAAGAACCAAAGTAACCAAGATCAAAATACAATTGGGTAGGATGACTTAAAATAGGCTTTGGTCTAGATAGAAATGGAATGATAGGATGGTATGGGCTTGCTAAGGATAAATATGGTTTTTGATAGATTGAATAAAATGGTAAGAGGGTTTCCCTTGAGTGATATGGTGAATAGAAGGATTATGTGACAATGGAAAATAGATATGTAATAATGATAATGGCATGGTAATGTGAAATGGTATGGTACATGTTTTTGGCTTGGGTGTGGTTTTTTATTCTATTATTCCTGCTAGTGGGGAGATGCACATCCTGATCAGCAAATGATACAAATATAATACTCAATCATGTTAATTACTATCCCAAACCTCATAAAAATAACTACTCTATCAAAAATGGCCTATAGATTTAGATCTTTAGAATGTTTTTGTGATCTTCATTGGTCATTTATTTTTATTTCTTCAAACATCGAGACAAGGTATCTTTGTAGCCTCTATAAAGGAAAGTGTAGCGATGGATGATAAACAAGGATAATAGTTGGATGATAGGTTTGTTTGTGAAATGGAATGGTAGGTGATAATGGAATGTATAATGGTTGGGAAATAATTAAATATCAAGATGTTTAGTCACACATAATGTTTTTGGTGCTGGATTCAACATAATTTTGGTTATGGCAGGGCCAAAGACTTATTCTCTCGATAGGACCACCATATTTTTTTGTTATTTGATCTTGAGAGTAGCTACCATCTAATTAATTTGTATATTGGAAGCTATTTTATCTTCATCAAGCAATGAAGAAATTTTGTGTTCATTTATTAGTGCCTAAAAGAGGTTGTCACTAATGAAGTTTTCTTGATTGTCTCATATCACCTTCAAGAAGGTTTCACAAAGTAATATTGACTTTTGAATTTGATTATCTTCTAGTGCTTCTAAAAAAATTTCAATAGAAGATGTTGAGTTTGAACTTTGCTTGTCCCTTAGCACCTCTAAAAAGGTTTCACTAGGAGAATGTTCTACTACATGAATGTGATCTTAGCATCCTTTCTCTTCTTCAACTACTATGTCACCATAGATGCATTTCAATAAAGTGTGATTCTGTCAATCCCAATCGATACTTTTGGGAGACAGAATGTCAATGATATGGCTATTTTGGTTGATAGTAATGGCCTATGGAATGGTAATGGAATGGGGAGAGGCTACACAATCCTTGTAGAAGATACTAGGATAACTTGTGTCAAAGCTAAAGTACTCATCCTCAAAAATTATAGAAAGATCCAAAATGTATTAAAATTTATCTACAAGACATGCATAACCAATTTTATAATAGCCATGAACATATTCTTCTTCTAAATCTAATTTTAACTCAAGGGACTCTAAATCTAAGGTTGAGACTAATGTTGATTATGATTCTGATGTTAAACTTGATGTCGGTTCAAGAATATAACCTAAATCTAACTCTGATTCTTCATCTGATAGGTACTTTGTTACAATGATGTCTTATTGAAATTTTAGTATTGGATAAGTAACAACCTATGATGCGATAATGGGCTCTATAAAAACTAGTTTTTCAAAGTGAGACTACTCTAAGATGGGAAATACGTCAAGAAATAACTCTTTAAAGACTATATTGTCAATAGGAGGCTCTTGAAAAATAGGCATATGGTTAAGGTAATGATTTACCCAAAGGTAGTTATAATCATTAAAAAGTGACTCAGCAAAGACTAGCTCATCAGAGTGAGACTCCTTAACAATTAGTATAGGATCAATAGGTAATTTATCATACGTTAACTTATCACAAATGGTTGATTCAATAAAAACATCTTGGATTGTTTGGTTGTCTTGGATTTGGTTTCTAATGAGTCAGAAAATACTAGTTTTGAATATAGTTTTGTCTTTAAAGGATTAGATCGATTGAGGTTTGGATGGGATTGGTAATAGATAAGGAATGATTTGAAGTTAGATAATGGTAGGGCATTGGGGAGCATTATTTATTGCATGATCTAAATGATGAAGTCCTGAGATGGTAATGATAGGGAATTGTGGAGCATGATTGCTCACACAATCTAAAGGAATATGTCCTTGAATGATGAAGGGGTGTTGTGGAGCCTGGATACTCACATAAACCAAAGGACTAGGTTTAGGAATGGTAATGGTATTCCTTGGATATTGTAGAGTGTGATAGATCATATAATCAAAAGGAGGGTTAGGGGTAGTCGATGATCAGATAACAAAAGGATGTCATGGAACTTGATTTTTTGCACTAGCCAAAGCATCCAAGTCTTCCTCATAAACCATATTATCCTAGTCATGAGTTGGCTCATAATATGGTTCATGACTATGTTCCATGTACTGATTATTGTAAAAAGGATATGGATCTATATCCCAAACAACATTATCTATAGTTAGATCTTTAAAGTCCTCCTCACAATCCTCTTCATGCCAATCAAGGTCTCAATTTTGATTTTGTGGATTTTGACTATGTTCCCCATATGGAGTATTATAGGGAGAATAATAAAAATCCTTAGAAAATCTTTCTCTATAGGGGTTCTTAGTGGGATTTTGTGAGGTCATTCTATCATAAGTTGGATTGTATGTGACTCTACCATAAGTATAGCTAGTCATATCTGCATAAATGATGAAAGATCTAAAAATAAAAAGGCTTAGAGTTCTACAAACTCTAAAAAATGATCCAAAGGAAAAATGGTTCAAACTTGGTCTAACTTGGTCAAAAGGTGGAGTTGTATCTCCAATATGGTCTAAAAGTGGAGCTATATATCCAAAATGATTTGTGCTAAAAATTGGCATAAAATAGTCTAACATCAAATGTATAATGTCAAATGTCATATGCATAAAAGGTCAAGTGTCTGAATAAAAACTAACATGTCAAAGGTTTAGGTCAAAGTGTTCCAAACAAAGTCTAAACTAGGAAAGGGAAAAGTTGAGTTACTAGGTCTTTTGTCCAAACATGGAGTCAAAAGCTAGGCTCAAAAAAATAGGTATATGCTAGGATTTTCAGCCAAATGATGTCAAAATCTAGACTTGAAACAAAGGCTGATGTGATTTTATTTAATCTAACAAGTTTAGAAACAACTTTGACATAAAATCGGCACATGAAATCAAAAATAAACATGATCAGTTGGCATAAGGCATAAGACAAAAGGCTCTTTGAGAAAGGTTATGTTTTCCTAAATAAAAGCATGAACAATGATAAGGATATGTACTAAATAAACAAACCATCAATAGTTTTCAATTTGGGTAATCGATTAACCAAAGTTATGCAACCTAAAAGAGAAATATATATGTATTAGCCCCATGAATTAAGGCCTAAATAGAAATCAATCAATGTTTGAATCCAAACTTGACAAGGCTAAGTTAAAACTCAATGTTGAAAACTAAGATTTGACCAAATAGGCTAGACAAGATTGGATAGCATGATAACACAAAACAAATGCCCAAATGGTATACATTACATGGTTTGAAACAAATGGCTTTTGATACAATGGTAAACAAGTCTTGAAACAAGTTGAGCATTCTAATGGCATAAACATGCTCAAATGATGTGATATATGTTATGTTTTAAAGACTAAAAAGGAAAACTAGTTTTAACATGTTTTGGGCATCATAACACTACCCTCCTTAACTCAAATGCATTGTTTTGACATGGCTTATGAAAAAATAAACAAGTTTTAGTCTCAAAACATACCAAGCAAAAATGACCAAAATACACTAAGTATAATCATCCAAATCCTTGCAAGGGTATGTCAATGTGGGGTTGAATAAACTAGCAAGCTTTCAAATATTTCTAGGGGAAATCAATTTCACAATGACTTTCACATCAAACAATGAAAAATAAAAGCTTGAAAATTGGGTGATCATAACATTGACTAGTTGTAAAAAGGTCTAGTCCTTTTTACAACCACTACATCCTATTGTTCACTCAATGTAGTGTGAAGTCCAAATGTAGATACATCCCATGTGCAACTCAGAAGGAGTAAGTGAAGTCAATGCCAGGAGATGAAACCTTGGGTCAAAGCTTCCCTAAAGAACTCATGGGAGGTAATGACATCCCCCTCATAAGCCAAGATGTAATGAAATGAAAGACATAGAAAGAAAGACTTCAGGGTCATTTTCAAGCTCACCCAAACTTTGATGATTTTTTGGGGAGTGTTTTAGACAACATTCTTTCTAAGTGTTAGACTAGGCTTTTTTCAATAGGAATGGAGATTTTGAATCCAAGGGTTCCCTAAAGGGGACAAATGAAAGAGCATACATGCAACATCCCTATTTTTACCAAATAAAAAATTAATTTAAACCACTAAGTGAATACAAAAATCTTGAAAATGTGAGTTCATTTTTAAGCCCAAATGGAAAATGAGGTGTTTTTCATTTGACCCCTTGGTCTTAGTTGAAAACTTTTAAAACATTCACCATAAACATCTAAATTTTTTATTAAACACCAAAAAAAATTTCCTAATTGATTTTTAAGCATGAAAAAGGTGATCTAAACAAGTTTTTAGAAAATGTCAAGCTTGGTCCTGCAACAAAAATGTTAGCATGTCCTTTAGCCTTCAAGCTCTTTTAGGTTTGAAATAATGAACTTTAAAAAAAGAGCTCTTAGGTCTATGTTTTAAGAAAAACACAGTGATCGACATCAGTTATATAACTGATGACAATTACATTGGATAACTAATGATGGTTATCTAACTAACATTAGTTTTACCAATAGTTATTGATGACAACTATCCAAATGATGTTGGTTTTACTAACTAACATTGTTTACTGTGTAATCCCATGACAAAGGAAAATGGAAAAACAAAGTTAGAAAATCAATGTTCAAGAGTTTTAATGATCCAAATAAAGTTTTTAAAGCTAAAAAATGTTATTCATGTGTGGGATGTATTTTATCCCACTGGGCATGCCATATGTGATCTAATAATTTGACTCAAGAGAGGATGGTTAGTATGGTGTTAGTTCCAAAATGAAAACAAAATGAGAGAAACACACTAACTAGCATAACATCTCTAGGCCTAGATAATAGGGAGAGCTTAGTTAACAAACATGAATAAAACACACAATTAAAATGTAAAAGAAACCCTCTTTTACTTTTCTTGGATGCTCCAAAATGCTTGTTATAGTGGCTTACTCAGCTTGTGCTCATGAATTCTTCATCAAAGGAGGCTTGGCTATCTCCTCTTCTCCTTAGCACCTTTGGCTTGTGGCTTGGCTTGGATTGGAATCAATTTGGCATGGTAACACTAAGTACAATGGATTTTGGAATCATTTGTTCATTATAACTTTACATTATCAAGACTTATAAATGATGTTTATGGCCTCTCTATTTTTAGATTTTTGAGAATGTCTAGAATCAACCTGAACTGTCCATCTTGAGATGAAGATGTGTGGTTGAGGATTAATTCAATTTTTGGAATTAAGTTTATAATTATCCTCATCATGACATTAGAATAAGGGGAAATTAAGAGGCATGGAGGGCATCATGAAATGAATTGATGAGGCATGGAGGGAATGAATCCTAATATTTGTGGCATTTATGGCCTAGGGATGTCTTCCCAAGAAATGAAGTCACTTGATGATGCAGATATTCAATATTCATTTCTAAAAACAAGTATTCAACAAGTTTCCATGGAATTCTTAATTAGGCCTCTATTTGGGTTAATTAGCTCTTAAGCATGTTTAAGTACTTTGTGTACAAATCACTCAAATTGATCAGAATGTCTTGTTATTGATCTAAAATTTGACTAGATTAGAATTAGAAGGCAATGCCAGATGCATTAGATCCATTATTCCATTTAGGATGTTGTCAAAAACAACTAACAAAGGCATTTGTCTTGTGTAGAATATTTGATAGGAAAGATCAATCTAGAGCACCCAGGTGCAAAATTAGCATTTTGACTCGAAATGATATGATCAAAGTTAGTTGTCCCATAAATTACATTACCCCATTTAATGATACCTTGGCCAAAATCAGCACTTGAATATGTCAATTTCACATCATTTATCATGTTTTAGTGTTTTTAGGCCAAATTGTGTGTTTTAGGTGGAAATTGATCAAAAGTGTAATTGGGAGTTATCAGTGGAAAATTTTAGGTGTCTACATTTATTGCTAGTGACTACTACACCAAATTGATTGAAGCCATAGTCATAAATAATTATAGAGCACAAGATGTGATTTAATTCTTAAAGGAACACATAACAATTAGATTTGGTATGCCCATATCTTTGGTTTTTGATAATATAACAACTTTCATATCAGCAAAATTTACTAAGTGGGAACATGATAACCAGATTATTATCAGGTTAGCTTCTAACCATTACCCCCAAAGAAATGGACTGGTAGAATTGATGAACAAGAATATGATAGATGTAATTAATAAATTAGTATGGGACAAGCCTAGGGATTGGTACACTTTATTAAAGTATGCTCTTTGGGTAAACTGGATAAGATACAAACAAGACTTTAAAGCTTCACCTTATTTTCTAGTGTATGGGTGCAAGCCTATGTTCTTAATTATGTTGAATTTACCCACTTATTAGTTCATGTAAGACTATGTGGAACTATGTGATGAAATAGAATCAAGATTTTTGGACATAATAGAAATGGAAGATTCAAGGTTTTAGGCCTTACAGACATTCGTCAAATACTAGGATATGGTTGAGAGGTAGTTTGATAAGAGCATGAAGGTTAAAGCATTCAGGATTTTAGATCTAGTGCTACTTTAGTATAAAGCCAATGAGAATAAGGATATAATGATAATTTTTCCCCACTTTGGATTGGACCATACCAAATATTAGATATTGTGGGAAATAATGCATTTTGTCTAAAGGACCTACAAGGTAATGAGCTTACATATCCATTCAATAGATAGTTCTTGAAGCACTACTTTAAGGTTGTGTTGTCTGTAGATATTATTGATTAATAAGGGGTAGACAAATTTAGATGTAGGATTATATTAGATTTATTACTTTTCTATATTAGATTCCTTACTTTCTTAGATTATATTTTTTTCTTTCTTATATTATATTTCATGTTTTTATAGATTAGATTCCTTGTTTTCTTATATTAGTTTCTTGATTTCTAGACTAGTTGTTTTGTTTCTTTCTGTGACAAATTGAATTGTGTTTGATTTGACTATAACCAATCCCAACCAACTAAGCTTATGACTTGTAGAAAGGGGGAAAATAATTTTTTTGTTAATTTAGGACTAGTCCAAAAATTGGGTGTATTTTTGTGTTTTGAGTCCTAAGGATGAAGGTAGATAATCATGGATTATTATGGAAGGTGTCATAATTGAATACTTTCACTAGGCAGGTAAAAATTTCTCTTAAGAGTACTTCATACAAATTTATAAATTTTTATTATTTTTATTAGATCAAGTACACTTATCACATTAAATACTTGTTGGAAGTGATAATTTTAGGTTTAGATGTGGCTGGCAAGGATGTTTTGGTAACGATTTGTTTTATAATTATCCCAACTCACTAGAGTTCTATCTCTTCTCTTTTCATTCACAATAAAAGAAAAACAAAATAATAAAAGAACCAATGAGTTCAAAAGAGAAAAATAAATATAAATAAATTCAAAAAGCTCACATGATGAAATAAAGTCAATGTACTTCACATCATGATTAAGAGAAAATAATGGGAAAAGAAGAATAGGAGCCCAAGGTATCTCTGTCAAGGCCATGGATGCCTGGTTGGTAGTAGAGTAATGCCTAATCTTCCCTCATTTTTTAATCTTTAATATAAATTAGAACAAAACCTATAGCTTCATCTAGCCTTTAAAAAACTCATTAAAATAAGGGTTAAATGAGTTACACATTTGACACACACAGATCCAAGGAATTAGAAGGTAAGTATGTTGTGTGAATCAACTTGGGAGTCATTTTTGTGTTTCTAATTTAAGTATTCTTCTATGATGCACTCCATAATTGATCTAAGGATTAATAAATAAAGTTATGGATTCTTGAATACTCAGGAGTATTCCCCTTATAAGTCACCATTTGTTGTATCCAACATCCCCCTTTTTCTCTAAGGAGAAATGGGAACCCCCTTTTTTTATATTTTGTCCTTATTTTTGAAACCTCTCTTCTATATGTTTCTACAAATTTTAGGAAAATATTGATTATTGGCCTTCATACTTTGGAAAAATATAATTGGTATTGTGTATGGGCTAACTTTATTAATGCATTTTGAGAGTTTTAAACTATGCATATTTTTAGGAATTATGCAATTAAAAGGAATTTATTCAAACATTTTACTCATCAACCCTTTTGTTTGGACATTTTGTCTGATAGGTTTGGTTTTTGGGTTTTATGCTTTGGGGATGGTTGTCCAATAACTTTTTAGGTTTTATGTTTTTGTTATTTATTTTCATTCAAACTTTTGGTTGTCAAAACTTTTGCCTAAAGCAAACAATTATTTTATATTTTTGACATCAGACATGTTGTCCAAAATAATTGCCCTGATACAAATTGTCTTTATCAAAACTTATACCTCAGAAATTTTACCCAATGGACTTTCAGGTCTTCAAAATTTTTGTTTTAGATAATTTTTTTGATAAATCCTTAGGGCTTTATATACACATTGAAATATTTGTGCTACAGACATTTTTTCTTATGGAAATAAGTCTTTGGGATTTTTATTGTGGGTCTTTTATAATGACCAGTCCCTAACATAAATCTAAATACCCTATCCCCTAGGACATACTAGAACTTGTTATACTTTCCAAATAAATTTAAATATTTCTTATTAGTATGTTAAATACCCTTGTCATCTTGAACTAATGAAATTTGAACTATATAGGAAATATAAATGAAGTGAACATTAGGCATTTATGTCACACAAACTACTATTCAATGCAAAATCCTATATATACAATACACAACCATTAAAGCCTTCATTGCTTTCAAATCAAACTTGCACTTAAAGTCTATTACTTTCATGATATTTATATTATCCTAAGAGAAAAAGAGCCCTAAATACTACTTAGAAGAGATTATAAGTGAAATAATGATAAAGTGAGGTCAGAATGGATCATCTAGAGCACAAATCACATCCAAGGAAATTGTAAACATCATAAAACCTATATCTAGCAATGGAATATTCATCTAGGGCATTTCAAAGAGCAAATCCACCATCCCCCTATTTAATCAAGGATTCTACAAAGTTCATAGATACAACATTTGACATTACTATATTCAAGAATAGGTATACTAACTATTCATATTTATGGGACATAGTAGATTTTATGGATACATTTTCATTAGAAGATGAGAACACACTTGTTGATAGATTATTAATTAAATAATTATTGGATTTCAAATGATAAAGGTTACATTTTATCACTACCAAGATAGAGGTGATGCCATGCATTGACCTCCTACATGATTTGTTCTTCTCGGGTAAGATAACCTAGGATGCATTCCTTCATCATTTTAGCAATAAAATAGTCATTGCATGTATTTTAGGAGTCAACTTCCAAAGATACCTATCTTTAAGCATAATCGATACCTACTTTGACAAGTATACATTGTTCTAGTTCAGTGTAGAAAGCTCAATTGAGAAGGCACTCTCTTCATGGTTATTCCTAGACCAAACTATCACCTAAAAATGGAAGAATCTAAAGGGGACTATCTCTATAGATAGATTTATAATGGGAATATGCATCAGCATGGATCTCCTAAACTGACTATATGGTATGTTGAGGATCCATTTTGTTAATTTAGACTGGGTGCCATTTTTATACATGAAGTTAACCCATAATGCTACATTTACCCTAGGAGAGATAATCATATTTCATCTCAAAGAATAAATAATTCATAAGGACAAATGCCCCATGCATGTAGGCCATTTATATATGATGTCCTATTTTCTAGACATAGTCATGGGAACCTACAATAAAGTCCTCAATGAATTATGGATTTTAGCCATGGACTGAATCAAAAATATAATTTATAAATAATACCTATTTATGCATATATATTCCTATACCAAGAGCATGGTCAAGATAGCAAGGATATATATCTATAGGTTTGGTAAGCCATCAATAGTACGCCCCTACCCAAAATTGGAGAAAACATTATAAATAAATTGGAAGGTAGGGAATATTATTTCTTATATCCAAATTTAACTAATATAATGATTTGGAGAAATAGATTTCATCCCTTGTGCCTCCCAAGACATGTGCTAGACAAGCTAGTGGAGCAAGAGATCACCTTTCAATTATGGTGGAGTATTAAAGAAGATTTGTCCAAAGTAAAGAAGAGTTCATTTTTTGGCCATCATATAGTCATAGTCATAATGGTGTATACTATGAGGAATCATTTTGGAGAAGTGGGTGGTAAGTGAAGGATCTATCATTTCCCTGTGCTTCCACATAGATATTGGGATCCACATGGTCTTATTTAGAAGCATGTACAGGGGCTTAATATCCCTTATAGCCATGATCCATATTCATATGAATTTTTATTTTATCTAAAAGAAAAGGATGAAGAACACATTTTGGATAGGGAAAGGGTTATTAGACTGAAGGAAGATCATTTGAGAATGATCCAAGAAGACCCTTCAATTACTGTAAGAGAATTGGATGGAAAGAAGGCTCTTTACAAGGGATGGGATCATTCATACTTTTAGAGAGAGTAGTCCAAGGAGCAATCCAAGGACTAGGTGGGATCCTCATCTCAAGGACTCCCTTTAAAATTAAATCTCAAGACTATGAAAAAAGAGCCCAAGGTTCCTAAAACCAAAAATAGAAAAGGAGCATAGGCAGGGGACCCCATAAATTTAGATTCTGATCAGGAAGAGAAAACATAAGAAGAGATAGTTATGATATTAATTTAAGTGACTACTATTATTCCCCAAGATTAAATTGCTACATCTGTTAGGATAAAAACACAAGAGGTAACTACATCAACCTAACAAAGCTTTCCCACATAGTTTAATATCCATCTTATATACATAAAGAAGTTGAGGACCCATATAAGGAATCCCATAATTGAGCCATCTCAAGGTTTTCCTATTGTACCACAACACTCAAAATAGGCAGAGGGAGAGACTATTGTAATAGAGGATGTTAGGGATGAATAAGATTATGATGAATATTCAGAGCTATAAATAGTTAAGTCCATGATCCTTCAAGTACAACCCACAACACAAAGTTCCCCAAGTACTCAGTATTTCATGAGTGTTCCTTTATCTTCTATTCTAATATCAGGCCATGTTCCTATTTCTTGTATGTTGAGAACACCCAAGGTGAAAGTTCTTACTTCCACCTCTATTTATCCCTTCTCACTAACCACATTCACTAAATTCCCCCTTCTCACCCCTAAGGTTGAGAAGGATGTTACCATCACTACCATTGATCCATAGTCTACTTCCATCTCATCCATTATGCCTACCTCCTCTGTCCCTTCTTTCACTACCACTATTAGAGCCATAAATAATAAGAAGGCATCTAGAAGGGTACAAATTATCATGGCCACCCCACAATTCCATATCCAATCTACTCAGATTTACCTTCCCATGTCATCCACCACCTCCATAAAAGAGACTATTATGGCAACTTCCATAAGGGGAAGGAAGGCCAAGACTCAATTGATCATAGTTCATCCGCTTCTTCAATTTAAAGGAGTAGACTAGTCTAAGATCATTTGGCCTTCCCTACCTGATGTCCTTATCAAAGCCCAAAATAAACATCCATCTATTGAAGAGACTAAGGAAAAGGTTGTTATCACAACCTCAAATGTATCATAGTTGGATATTCTTCCATGGGATGTAGACTTATGAAACAAGGCCTCCCAAATGCCTATCTTCAAGGTCATTGAACTCCCTTCCATATCCACTCTATTTTACCAACCATATGGCATCATACAAAGAGTGAAGAGGAGGAAGTTGGAGGATGACAAAGGTAGGAAGATAATTATTAAGGAAAGGCACAAAGTATTCTCCTTCACCAAGAGGTAGAATAGGTAGTTGTAACAGTCTCCCTATGTTGAGAATCTTGTAGAGCTAGCTCAAGAACATAAGGATGCTATATTATCCATCCACAAAGGCACATAAATGGCTCAACAAGAGCTAGAATCCTAGGTAAAACAATTGAAGAAGTAAGAAAAGACCATGCATATCCTTACAAGTATAAAAGTAGATGTTCAAAAATCATCTTCTAGATGTTACAAGTCCTTCAAGGAATTGGATTTTATGAGAGCCAAATTGGCTCCTCATGTGAATAATATTAACCAATTGTATAATTTTTTGAGAGATGAGAGTGTTAAGTTGAATATGCTAGTTGCATACATAGGCAACAAAATATATAGTCATCTAGACTTAATGACAATGTTGTAGGCATCTAATGCCTTAAACTTAGTTTTCATAAGGCAAGAAGAGGCATAGGAATGGTTAAAATTATTTGGGGATTTAATACCCAAATATTAGGCACATGAGGCCCAAATTCTCTAAATTTTTCATGATTCAAAGTTATCAATGGTAAAAGAAACCAAAGGTAAATTAATCAATAAGATCAATTTTGATAAACTCATTTAGGAAGAGGTGTATAACTTCAAAAAAAGTTTATAAGGATTGACACTAGAGTATATATAATATGAGTTAATTTTTTGTCAAAATAAAGTTACGAAAGTATAAATATTCAATAATAATTTCTAGATGACCAAGGCCAAACATGCAAGACTCCTCAGCCAAGCCAATAGAATTCACTGACCACATTTACTTAACTTGAATATCATATGAAAATAGTTTGATATAGTAGACAAATTCTATAAAGTAATGAATAAAATAAGAAGCAATCTCAAGATACCACTTCTAGTATTGCATCAATATATATAATTCTAGTTTCCACCACCCTAGCCACTACACCAACCAAAGTACATGTAGCCATCTAGATGATGCAAACTTAAAGGAGATAAGATTTTGTGCATGTATAATTTTTTAACATTGAATATATTTATAAATTCCTTGAAGTTCAATCTATCATTATAAAAAGGTGGCCTTTTTCTTTTATACACATGTGAACATTGCATGGTTTTGAAAAGGTTAACTTCTAGCTGATTGAGTATTATGAGTTTTCTCTTATATAGTTTTGACCATTTTTATAACTTATGTTCTAATTATCTCATGTAAATTAATTCACATGACTTAGAGGATGATATTCCCCCTTCCCCAATTCTATTTAAACAATTGTAATCTTCCCTATGGAAGTGTGATAAATTTTCAATATACAAGAGTAACATCAATTTTGATTGTCAATGAAAGTGTTTGTGTATTCTCTCTCCAATTTATATATAATTAGGACTATCTTATTTTGGTTGTATTATTCAATAATCTTTAGTGTTAAAAATTTATGATTGGGTTCTTAATTATCCTGATTGATGTACTAATCCTAGGCATGTAATAGTTGATGAAAGATTGGTAAATTACATTGATTAGGAAAATTAAGGTGATTGATTCATTATTTTGAATGTGTATGAGTGATTTATTTGATGTAGTTTTCTATGTGTGTGAAAAAATTTCCTCATATACCTCATTAGTCTAAGCCATAATATTTTGATTAAGGTTTTGAAATAACTGATCTAAATGGGAAACCTTTGATTGAGGCCTATGAGTTTTCTACATTGATATTTCCTTAGATGTCTGAGTCAGTCTGATTGTGTGTGTGTGATTATTTCTTGCAATAGGAATTGGTTTTGAAAGCACTTATCCATTTAGAAATCAACTAGAGAGGTGATTCCTAAGAAACCCTAGAGTCTTCTTTTCTACCTTACCCTTCCCTCTTTTTTGAGTTTGTTTTGAGACCTACTCACTTTATATTAGTAACTAGCCATCCATCCAACTCATGGAAGAATTAATTACCCTTTATAAATCACACCTACATCTAAAAACCTTGTTAATAACCTACATTCCCTACTAGCTATTCTATCAACAAGTTGTTTAAACTACATACCTAAAACTTGTACTTTGGAGTGGAGTTTACCTCCATTGAGATCATAAAACATTAGGGGTTTCCTCATTGACTATGGTGTGTATAAAAATTGCATCAACAATACCCAGCTCTATAGTATCCCCCTCTACCTCCCACCTAAAGGTGTTAGTTAATCATTCCCAACATCCCAAGAACATGACTAATAAATTTGAGCTATGTGGAATCCTACACATATCTATTATGTTGCCTAGGCCTAAATAAATCAATCTAGATATATAATCTATCGACAGGTGCTCTAATAAGTCTAGGAACCATGATGCATCCACCAAATTCTAAAATCTCTAATGTCCTTGTAATTAGGTAACAACAAAAGATGTATTAGAACCTCTATGTCATGTATAATCAGAATACATTCTTTTTCAATTTTAATAAAAAATAAGCCTAAATTGCTTTAATTTATTCATTTTTAATCAATTAAACCTATTTATAGCCTACTTGACCCATTTATCCCTCACTTGATCATTCTAGGCCCTTTAAGCACTCTTTTGGTTAAACACTAGTTTGACCAAAATTTTCCTATTCTGACCTAGTTGACTTTAAAATCTATGTTAACCCTCTTATTCCCCCGCTTAGTACTGCATTGTCACACTAGACTTTTCTAATTAGTTGGAAAAAATTTAATAGGTTGATAGTTTAAAAAACCAACTACATTGGCACATACCTACTAGGTCAGTGGTATGGATTTTGTCACTTTTTAGCCTACTAGGTTGACCTAGTTGTTTTTCTATGCTGACCCCTTACATTTTGTGAAATAAGTGCCTTATAGTAGTTATTTCCCAAAACCCTTCAAATCCATTTCCCTAATTAGTTTTTCCTACCCTTAGCACCTAATTTGGTTTCATTTTTATGTCTATAAATTCTTAAAAACATAAATTTTTAAAAATACACTTAAATCACTAAAATATTAAAAAACTAGCTTGAGATTCTCATATGCCTACCTATAATGCACCCACTATTGCTATTGGAGGTCCCTCTCATCTAGCCTATTGTCTCCTCACCGTCTTAGCTCATTTAGTCTCTTAGATCTCTTTTTCTCTCCTTTACAAATCAAAAAATACCAAATGACTTTCATTTCAACCTATTTAAAATCAATTTTCAAAAATCTTAATCTTTCAAATCTTTTTCGTCAGATTCTTTGTTTTTACTCATCAATTTTCCAAATCATAAAATATTCTAGATTCATGATGATGTAGAGAATATTTTCCACTATTATATTCCTATTTTCCAAAAAATTCATTTTTTGGCTATTTTTTGCACTAACTTTTACAAGTTCACCTAATATTCTTCATATTGGATGCCCTCACTTCTCTTGTAGTCTAATTATTTATCTACAACACTAAGGTAATTAAAGGTATGTATTTTTCAATTCTATCCTTTCATTTATATTATTTTTTTCTTAATGCACTTTACTTATCATTAGTGTTATGTGTTATCATATTCTTTTTCGAAGTACCATCCCCTATTGTACCTTAGTGACACATGATGAGCTTCGAGTGGGGAATATGTATATACATAATATTTTTAAAATTTTATCACTTACTTACACTTTGTATCTTGTAGTAACCCATTGAGTCTTAATCTCTATGAGTGCATGCTTTAATAGGTTCACTACGAAAGGGGTGTGCAAACCATTGGTGCTTCTTAGGATTATTGTCCCTTTTACCACTTTTTATCTACACATTTATCTCCTAAAACCATTTTCCTTAATTTTTCTCTTCTCTATTGTAACCATTCCAAGAATTTTCTAAATTTTATCCTTTTTTCCTCACCTAAATCCCTTTTTGTCAGTCAGCTATGCTAGATCAACTAGGTTGACCCTATATAATTTTGGGATATTTTCATTTAGGAATTAGGTTATCCTTTGGCTGACCTAGCTCAGGACCTACTGAATTATTGTCCAAAATTATGCTACGTTAACTAGGTCAACCCTATAGATCAATATTTTTGGAAGGTTTAATGTCAAATATACTTATATACACAAGAGCATTCCTATCATTTATTAAGGAGAATAAAAATAATAAGAGTGAATAAACATCTACTTATTGACCATTCTAATTAAGAAGTAAATCATAGGGTTCCATACTTTCTTTGGAGATATGGATCTTGTTTTGTGAAATATTTTGGATACATTGATAGGTTGTGTAGCCTAGAGCTGATTTGTCTTTGTCATCCTTACATACCACAACAAAAGAAACTAATTCAAACCAACTAATGAAGTATTTAATTTATAAATTTTTGAGAATGCATTTTAATTATTTATGACATGGAGATTTGATACATCCATTTTTTTGATATTTTGTAGATATTTTAGAGATATTTATGCTTAGTATATGCATCATGGCTACAATATCTATTGGATTGTTTGACTGATGTGGATAGAGCTCAAATAGTCATCTTAGGTTTTGTTGGCATCATGAAGATTAGATGGATCCCTTTGAGTGTTGATCTTGTTATCATATTCTCAGGAGTAAGGGAGTTGTTTATCAACACTTTTTAATGTGAGGTGGATGGGGACACCATTGAGGTGGTGATAAATTTAGTGTATGTCCACTCATTGCTTAGACTTTTGATAGGTGGGACATTGGTGATTACTGATACACTATAATTAGAGGATGAGAAATGAGCATTAACCTAGTGGGATACATGATTAGATAGGATTCACCTTGGGTTGAGGGTGAGCTTGTTCAATGTTTACATTTAATCCATTCTAAACATTTGAAAGGTAGTGATAGGACTTATGACAACACAAATTTTGTGTCATAAGTTAAATAGAAAAGTATCATTATATATGATAGCCTTGTGCTAGCCAATATTGGATCAAGGATCACTTTATGATTTTGGGTATATCATTTAGGTCCAACTCATGCATGATATGTAAATTATTTTGTCTATATGGTATAATACCATGGGACCAGTGATTTTTCTTAGCACATAGATATATGAGAGGTTACCCATGTATCAGCCAACTAGGTTTCCCCATGTAGTCAATGATAAGTTGCCTCAGGTCTTAGATAGAGATAGGACCATGTAGTGTAGATTGTGTCCCATGTGCTAATGTTACAAATTATCACATGAGGGGAGATCATGTGGAATCCCTACACTGACATAGCTACCATATGGCCTAGTTGGTTTTCCATTATGATAAGGTTGGCATGGATGTGGATCACAAGACACTATACTTATGGGTGGAGTAGCATCTAGTAACGCATGTATAAAGATAACTAGGACTCCCCATATAGTGGCTCCACTAATAGTACTAGCTTATTAGGCATGACATGATAGAGAGATGAGAGGGAGAGGAGGAAAATAGGTACTTGTGGAGATACTGGTGATCAGGCCTTAGTGTGTTAAACCATGGTTTGGTCAAGCATGACAATAGGAGGTAGTATAGCCAATACGAGGAGATGTGATGGATTTGTATTTAGGATTACAGTAGGAACTAGAGTAGAGGCAACAAAAAACATTATATCCTTATCATATATGGAGACACTATCAATGTGAGGAGATGTAGGCACTAGCTATTGCATAGAAAGACCCAAAAACCATTCCAAGACATAGTTTGTCCATAGAGGCACCCCTAAGAATAGGATTATGATAGGATTAAGTGGTGAATCCTAGGTTTGCATTGGTACAAAGGTGTTTGATAGAATAGGTTCTTGGTGGAAAAGAATATGGGGAAACCATGATCGGTGACACTAGCATTGGTGAGAAAAGTTCTAATTTGATTTAAGTTTTTGATATAAGTCACTAGTTATATTGTGATTATGGTAGATAGATGATTTTATGTGTATGTGTGTGGGTGATCTGATGTTTATCTAGTTTTTGTTTTATAGATCCTATTATAGAGGAGATCATATGGGGAGCCCTAGTTATTGATATGTACCATGATATTTTGGATAGGGTGTTGGCACTATATGACCCTAATACTTTGGATGTTCTTGAAGTTCCATCTGCCCCAACCTAGGTGGGATAGTTTAGACTAGTGGGATAGGTTGTGAGGTAGGTATAGGCATGTAATGATGGGATAAAACCATCAACATGGATTGGAGTAGGAGAAGCACGTGCCCAGTATGCCTTAACATAGGAGAAATTGTACACATGATAGCCACCATTCATCTAGAATAGGTGTAGGCCTAGGTGGCCAATCTACAGTGACATGTTTTTGAATTGAGATCTTAGAATACCTCTTTATAATGTACTATTCATAAGGGACAATTGTAGGCATCAATAGTTAGTATGGCTAGACCACATGATAGACAAGATGGAGCATAACCTTAGAAATGTAGATATTGTATTTTGTACTTTATATTGTATTGATATCATGAGTTGTACTTGTATTTGGATGTTGATACATGGATATATTTCATTTTTGGCATATTTATTTATCTTTTTTTGTATATGTTATGGGAAATATATATATATATATATATATATATATATATTTCCCATAGCATATACAAAAAAAGATAAATACATATGCCAAAAATGAAATATATCCATGTATCCACATCCAAATACAAGTACAACTCATGATATCAATACAAATGCCAACATAATATATATATATATATATGTTGACAGTTGTATTGATATCATGAGTTGTACTTGTATTTGGATGTGGATACATGGATATATTTCATTTTTGGCATGTGTATTTATATTGTGTTGTATATGCTATGGGAAATACGTCATGTATGTTTTCTTTTCTAGCATTATGTGATACACATGCATGGTTGAAAAGAAAAAAGAAAAATGATTTGGAAAAATATAAATAAAAATAAATGTAATACACACTATATGATGATGGGAAATCTGTAAAAATAAAAGATGACAAAATATAATAAATCAAAAGTGGTAAAAAGGAACAAATGTTTTTAAATAATATAAATATTTGGACCAAATTAAAATAAATAAAAATCACACTATATCACGTTAGGAAGTATGAAAATATTGTAATAAAATGGAAAGATCATGAAATACCAATGATATAAAAATAAAATAATTAAGTCAATAAATCATACTAAATAATGTTGGGAAGTATAAAAGAAAGACAAAAATGTAAAATGGAATTAAATTGGTCACACTAATTTAAGATGGGAAGTATGAAAATTTTGATAAAATGGTTGTAAGCATACATGAAATCAAAAAATAAGAAAATAAGTTAAAGATTAAATAATTAAGCATAAAAAATATTAAATTGAGTTGGGAAGCATTTCAATGGCGTGTAACTCATAATCAAATAATACTTATTTCAAATTTGACACGTAATTTCATTATGACTTTATTATAATAGGAACTAGGTATTGGAATATTTTATGAGGAAGGCCTAGTCCTATCCATGATCTTACACTAAAACTCAAAAATGGAATACCAATTAGGTGGAAAAAACTATTGGAATGATTTAATAGATGTTTTTAATGTGGTAATTTGTGAGGAGGGCTTGGTCTTATCCGTGTTCTTATACTGCAACTCATAAAAGTAAACCCTAGTGGGGATGATCAACTAGAAAAATAACATTTATCAAAGGGAAATATTAGGAATGTTGTAATGGAGGGAATGTAAAAATAATGACATAGGTAACTGTGAAAAGACCTTAGGAAACATAAGGCATACAAGGTATATAAGACAGATACTAAGAGTCTAGTGACCATCAAAATATAAAGGAAACCTGTTCATAATAAGTGTAAAGATATATAGGTAAATAGGTTATATACTAAGATCAAATCATGTTGGGTATATGAACAATAAATTAAAATGGACCTACCTTCCCACAATATGTTCCCCATTCCTCAAGACCTCTTGCAGAGCCATCAATCTACTGAAAAGATTGGGTATTTGTGTGAGAATGTAAGTAGCATGAAAATATTTTTTTATTATCATTTCCTAATCTACTATCCTACCACACCCCAATGTAACTTGGCTCTATCATAAGGCTAACTATGGATTTTTAAATTTGACTAAAAAATTATATGTGTTATAAATCATGTATTTTAGTGTGATTTGACTTTTGAGATTGTATACTGACTTTTGTATCTTTGCCTTTTATTTAAATGATTTGGATTTTATGATTCCTCATTCATATAGATTTGTAATAACCAAAAAGAGTGATAAAATTGATACACATGAATGAAATTTAAAATTTGGTTAAAGGAAGCTAAGTATCCTAAGATATGATTGACTAAACACTCAGGATTACCTATGAACTAATATATAATCTCAAGTTGTAACTGTATGTACAATTAATATGAAAAAGGAGAGAAAAAAATAAAGGGAGATCCAAAGTATATCGATAAAATAGTATTATAATGAAATTTATTATTTTCTAATTGATCACATGGTAAAGAAATATTACTAAAAGGAGCAAGGTTGGTATAACCAATTCATAATAATAATTATCTAAGTTGTTGAGATAAGGTAGTAAACAATAATTATAAAATACAAAGACATTAATGAAAGAAATTAAATCATAAATATAATCATACAATCATGGAAATAATGAAAATAATCCATAAGAAAATATTGAAGTAAATGAAACCATATACAACACATAATGCATAATATGAAGATCTATGTGAAATAGATAAGTGAAACCATATTTGACACATATTCAAATGATATAAGATATATAAAATTGGATCACAAGTCCAATATAGAATCATAATTAAGAATAAAGTGAAGGGACACCATGCCATGTTCATAAATACTGATAAATTTATCCACAAATATTATCCATGACATCTAAAATATCTCTATGAAGTTGGATCCTAATGATAGCTCGAGTCTCATCTATCCTCATGAAAATATATGAAAATACCTATCTTTGAATTTCCTCAATAGAAAGTAGGCATAGTTAAATGATCATACTCATGAGGTCTCTCTTGCATAAAATACTCAAGGAGAGAAATAAACACCATAAAAAGAATGGGATATATGGGATAAGAAGGTATCACCATTAGTGAAGAAGGATCCATAGGTGGGGAAGGAACCATAGGTGGGGAATAAGCCATAGGTAAATAAAAAGGATACTTATTATGTGGGAGACCCATGGAAGGAGGAATAGTGGGTGCATGAATCATCATAAGGTGATCATGAAGGTGTTACAAGAGAATGT
This sequence comes from Torreya grandis, assembly GCA_037957365.1. Lineage (NCBI taxonomy): Eukaryota > Viridiplantae > Streptophyta > Pinopsida > Cupressales > Taxaceae > Torreya > Torreya grandis. The sequence continues at coordinate 147,285 of JARHVA010000158.1, forward strand.
GGAAATGATCAGTATAATGGGTACCACATTAGTGCTAAAGATATTATACTTCCCAATATTTAGGGATATCATCATGTAATTACTTAGGAAGAGGTATAGCCTTATCTTTTGGATGAGTAAGGGAGGGATGTAATGTGTCAATATATTATTGAAGCTTTCAAAAATGGGTAGAATAATGATTATATATCCCATACAATTAATAGATATACTTTTTAGTAGACTTTGGGGGTCTACTAATATAAGCAGTACAAGGGGAAGCTAGGGAAGAATAATATAACTAGAATTCTCTAGTCCAATGACTAAAAACTTTGGCAATGTCATAATTAGGTTGATCAACCTATTGGGTAGGCATGGGATCAAACTATGTCAAAGGAAGAAGGCTATCTCCAAGGGAAGGTAGGGCTAGTGTAGAGGTTAGGTTGGGCTCATCTAAAGGTAAAGTAGGATCAAGCATAGGATTAGGATCAGTTGAAGGTAGAGTGGGAGTAGGAACCAAACTAGTCTTAGTTGAGGGTGAGAAAAGATGCACAAAAGGCTTAGAGTAGAAACTAACATCTCTAAGGGAATCAAGCTAGAAGGATCTTGGTATCTAGAAAAATGTTAAGTACCAATCATGGCATGATCCATGAATTTCTTCTAAGAAGCTCTAATGAAACTATAGGTGTGCCATGCAAGCAATCCATCTCTACCCTACAAAAATAAAGAAGAATACTAGAATTAGGAACTATGAAAGAAGGATTGTGATAAGATGAAAAAAAAAGATTGAAATAAAGAAGTATGATATTGAAGAATCTTAGCATCTCTAACCCAGACAAGTCCTCCTAGAAATGGATCATCTAAATCATAACCATCATCATAATCAAGTGTATGCAAGTTGATGGTATAGGTAGGTATGATCTTTTCATTGGAATTCATATGATGAATATAAAGTCTAGTCTTGGTTAAGACCACATGTATATCATAAATAAGAGGTTGACAAGAGCAAGGCTTCAAGGATGGTAGAATCTAGGCAATGAGATGAGGGGAGATATCAAAAGTTTTTATCTTGAGGATAATCTCATCTATCTCATCATCATCAGAATCTAGGAGGTTAGGTGGTATGTTCTTGATGATTTTGGGGTGACCATTATAACCTCATGTAGAATTGACAAGATAATTAAAATGTTGAGATTCCCTTAATGGTATACTAGGAAATGGTTCAAGGGTAAGATTTTTAAAGACACCACATTCTTGGAATTATTCAAAATTTTAAGGGTTTGTGTCTCCTTGAATCTTTTAAATAGCAAAATCATAGGGGAATTTAACACATTGTCATGTAGATGAGGTGGCATCCCTCATATGATGAGTCTAAGTTCTATCAATAAAGATGTTATAAGAGAGGGGAAAGTTAAATATCATAACTTTCATGCAAATAATAATAAGAGGGATGGTAATATGAAGCCACATGCAACCTAAAGGAGGCATTTTCCTTATATTGTAACCTTGACATGTACTATGTGTGGACTTGAGATTACACTCATAATATCTAATATTTTATATTAAATCAAAGGAGGCAAATCAAGTACCTAAATATACATTAATTTAAGCATGCTTAACTTGGATATCACCAATTTGGATGCTACTAAATATGAGATCATACGTGCAAAGTAAAATATCATATAGAATTAAGGAATCAATAGGAAACTTAAGGGATATATAAGTGTCTATTATTTCATAAATATGTATGGACATCTCTTTGCATTGTTTCAGTATACTATCTTTGAATCCAAATAAGGTAACTTCACATCTTGCTATGGGAGGATGAGGGATGTTCATTTTAAATAAAAATCACATTAGAAAGTTATGATGATGGGGGGAAGTTCACATTAGTTCTAGGAAAGGTATTTGATATGGGAGATGATAAAGTTCTGAAATTGGGTCCAATTCATCATAACCCATGGGGGGATTGCTATATAAAGGTGCATAATGTTGTAGGATATCCTAGGAAAGAGGGTTGCAAGTGTAGTAAAACTTGATTTGGTAAGATGTAGTTGGAGGAAAAATATGTTGATTATATTTAGATGGTGGGATAGTTGATTCAGGTATTTATTCTGATTGGTTTGAAGAAATATTGTTGGAAGGTTGGGGAATGTTATCTATGTGTGTAGAATTTGGGGGAATAGCGGAGATAGTGTGATAGGTATTATCTAGTTGAGATGTTGGAGGTGGTTTTTAGAAATTTATAATGTCCTCTTACCCTAAATCCATGATATGAGATGGGGAAGTGTCTTGAATGATGTGAAATGGTTGAGGGTTTTGGGGTGTGTGTGGTATTAGATTAAATGAAATCAACTACCCTTCACATGTTAGTCATATTTACCACATTTTATTATTTAGTGACATGTATAATACTTTCAACATTACTGGTGGAAGGAGTAGGCATGTCATTATTATCTTGATGATTAGGAAGAAGGTCTTTGTTGATTTAAATCTTGATTTTTATTTTTTATCTTGTGAGATTTAAAGGCTATGTCATATACTTGTTTCCATTTACAAATGAGTTATTCATGATCAGAGTTTGGGCTAAGAAATCAATCCATAGCTATATTATGTGATTTTTGACAAGTCTCATGAGAGTGGCCCGAACTTACATGAAACTAACAAAAAAATTAGATCATACCATGTGTTTATTGGATGAGTGGGATCAAGATATTGTGGTAGAGGCCTTAGAAGATGATTTTGAAGCTATTATAAGAGTAATGGTTTGTGGAAATTAATGTTGTTTATTTGATAAAATTTAATATTAGGAGTATTGTTTAGAGGGGAGCATATCCATAACAATATTGGGAGTGATGGCTTGAATGTTGTGAGTAGTGTTATAAGTATCAATGACACCATCATTAATAGCATGATAATTTTTGTTTCTAATGAGCATGCAAGTACATGTGGTTGGTTGAGATGGTTCAAATTGGTGCATGAGAAAGTCTTATCACTAAGCTTAGTCAAGGGATTCTTACAAAGTTATTGGAGATAGATTCTTAACCTGATATTACAACTTAGGGTAGAGAGAATTAGTGAATAGATGAAAGAGATTATCATCTTCCATGTTATGTTCATAATTATTAGACAAGTTATTCCATATTTTGATTAAATATTGTGATATTTTAGTTTCAAGTTGCTTAAAATTTATGAAATGAACTAAGGTATTCTTAGGGATATCACTAGTTTGAAACTCTTGTACTAGGGAGTTAACCAAATCTTCCAAGCTAGTGATAGAATGAGTTTTTAGTTGATTATACCAATATAAAGAATCTCTTGAGAGTGTTTTTTCTAATAACTTGGTATAAGCAAAGATATTAATTTTGACCCAATATTTATAGAGATTACTAAATGTTTTTAAATGTAATGTGGAATTAATTAACCTATTATAACTAATGGTAGGTGTGATACCTCCTATGTCAATGTTATGAATTTGAGTTATAAGAGATTCATCTTGGATATGTCTAATCATTTTATTAATGAGGGGTTATTGATGAATGAGGTTACCATGGGAATCCCTAAGGGGGGAAGGGGGCATTTAGATTTTTCACGCCCCATGAAACCTATTGGGTTTGATTTTGAAGGTGAATATGACCATTTTGCATCTAAATCATTTTATTGGTGTTATTTATATGCAATAATAAATGCATCATGTCTATAAATCAATCCTGGCTAAGAGAAGATAGAGCATACCTACACTTTTGATTGGGAATACATTTGTTAACCATGAGAATAACCAATATTGGGATCCACTAGAAATAATCAAGGGATCACCTACCATAATACATTATGTTAGGAAGGGTTCCAAAGCCTATAGTCTAACATAATCATGAAACAACCCTAAAAGAGTCCTAGGTTTAATGTTCACTCTATATCTAATAAACAAGAAAAGTAAATCTAATCTAGTGCACACCAAATCTTGTAGCATAAAGTGGGGGTTAGAATAAAAAAACTAAACTAAACATGCATAGAAGACATATACTCATGTCAATGTATATACAATATTAATGCATGAGAGAGAATCACAATTACATTATCTATCTACTCTTACAAAGGGGAAATAAAGTTAGAAATATTTACCTTGAAGATAAACCCACCAATACTCAATCTCTCACTTGGCCAAAGTGATTTGTAAGAGATTAATATGGTATGTAAGGATAAAAAAGACAAATCATCTCTAGGATACATAACCTATCTATGCATCCAAAAGACTTCTCCATAAGATAAGATCTATATCTCCAAATAAAGTATATAAACCTAAGCTTTATTCCTCAAGTAGAATGGTCAATAAGTAGATATTAATTTTTACTTATTATTCTTAAATTCTCTATTCTCAAATGGTTGGAAATGAAATTATATATATAGTTGGATCTTGCCATAAATCCTTTTGAATATATCAATTGTACAAGGTCGACCTAGTCAGCCCTGTATGTTTTTAGGAGGGAAATCACTAGGTCCCGATCTAGGTCAGCTAAGGACTAATGAAACTCCAAGTGAAAAATATCCATAAATAGTATAGGATTAACCCTATATAGTAACTAGAGGCTAAAAACTATACAAGGTTGAGCCAATCGACCTAGTATAGTCAATTGGTGAAAGGGGGTCAAGGCAAGAACAAGGAGGATAAAGCATGACAAATGACTAGAATGGGTAAAAATAATAAGAATAATCTTAGGGTAAATTGTTTTAGGAGACAAGTGTGTAGATGGCAAGTGGAAAAAGAGACAACAATATTATGAAGCACCAATGGTCTACCTACCCCTTTCTCGATGCACCCCTTAAGGAGTCCATTTAGAGATATTCAAACTTGATGGGTTCTTGTAAGATAAAAAGTGTTAGTAAGTGATAAAAGTCTAAAAATATTATGTGTATACAAATGCCCCACTCGAAGCTCATCACATGTCATGTAAGTGCAACATGGGATGATGCTTCAAGAAATAGAACATGATAACACATAACACTGATGCTAAGTAAAGTTTAATAAGAAAAAAATAAAATAAATGAAAGGATAGAATTGAAAAACACATACCTTTACTTACCTTAAAGTTATAGATAAAGAAGTAGACTACAAGAGAAGTGAAGGCATCCAATGTGAAGAACACTAGGTGAACCTATAGAATTTAGTGCAAAAAATAACCAAAAAATAAAAAAATGGGAATATAGGCATATGATAGTGGAAAATATTCTCTACATCATCACGAATCCACTGCATTTTATGGTTTTAAAAATGAATGAGTAGAAACAAAGATATATGAAAAATAAATAATCTACAGGAAAATAATTAAAAGATTTGAATTTTGAAAATGTGTTTAAAATAGGGAGAAAGATAAGTCATTAGGTATTTTGACTTGTGAAGGAGAGAAAAAGAGCTCTAGAGACCAAATAATCTAGGATGATGAGGAGATGACAAGCTAGACGAGGGGGAGCTCCAGGAGCAATAGCAGGTGCACTATGGGTATGCAACTATGAATCTTAAGCCAATTTTGGAGTAATTTAATGAATTAAGTGTATTTTTATAAAATTCAATTTTTAGCATTTCTAGATGTCAAAATGAAGCCAAATTAGATTTTATAGGCATGAAAAAACAATTAGGCAAATGGGTTTGAAGGAATCAAGATGAAAACTGTTAGAAGGCACTTTTTTAGGAAAATGTAAAGGGTCGGTAGTGAAAAACAATTGGGTCAATCCAGTCAACCTAGTAGGCTAAAAAGGAGAAAAATCCACACTACCAACCCAATACATATATGCCAACCCTATATGTTTTACAGACTACCAACCTAGTATAGTTTTCCAACTGATCTAAAAGGTCTAAAATGACAACACGGTACTAGGGAGGGAAAATAAGAGGCTTAAATTGGATTTTTAAGTCACTCAAATCAAAAATAGGGAAATTTTGGTCAAACTAGGTTGACCAAAGAACCAAAATGGTATAACAATGTGTGCAAAATGCCAAAAGAGGGATAGAATAGCCCAAAATAACCAAATAAGGGAAAAAAGGATCGAGTAGGCTAAAAATAGGTAAGAATGAATGAATTAAATTAATTTAGGCTTATTTTTTATTGAAATTATAAAAAGAATGTATTGTGATTATACATGACATAGAGGATATAATACATCTTTTGTTGTTTCTTGGTTGTAAGGATGACCTAGATTTTAGTGATGGGCAGATGTGTCATGGCTACTAGATTTACTAGAGAATCTTACAAGATGAGATAGAGCTAGACTAGTATTTGTAGGCCTATAAGGGATAGTTAATATGTGTAATCTTTCCCTGAGCATGGATATGTTAGTCATGTTCTTTAGATGTTAGGAATGATTGAATAACATCTTTAGATGGGAGTTGGATGAGGATGTGGTAGAGGTAACTATCACTCTAGAGGATGTGCATGCCATCCTAAGGCTATCAGTAGTAAGAGCACCAATGACTATAGGTATACTAGACAATATGGAAGAGAGGAGAGCCTTAGCCATGTGGGCTAAAGGCTCAAAGATGATATTGGTAGGTAGGAGAGCTAGTATGTTTGATGTATATACATCAAAAATTCTAGATATATAAAAAGCTATGATAGGACTTGTGATATAGTGAGTGTTATGTCACCTCGAGTGTGAAGATGGAGAGAGGACTAAGTAGTGTAGGTCATGCCCCATGTGCCAGTGTTATAGATGGTGAAATGAATAGATATAGTATGATAACCATATGGGTCTATAATGATGACATGGCTGAGTTTGGACATAGTTGCACCAGTTTTAGTGAGGAAAGAGGTGGTTAAACACTACACCTAGTAGAGATAGCCACATCTAGTGGTATGAGTACCAAGATAGATGGGATTACTTCATCTAGTGATACCAATATTTATTCTCAATTAGTTGGATCAGTATGTGAGAGATTCATTGGGGAGGAGGGGACTAGGGCCACTAGTGATGAGACTGACACTCAAACCATGTTGTGAGTGACCATGGATTCGACAAGCATGATAGGGAGTAGAGAAGGAGGTGAGGGGTGTGGATGTAGTAACACTAGATATACTACCACCAATTACATAGTAAGATGAACAATGACCATTGAGGACATGACATCGATAGAGGTAGAAGGAGCAAGAGAGAGTGGAGATTATCACCATCTCCAATGACCTAGTAGGTGATCCAAAGGAGAGCTAGATGATAGAGAGGCTACTTAGGTATAGGTTGAGATAAATGTGAACCATGATATCCATATTTGAGCTAAGAAGGTGACCTATATAGGACATTCTAGGAGGTCATGTAGTTGGAGAGACTATGCTAGGTGGTCATATACATGGTGAGACTTTAGTGTCTAAGACATAAATAGGTAATAAAGATGATTAAATTACTTCAAAATATTCATTTTAAAATAGAGACTAGAGGTAGATATTGTGAGATATAACAGTGATCTAATATCTATTTGGGTATGATTTTGTAGGCATAGCTAAGGATGAGGAGAGATGGGGGTCACTCATGCAAAGAGCATTCCATGATGTCTTGGATGAGACTCTATAGTTTTATAACCCTAATACATTAGAGGACCCCAATGTATCATATGCCTTAGCTCAAGTGAGCTAGTTCAGATTAGCAGAGGAGGAAATAAGGTAGATATGAGCATAGAAAGAGAGGATACATCCACCAGTAGAGATGGGTGTAGGTAATATATAAGCATGATAATCTTGGTAGAGGAGAGAGATATGCATCTGCATATAATTATGTAGATGAAATGAGCACATTCAGTAACCCTAATCCATATAACATAGGTGTAAGATTAGGAGAGAGCAATACATGAGACCTTAGCCTAGTTGGCACAGGTACAGGCATGAGTGGCACATCTAGAGGAATGGTTGGATGGATTGAGATCTTGGATAGCTTTTTTTACAACATAATATTCATAAAATTCATACTAAGGCCTTGACAGGTAGTGTGGCTAGGCCACAAGATAGATAAGATGGAGCCCATCTATAGAGATAGAGCATTGTATATAGTTGTACTATTGTATCAAAAATTCTTTATATATATGATGTATATTTTTGACATATTGATGTTGATCACGTATGTTGTCATCATTATAGTTGTGGTTGTGGATGCTTTAGATATATTTCTTTCTAGCACATGTATTTAGATATTATTGTATATGCTATAATAAATATATGAGATGTGGTTTCTTTTCTAGCACTATGTAGAACACATGCATGGTTAAAAAGAAACATATAAAAAGGACTTGGAAAAATATAATCAATAAAAAATGTACTACACACTATTTAAGTTGGTAAATGTGTACTAACAATAATATGACTAAGTATAAAGAACCAAGGGATGGTAAAACAAGATGGTAAAAAGGAATTTGTTTTTAAACCAAAGTGAAAGATTTTTTGCACCAAATTAAAACAAGTAAAATCATACTAAATCACGTTGGGAAGTATGAAAATAGTTTAATAAAATTAAAAGTATGTAAAAGGGCATAAATAGTATTCAAAAAAAAAATTAAGTCAATAAATCATACTATATCATGTTGGGAAGTATAAGAGAAAAACAAAATTGGTAAAATATTGGTCCTAAATTTATCACACTAATTCAAGCTAGGAAGTATGAAAAATTCAAGAAATGGTTGTATTCTTACATTCACTCAAAAAATAAGAAGATAAAAGAGAAATAAATTTAATTAAGAATAAAATACAAGCTTGATTATGATGTGTAACTTTATAATCAATCACATCTTATTTCATATTTGACACGTGTAATTTTTTTTTGACTTGTATTATTGGAAAATTTTGTGAGGAAGGCTAGGTCCTATCCACGGTTTTACACTGCAACTCAAAAAGAGAACATCATTTGGGAGGAATAAACAAGAAAAATTATCTAACAAAGGATGTGGGTAATAGGAAGGTGAAAGGTGGTAATTTGTGAGGAATGTCTGATCCTATCCTTGGTCTTAAAATGCAACTCATAAATGAGATCCTAAGGGGAGTGATCAATAGACAATAATATTTCTCAAGAGGAAATACGAGGGATATAGGAAATGAAAAAGGGAGTGTAAAAATAAATATTTAGGCATCTTATGAGAATACCTTAGGAAACAAGATGCATACTAAGGACATGAGAAGACATTGAGTGACTAGTGTCCATCAATGTACAAGGAAACCTATTCACTATACACACAAAGATTTACATGCAAATAGGCATGCTACTAAGATCAACTCATGAAGGTAGATTGGTACAAAAAAAAGGTAAAATGGACCTACCTTCCCATTATGTGTTCCTCATTCCTTAGGACCCCTTACAGAGTTGTCAGTCTATTATGAAGATTGGGTACTTGCATGAGAAATTAGGTAGCACTAAAATATTTTTTTATTATCCTTTCCTAATCTACTAGCCTACTACACCCCAAAGGACCTTGGCTCTACCATGAGGCCAAATATGGATTTTGAGATTCAACTAAAAGAAGGAGATGTGATTTAAATCATGTCTTTTAGTGTGATTTGACTTTAAGAATATTTTTTCCTTTTATATCATTGTCTTTTATAAAATGGTTTGGCTTTTTAACTTTTTATGGATTTTTATAATTCCTCCTCCATAAATATTTGGAATGACCAATCATGAGATATGTAGTGATACACATGAATGAGCTTTAGGCTAAGACTAAATTAAGTTAAGTAACCAAACATAAATACTGACTAGGACACTTAGGCTTAACAATGAACTAGTATGTGATTTCAAGTCTCAATCATGTATATGCTTAGTTTACAAAAAATGAAGAAGGGAAAAAGTAGATCTAAAGTGGACCGGTATAAGGAAAGTATAATGAGATACATTTCTTTTTAAATAATCACATGGTAAAAGGAGATAAGAACTAAAGGGAATAGGGTTTGTATATCCAAGTCATAATGAGAATTATCTATGAAAAATGGAGATAAGAAAGTAAACAATCATGAAGACACTAGAAGAGAGTTTTAAGAAAAACTCAAGAAATAAAGAGAAGACAATGATAAAGAAAGACAATTTTATGTAAATATAAATGAAAATATAAGCAAGATATAGTACCAAAGGTAAAGAATCACCATTTAATAAAATTATGAATTTGACACAGGTTAAATGATATAATAGATAGATAAAAATAAAATTGGATCACACATCCAATCAAAATGTAAATGTAAGAGCACCATGTATGTAATCATAAATACTAATAAATATACCCACACACATTATCCAAAACATCAGATAAATCTCTATGAAGTTGGATATGAGTTATTCTAATGTCTCATCAATCTTCAATGAAAACTAGGAAAAGACTTCTCTTCTAATATCCTCAACTAAAAAAGTAGGAATACTCAATGAATCATGTTGAGGATGGAAATCAAGAAAGGGATGCTCAAGAGAATGTGTGGGAGTGAGATCTATGAGAGAGATACAAGAATCACCAATGGATAAGGATCCATGGGTGAGGGACTCATGGGTGGAGAAAGATCCACAGGTGAGGGAAGGTCCATGGGTGAAGGAATCATGGGTGGAGGCACATAAGGTGATGAAGGGACCACATGAGGGGATGAAACCAATGTAGGTGGAACCATGGGAGAAGAAGAATGAACCTTCTTATGGGAATGACCTGTGGGAGGAATGAAATAAGGTTTGAGAATAGATATAAGGTGATACTTAAGGTGTTATTGATGAATGTAGAAATGATCAATGTGATAGGTGCCATAGAAAATACACCTCACCATACTTAGATATATATTTAGATATAACCTTCAAAGGAGGCATGTATTTGTTTAAGGAAGGAGAGGAAGAATGAAAATTATCAATATACTATCACAACTTGTAACAATAGGTAGAATAATGATTATCTATCTTATAGAAGCAACATATACATTTGTGAGTGGACTTAGGAGAAAAACTCATATAATAAGGTATAAGAGGAGTGAAAGAAGATAGAAAAGACTCATCAGCCCATTTGGTGGAAAATAGAGCCATCTGAGGCAAGGAAAGAAAACCATCACCAAGAGAAGGTGATGATGGAGGAGGAATGGAACTAGGATCAATGGAAGAAGCAATGGGATGAAAAATAGGAGTGGGCTTAGCAAGAGTAAGAGTGGGAATAGGCTCAGCTATATTAGGAGGAAGAAGAGGCTTAACTATAGAGGGAATGAGAATGGGCTTAGATAAGGGCTCTACTAAGGGATAATCATGATTTATAGAAGGTCTAAGAAGGGTTACACTAATCATAGGATTAAACCAACTACGATGATTAGGGAACCTATAAAAATGGTAAGCACTGGTCATAATATGATACATGAGCATACTTCTATGAGGCTCATAAAAAAAAAGAGGTTTTAGTACCATATCTACCCTATGATAAATAGGAAAAATACTAAAATTAGGAACTATAAACAAAGGAAGATGGGAAGATATTCAAAAAGACTCAAGTAAAGAAGAATGATAATAGATAATATCTACATCATGGCCTTTACAAGACCACCTAATAATGGATCATCTAGGGAATAACCATCATCATAATCTAGGGTGTGAAGATCAATGACATAAGTAGGGATGACCTTATCATCCAAGGAAGTGTGGTCAATAGAATGTTAAGTCTTGGTCAAGACTATAGGAATATCATGTAAGGAGGCTTGTGAGAATGAGGCTATAAGGAAGCAAGAAGATATAATATGAGGTGAGGTGAGATATTGAAAGTTTTAATTTTTAGGTTAATCTCATTGGGCTCATCATCATCAAAATCTAAAAGGTTAGGAAGAATGTTCTAAAGGATTTCAGGATGTCTATTGTAATCTTGGGTTGAATTAATGAGAAAATTAAGATGCTAAGACTCATGGAATGGAACACTAGGAAAAGGTTCAAGAGTAGGAATTTTTAAGACACCATGGTATTGGAATTGTTCAAAATTCCAAGGGTTAGTGTTACCCTAAATCCTAAAAATGGCTCTATTACGAGGGAATTTAATGCATTGGAAAGTGGAAAAGGTAATGGCTCTCATATAGTGAGTCCATTACCTACCAAGAAAGATGTTTTAAGAAAGGGGAAAGTTAAATATCATCACCTTCATGTGAATAGTCATGGGCATGATGGTAATGGGAAGCCACACACAACCTAGAGGAGGAATTTACATTATATTATATCCATGGTAGGTGTTGTGTGTAGACTTAAAATTTCATTCTAAATATCTAAGGTTTTTAATGAAGTAGAGAGAGGAAACACAGGTGCCATACCTATCTTCAATCAATGCATTCTTAACTTATTTATTCCCTATTTGAACACTAATTAATAAGGGAGGATCATCTGTATGAATCATAATCTCATTAAGAATCATAAAAGATATAAGAAATTTTAAGGAAAGAGAAGTGTATATAGTTTCATCAATGTTGATAGACATCTATTCACATTATTATAATATATTATCCTTGGATCTAGATAAGGCTACCTCTCATCATGCTAGGCTAGGATGAGGAACATTCATCTTAAATAATAGTTGCATAAGAAGGTTTCTATGATGTGGAGAATTTCTCATAAGCTTAAGAAATATAATTTGGGATGGGATATTAGTGAGTTTCATTATGGGATCCCACTCATCATACCCCATAAAAATGTTGTTAGATATAGGTGCATAATGATTAAGGAGGTCCTTAGAAGGAGGAACTAAAGTACATAGGAGTTTTTTTTGATAATAAGAAGAAGGTTTAGAATAAGGTTGTAAATTTTGTTGTGATGATGAAGTAGTTGGTTCAAGTTGATTTTGAGAATTGGTAGAAGAAGTATTAGTCTAAATTTGAGTATCATTAGTGTTAGAAGATGATAGAAGAGTGGTTGAAATAAAATTTCAAGTGTTATCCAAGGGAGAATCAGAAATTGAATCATCAATAGTAATAAGGTCATCTTTCCCCAACTCATGTAAATGAGTTGGAGAAGAATCCTAGATAACATGATATGTTATAGATGAAGGAGAAGTGTAGATAGGTTGGTAATAGATAAAAGAAACCACCCTTTGCATATTACTCATGTTAACCACATTCTCTTTGGAAGTGGGTTCAATACGACTTTATAAATTATTGGTGGAAGGGGTGGATTTGTCTTAAATAGGTTGATGATTAGGAAGAGGGTCTTTGTATATATCTAAATGACCATTATATTGGTTCAAGGCTTGAGTTTTATCATGTGATTTATAATCCTTAAAATCAATTTCATAAGCTTGTTGACACATTCAAATGATAGAATCATGATCGAAATTAGGACCAAGAAGAAATCCCATAAAAAAATTATGAAGTTAACTATAGGTCTCATGATAATTACCCCAAATAATGTGAAACCAACAAAATTTGTTAGGATCATATCAAGAATTCATAGGGAAGGTAGGGTCAAGTTCTCATGGAAGAGGCCTGGGTAGATGCTTAAGCAATTTTGATAATGATAGAGGTTTATGAAAATTAAGGTTATTTGGTGAAGATAAGTGAGGAATGTTATATTTTTAAGAAGGGGGAGCTGATTTTGATGAAGGGGTAAGAATGATAGCTTAAACATTTTGAATGGTGTCATAAGAATCTATAACACCATCATTGGTAACATTACACTTTTTGTTCTTAAGTACGAGACGAGGACCCACATAAGGTTGGGGTGGCTTGAATTGATTCATAAGGAAATATTATTATTTAGCTTCATTAATAACCTCTTCCAATGTATGTGGATAGAGAGTATGTACTTGATATTTAAGTTTAGGAAAAAGGGCATTGGTAAAGAGATGGAAAAGATTATCATCAACCATGTTATGTTCGTATTTGTTTGACAAAATTTTCCACCTTTTAAAATGGGCTTGATCAATTTCATTTTCAATTTTTTTGTAATTTATGAAGTGGGCCAAAGTGTTTTCGAGAAGATCACTAGTTTGTAATTCTTAAACTAAAACATTCTATAAATCCACCAAACTAGTAATGGAATGAGTTCTAAGTTGGTTGTACCAATCCAAGGCATCACCTATGAGAGTTTTGGCTAAGAGTTTGGTAGTGGTAAAGGTGTTCAATTTGACCCAATCCTTATAAATATTTTCAAATTTTCAAAGATTAAGGGTGGGATCGGTTGATCCATTATAATAAATTATAGGTGTGATTCCTCCTATATCAATGTTATAAATTTGAGTAGTGAGAGGTTCATTTTGTTGTTGACTAAAGGAGGTTGAGGAATGAAATTTCCTTGAGAATTATGAAAAGGAGGAGGGGGAACATTTTGGTTATGTTTTCCCTAATTTATTGGTTGAGGATGATATTGAAGATGAAGAAGGTGGTTTTGCATTCTCATTATTTGATTTGTGTTATGAGCTTGAAAGATTTTCATTTGATTAAGTGTTTATAATAATAGTTGATGTGTTTGATTATCATTATTAGAAGCATTAGAGGTTGTATTAGTGGCTTGGGTACCACTATTGGTTTTGATAAAAACTTGAGAGGAATTATGAGAATGTGAGGCACTAGTGGAAAAATTTGATTGTGTGGAAAAATATGGACTAGTGAATGGTTGAGAAGAAGAATCAATAGTAGCATGATTACCTTGAGTATCAAATGATGCACTAGTGGAAGGATCAAGGATAGTGGATCTTATGAGAGGCCCACTAGATGTAAAACCTGTCATGTGAATGGATATACGAGGCATGGATGTGGAAGAAGTTATAGAAGAAGAGGTCATTATACAAGAAGGGGTTATAATCAAAGGAAGATATTGTGAATCAAAAAAAGTGGTACCCCAAAATCTAGTTGAGAATTTAAGAGTAAGTGAGTGAGGCTCTTCAACTTGACCACTAGTCATAAGATTATAAATGGTGGAAGGATCTTTTCTTTGATGTTGAGGAAATTTAGAGATAAAAAAGAGCATTTAGGGGTATACTCTAATTTTGGTTGGTATAATAATGAGAAGAGATGATTATATTATGAAGAGGTATTAGGAATCCCATAGTTTATTATGTGAGTGGCAATATGAACATTACTAGCATCCAAACAAGGAGCCTTACTTTATCTATAGGAGAACCTATGAGGGTTGGTAAAATTCATCATGTTTGTTGACTACAACTCAGTATTTTCATCAAGAAGAAATTCCATGATGAAGGGAAAGAAAGATAAATGAGAAAGCAAGGAAAAAAGAACTGATAGAAATAGTATAGGGTCGACTAGGTTGACCTAACACAAAAATAAGGTTTATAAATAGTATAAGGCTGATTGGTTCAATATAGAATAGTAAATAAAGGCTAAAAAAAGTGAAAATAGGGTTTGAAAATAGTAAAAAGTTGACTAGGTAGATCCAATATAGTGAATAGAGGCTAGAAAAAGGTACGTGGTCAATCGGGTTGACTCAATACCATAGATAGGGAAAATTTATAAACCTATAATAGGTTATGAACTAAAATAAGATAAATTTTTCAAGTAAATTGAAAATAAATAACTGAAAGGAAATACATAATCAATTTCATCAATAATTGCCAATCCAATTTAATCACACAGCAAAAAAACCTTGCACCAACCCTAGCTAATGCATGTTTTTGTAATACAAAATACAATTGAGCAAAGAGCAAGCAATCAACTTATAAAGTGAAGAGATAACTAATTGGTCAACCTAAATGTTTATTATATTATTAGAAAATGATTTTAAATGTGATGGGAAGTTGGTTATAAGTAAGAAACTAAAAAGCAATCTAAGGATAGTTTTAGGTAGTTTGGGCTGAAAGGGATCTATAATGATAATGATACAAGCTTGGTATTAGGGCCTATCCCCTCACTTTACACACTGAAATGATAAGGGTGTCAGGTGATTAGCTAAAATATAACATTAAACTCACTTTATGCTTGAGCAAAACATCAAATTGACTTCCCCCTTGGTGATGAAATCCAAGTAGGTTTGCATTGGGTAGACAAATGTTACTATGTTTATTTCTATTTTTTTATTTGGTCATGTGTGCATAAAATATAAAATAGTAAAAACTAAATTATTAATTGAAAAACCACCTAATTAAGATATGTGATCTATTATAAGCATGAAAACAACATGAAAATAAAGTGTGAACTAATTACTAGCACATAAGGTTAATTCCATTTTTGAAACAAGGTACAATGTTGATATAGTAAATAGTGTATGCATAGAATATATAAAAATATTGATAGGTTCAAACCTATACTTTAGAAGTAAGGTCTAAAAATAAGGTTGATAAAGTTGACCCAGTTATCTAGACAACATAGAAAACACAAAATTGGGTCAGTATAGTTGATCTAATTGATTGTGTAGGATTAGTTTTAAAGACTACAAACTATAAAAGGAAAGACTATAAAGAAAGGGATAGAGAGATAGAAAGGAATCTTGATGGATCAAAGATGTAGAGAATGAATATTATTTTTCAATAACTTTGATATATTCTTGTAAATTTTTCTAATTGGGTTGATTGGGTCAATCAAGCTTTATAGAAACTTATTGCTAAGTGCCTAAAAATATATAAGGTCAACTGGGTTGACCTAGTAGTCTATATTGGATGTCCAAAAATTTAAAAACCTATACTGGGTTAATAGGGTCGATCTAATATCCTGTACCTAAAATCTTATGAACAAAATTTAGATATTAGGTTGACAGAGTCTATCCAGTATGGAAAATATATGATAAAAATAATGATGAAAGAATGAAATGATGAAATAAGGTAAATAAATCCTAAAAGGTTTAGTTCATGTTAGGTTCACTAGAATGTATGCAATCAAAAATTCATCATGTTTATAAATCAATCTTGGCTAAGATAAGATAGAGCATACCTATAATTTTGATTGGGAATACATTGTTTAAGTGGGAGCATGACCAATATGGGGATCCACTAGACCCGATTATGAGATCATTTGCCATAATACACCATAATAGGAAGGGTTCCAAAGCCTTAGTCTAACACAATCATGAAATAAACCTAAAAGATTCCTAGGTTTAATGTTCACTTTATATATAATGAACAAGAAAAGTAAATCTAATCTAGTGCACACTAAAGCTTATGGTACAAAGTGGGGGTTAAAAATTAAGAAAATAAACTAAACATGCATAAAATACATATCCTCACATAAATTTATATGAAATATTAATGCATGGGAGAGAATCACAACTGCATTATCTATCTACTCTTACAAAGGAAAAATAAAGTTAGGAATACTTACCTTGAAGACGAACCCATCAAGCCTCAATCTCTCCCTTGGCCAAGGTGATTTGTAAGAGATTATTTTAGTATGTAAGGATAACAAAGACAAATTATATCTAGGCTACACAACCAATATGTGCATCAAAAATACTTCTCCAAAAGATAAGATCCATATCTCTAAAGAAAGTATGGAACCCTAAGCTTTATTCCTCAAGTAGAATGGTCAATAAGAAAATGTTTGTTCACACTTATTATTCTTTGATTATTTATTCTCAAAATGTCAGAAATGAACTTGTATATATAGGTAGATATTTTCCTAAATCCTTTTGAATATGTCTACTATATAGGGTTGACTCAGTTGACCTTGTATGTTTTTGGGAGGTAAATCACTAGGTCCCAAGCTAGGTCAGCCAAAGGGTTAATGAAACTCCGAGTGAAAATATCCCTAAATAGTATAGGGTTGACCTTCTCAGCCTTATATAGTAAATAGAGGCTAAAAATATATATAAGGTTGACCCAGTTGACCTAGTATAGGCAACTGGTTAAAGGGGGTCAAGATAAGAACAAGGAGGATAAAGCATGACAAATGATTGGAATAGGTACAATAGAGAAGAATAATATTAGGGTAAATGGTTTCAAGAGACAAGTGTGTATATGGAATGTGGTAAAAGGGACAACAATCTAATGAAGAACTGATAGTCTACCCACCCCTTTTCTAATGCACCCCTTAAGGCATGAACTTAGAAAGATTAAGAGTCGATGGGTTCCTGCAAGATGCAAAGTGTCAGTATGTGATAACATTTTAAAAATGTTATGTTTATACATTATTAGTTTGAAATGTATTTATTTTATTAAGTGTTTATAATAAAATTTGATGATTTTAGGTAGTATTTTGACTAGTGTGTGCAGCATGTGAAGCATTAATATTGGTATTAGTGTCTTGGGTTACGCAATGATTAGTAGCATGTGTTTTACTAGTGGCACGAGAAACATTGGTAGAAAAAGAAGCACTAATAGAATGATTAGAATTTGTATAAAAATATTAACTAGTGTAATGGTTAGAATTAGAAGAAAAGGAAGCATGAGTAGAATGATTGATAATTGTATCAAAATATGTACTAGTGGAATGGTTAAGGAGGAAGGTCTTTAGAAAAGGCCCACTAGAGGTTGAACCTACCATGTTAGTGGAGATACTTGGCATGGAGGTTAAATAGGTATAGAATAATAATTCATTGTGTGGGAAGGAGTCAAAATAGAAGGGATAAGTTGAGAATCAAATAAAATTTCACCCCCAAATCTGTGAGAGAAGGTAAGGGAGGGTGAAAGAGGTTTTTCTACTTGAGCATCTATCATCAAATTTATATGGTTTAAGGGTCATTTCCTCTATATTGAATAAATTAATTAATGAAGAAGATAATTTTAGATGTTTACTCTAATTCACACTCATATTATAAGGAGAATAAAGGATTAAGAGTTGAGGATGAATTAGGAGTCCCATAATTGGTAGTGTGGGTGGCAACATGCACATTATTTTCATCTAGAGTGGAAGTCACAAGATCTATTTGTGGAAACCTATTAATATGGGTAAGACTCATCATTTTGTTAGATTCAACTCTATATTATACTCAAATAGGAAATTAATGATGATAAAATGAGGCTAAAGAGGTGATGAAAAGAAAATTCAAGAAATAAGAGATAAAATCAAATTGGTTGATTGAGTTCTATAAACCAAGGAACATAATAGAGAACAAGAGGACATAGTCATGCAAGTCAACTATGTACTACTAAATAGGAAATAGAATAGAGAGAAAGAGGACACAATCATATATGTCAATTATGTACTACTTAGATAGGGAATTTAATAGAGTGTAGACACTAGAAAACCATACAAAATGGTTCTATATGTCAAACTGACCACTAGACCACTTTGTGACCCCCTAGGGACTCAACCACAAACCCTAGGTCAGGTTATTTGACTATCTAAACTAACTAACCTAACCTTCCCTTGACCAAACTTTTAATTTGATACTTGACTATCGATGGTCACCCTAACCATCAATGGTTAGCCCTGATCACCAATGATCAGGTTCCCATTGCCTATATAGTGAACTCTAATCAACCCCAACTTAATTTTTTATATTTATCTTGTTTAAATCATGTGTGGTCTGATGCATGTGAAGTTAAATTTAGGCTACTTATTTAAACCTCTTGTTAACCTATTATTTCACCTCTCCTTCTTTCCTATAAAAAGAGAGGAGCAAGAAGTGAAAATGGATATGAAACTATCAAGAGCTTATGGTATCATAATTCCTTTGATAGTTCATTCTTTTGGCAAACCAACAAGTATGATAGAGATACAAAGTACTACCACTCATCATCCAATAGAAAAGTACTATTACTCTACCAAAATTGCTCCAAGAATCACTAATAGATCCCTCAACCCTTCTTTAGATCAGTAACTAGTAAGCTAGGCATTAGTTTTCACTAATTGGTTACTTTGTTTTTGTTTTACAACCAACTTAGCCCAAACCCACTTTCCATATTTCCATTCTTCAACCTTATCAAATCAATTTATTGAACCAGACCAAAACCATAGTAACTATCGATGGTCATCGTGACCACTAACAGTCACACCCAACCACTAATGGTCACTGTCAGACAAATAAATAGAAAGCTATTTTCACCCACCAAACCTTAACCAAATCTTATTTTTTAACCTCTCACCTGATTATAAAACCCTACCCTATTTTTTAACTATACCCAATCTATTTAGCATTGATATCAATCTATTTATTTCTATAATTATATCAAATCTATCTTCTCATATTACATTTCAATATCTTTTATTGTTTATGCAAGTACTTTATCTTTTTATTTTTTAGAAGTGTGGAATGACATCCTCTAAAGAAGCTCATGCTTCTTGGATCTAGCTTACTAGGCAATCCACCCTACTATCTAATTGATCAAAAATTTACTATAGTGCTTTCTTATATGCAGTTCATTCCTCCCAAGCCAAAGAGGAGCTCTCTACAATCATCTGATCATTGCGTGCACAACATATCAAGTTTTTATACCATACCCTTCCTAAGTTTCTTTTCTCCTTATTCAAAAGAACATAAAGCAAAATTTCTATGAAACATTCTAGCATGCCCAATAGGGCCCTTGAGCCTTTTCTTGGGTTCATAGTTGCATCTAGGTGCTTCTTCTTCATGTCTTCTTCTCATACAATGAAACCAAAAAAATTTAGGCTTAAAATTAATTGCATCCATTTTTTTCTTGATTATTTTAGCTCACATAGCTTAATTAATCAAGTTAATCAATCATAGTTTTAGTATTATCACACACACAAGACCAAACCACTCACACTTAATCAAGTATAAAGCATTGACATAAGGCCCAAATAGGATTTCATTACCTAGAAGTCACCTTTCTCATCCATCTTACTTATATTTCATCACCAAAGGGAGAACCAACTCATCTCTCTAGTTTAGTATAATCTCTAACAATCGATATATCTTGGATAAGCACCCAACACCCTTATCACTATAGTGTGTGAAGTGAGGGGGTAGGCCCTAATATCAAGCCACATATTGATTTCCAATACAGATCCCTTTGAGAGACTAAACACAACTTGAAACCAACCATAGACTTATTTTCTATTACCCACTCTACAAGCTAATTTTAGTCACACAATTCTTAAAACTTAAGGCATAAGCCACAAGAGAGACTAAAATAACCCTAAGATTTAATATTATTTAGTGTATGTTTAATTTCCTTGAATTTTTCTTATCTTCTCTTTGTTTGAGTTGTGATATTTCTTTTATCTTCCTCCTTTCTTCATTTGCATGGTTTTATCTAGGCAACAACTAACAAACCAAGCAAACTAGGACCTAACTCCTAATCATTCATTTTATTTTTCTCCCTCATCCATGGAGTACATCTCAGATGTAGATAATTATCCTCATCCTTCTAGGAGTCTTACCATCCCTTGAATAGTTGCCTAAGGTGATGTAAATTTCACCATCTTTTTGGATAACAACCCCATAGCCCACTAGCATTAACTTAACACCGTATCTCACTATACACCTACTTTGGGTCCACCTACTAATCAACCCTATGGCATGCCATCCCACCTTATGGTAAATGATTCTATCATCACCATCTATACCCAACCTTTAGTCACATAGGCATCATCCTCTACCAATGACCCTATTGATACCACCATCCAAAAATTACCCACTCAATTGAGTAATGCCTAAGCACCTTTTTCCCCAACTAATAACCCTCCTAGTATCGGAGTAACCCAACCTTTGGGTACTAGCACTTCCCTTATCATAGGATTACCCTCCATTGGTGTCACTACCATTCCTCTCACTTCTAACCTACCTACCTCCACTCCATTTTAGAGCTTGGTGGTTCCCATACCTTTTAACCTTCTACCTATCAGTACCAAAGTTATGACCTATGCTCTATCTACTAACCCAACCATGCATCCTACCCAACCTGCATTAATCTTTCAATAGGTGTCCATCTAACCAAACCTAAGTTACATCCCTAATCCACAAGGGTATATACCTCTACTTTCCACCCAACCACGTATTTCCATCTATTCATATGTGTCATCATCCCAAACACCCATATCCATATACCAATATGTGGCATCCTCTCAACCCCCCACCAACTATACATATGTTATACCTACCCAAACCCAACATAACCTACCTTAAACCTATGGGGGTGCACAACCCCAAACCAACCTTATCAAAATTTTAATTGACAAAATGACTACTATGGAGTCATCCATTCCTAGAGCTCATAGTATTTTATCATATGATCAAATTTGTAATGAACCAACTCACCCATCCATCCCCATTTGACTATATTCTCCTCAATGGGAACTTCTAAAGTTCTCAAATTTTTAAAATAAGGAGGACCCTCAACAACACTTAAGAAAATTTAGGCATTTGTGTTATATGATTGCCTATGATGATGATTTCCTTATCCATACCTTCCCCATGTCTCTATAAAGTCTAGCACTAAATTGGTTTAGTGCTATTACAAATCACTCCCTCTTTTCATTTTCCCAACTAGCTCAAATTTTCCTAGATCACTTTTACATAAACATCTATAATAAATTATCCATCACTGATCTTTACTCCATTTAGAAATTTGATGATGAATACATTTATAACTTCATATCTCATTAGATAAGTCTAATAAACCAACTCTCCTTCTCTCTACCCCAACCTGAGTTGATTGAACTCTTTACTTAGGAATTTGCCAAACACATCTCCTCTACCTTATAGGTTCAAATCTTAAGGACCTTTGACAGGGATTTTACCATGGCACAAAAGCTATAAAATAGATCTATTGATAAGGGGAAGTTAAAATTGAGAAAAAATAATTCCACCTTAAATTCAAATGAGGCTTCCTCCTCTAAAACCCAACAAACAACTAACACTAACTCTAAAAACAAGGGAACCATGAATATGGTTGTCCTTAAGACCACCACTTTTCCCATTGTCAACCAATCTAACTCTTCCAATTCCACTAATCAAAACACTAGAAACCCAAAATGTTACACTTAGAAATAATTTACTCCACTTGGAGAGTCATATGCTTCAATTTTTGAGAAATTGTTAAAGGACAATATCATATAGCATCCCTCAACCAAAACTCTATAGTAATTTGATTCTTCTCATCCTATACTAGTTTAGTACAAGCAAAATGAATTATGTGGCTTCCTCTGAGTCATTAGACATGATGTTAGTAGGTATAATACCTTCAAGAACATTTTCCAAACTCTCATTAATAAAGGGGGACTTGTGTTGGGTAACCCCAATGTACCCTCGAACCAATCACTCGACATCTTTAGACAACCATTTCCCAACCACACTCGTTATAGCATTATAAAAACAAAGAAAAATCTTTTCATGCTCACGCAGCCCATAATATCAATATGGTTTTTGGTGAACTTACTGCTAAGAAGACCATCGACCAAATCACCTCTTCCTTTACTCCACTTATTAAGGTAGTGGAGTCACCAACCTCTCCTTTGATATGCAAATTAGAGGATGAAACCATTCTCACTTTATCATTTTCCTCAATCATACAATAATTCACTCTTCCTTTAGTGATCACTCCTAAGGAAGAAACCACTTTACCTAAACCTCCCACCAAGGAGTTACCCTCCTAGATATTGGAACCTTTTAATCAAGAAAAGGATGAGGTAATTATTCCTTCCCCTCAACACCTGGGCCTATCCTTTACATCCACTACCAAAGGATTCAGACCCATTTATAAACCTTTCTCTAGACTAGTTAAAAAATTAAAATTCATATCCAATCCTAATATGGATCGAGCCACCTATTGGAAACAACTTGGGCTCTTGTATAAAACCAAGAAAGAGACTTATGTATCAAAAAAACCTACCCTTTCCATTATCAAATCTAATATCACCACAACCTAACCATTATATGCCTCTACCCATCAAACCATAGCAACACCATTAGAACCAAACTCACCCAAAGTCACTAAATCACCTTCTACCATTTTAACCAAACCCATCAAGAACCTTGGCATATTTCCTACTCATAACATTACTCACCCATTAAGGTTAGATTTGAACCCACTAAACCTATTAAACAAACCCTAAGCTAAGATAATAAAGAAGGTACAACCAATTAGAATCCCAAAAACCAAAACTCTTTCTCCCTTCTCCACTTTGCCCTCTATTTTGGGACATCATCCCTCTACATTAATTGGGAAAATGACCATCCTAATCAAAACCCAACCACCACTTTTGGTTATGCCATCACTCCTACTTTCATCCACACCTATTCTCATCAAACCAACCATGAACATATGTCCTATATCCAAATTGTCTATAAAAAAAACTACTTATCTCCCAAATGTCTACCCCAACACCTTTCACCTCTAGGAAATCCATACCATAACCATCCACCAAGAAATTACTTTCACCCAAATCTCTAACCATCAAACCCACTCCTAAATGGGATTCTGCACTAACTACCAAAACCAAGACCTCCATGCCTTTGCCACATTTAACAGAATCTTACTCAACCATCCTATAGAGCTTATTTCAAGAATACCACTTAACCTTACCACCTATCAGATCATTTGACCCACACAATCCTAAACCATCTTCATATAATGAAAAATTAGTGTGTTCATACCATAAGACACTTGGGCATGACATAAAGAATTATAAATCTCTCTAAGTACTAGCCCATCATCTATATCACAAAGATGACTTATTATCAAATGAGCCTCTCATGAGCCCACCAATGAGCCAAGAATCTAGAGCCATTAACCAACATTCACCTACTCCTCCACTCTCACTTTAGAATAATGAAGAACCAAAGCATACCTCTATCATAACTCCTCCCCCAATCCATACCATCCATGTGGTCACACCACCATAAGCCAAACCAAAATATAAGGGAAAGACAAAGGTTTCTATCCTATAGACATATCCTTCTTCCACCACCCAACCACTTGGACAACACCAATCACAGTTATGTTTAATGAAGCCTAAAGTATTCATCTTGGGACCCTTTCACCCTAATTAAGCCGAATCAATCTAATGAGTAGTTCTCAAATAGCTTCACCAAATGTTAGTGAAGATGAGTTTATATGAACTAATCAATACCTCACCCCATCATCACTAAACAATGATAGAAGTGTTACAATCTATATAGGTTAGGCTAGAAGACCCATAACCTTTATTAGCCTTTGTCTAAGCTCTTCACCTTTCCAACCTTGTTACCTTCAAGGATTCAAAAATACCTTCCATCCATCTAGATGACCTATATCCTTCCCTCTTCATTACTACTTATATAAACCAAACCCACATCAAGTGGGTTATGATTGATGGGGGAACTAATATCAACATTATCTCTTCCCATGCATATAACCAACTCAAACTACCTGAGAACATTACGTCATAAACCTCAGTGGTGCTCTAATCATTCAATGATACCATGGCCATGACTTTAGGAACTATTGTCTTTCATATTTTACTAGGACCCTACATGCTTCTTGAGTTATTCTATGTATTATAAGGAGAGTTCTAGTACAACATTTTGTTAGGATGCCCTTAGACTCATTCTATGGGTTTTGTGCCATCCACCCTACATTGGTGCATCAAATTTGAGCATGAAGTTCAATTTATTACCATATAAGCTAACCCAAGCCTTTTCACATCATGCAACATAATGTTCCAACCCAATAATATTCTCCTTCCTTATCTAACAAGCCTTCACTAGTAAAAGATGAAGCTCTATCTCCCTCTACCAATGAAGCCTCCAACAATTCATCCATTCCTTCTACCCAAATCCCCATAATGGACCCTTTGGGATCAACCTTTCAACACCTTTTATTGGGAGAGTATCAACTTCTAACCCTTGACTCTTTCCCTACTCCCCAAGAGTATGGGAAACATGACCACCAAACTAGTTATGATGCTAATGTTATAACCATTATTCCTTTTGAACCCTTAACTTGTCAAACCAATTTCATCTATGGGGGACTTTATAAACCCCTTGACACTTTTGCCACCTTTTTTTCACTTTGACCATTCACCTCCATTTTTTCCTATCTAGATAAACCAAAATTTGCCCAAACATACCTTTATAGGTGTGCTTGGAAGGGATTTGGTCTAGGTCAGTATGAACATGGGCCACATGAGTTAATTCCAATAAAAACTTGTAAACCTCAAAAAAATCATGGCCTTGGTTTTATGCCACCTAAACAACAAACCAACCCACCTCTTATTACCATCATTGATGAGGAAATCCCATCCACTCCATCATCAACAACTAAAGATTTTGACATCATCCCCCTTAAATTTTTTCATTAACATAATTAGCCTTAGACCCATAACTTATCAAAATAATGGGGTGATTGTAACCATTCTTTTGACCCACCCTGAGATGATAGGGGATGACTCTCCTACCATTAATACCATTTAGTGTTAGGAAGATGATTCCATTCTCACCTATCTTGGTGTAGAATATTACTCTATCCAAAAATATCTTCCTCTTGAGAATTCAACCATGTTAAATTAATCCACCATGGATATAACCTTGGCCACTCTTGACAAGCCATGCATTATGAAAATTGGCTAATTGCTAAATTCTGAGGAGCTTTAGGACTTCCACTCCTTCCTATATGACCATAGCATAGAATTTGCTTGGTCTTACAATGACATGCCAAGAATTGACCCCTCTATTTATACCCACAACATACTCACCAACCATGATGCCAAGCCCTTAGGAATTTTTTTTTGTAAATGTACCCTTGCATAACCCTTTTCATAAAAAAGAGCTTCAACGTCTCCTATCTATCAATTTCATTCAACCCATTGACTATCCCCAATGGGTCTCAAATGTCATACCTATCACCAAATTCATAGGGGGATTATTTATTTGTGTGGAATTTTATGACCTTAACTTTGCTTTCCCAAATGATGACTTTCCTATACCAAGCATTGACTAGCTAGTTGAAATTATAACTAGCCATGAGATGTTATCTCTTATGGATAGATTCTTAGGTTAGAATCAGATCCTAATTACCCCTAAAAATCAACATAAAAATAACTTTATCACCCCATGGGGGACTTTATGCTATAGTGTCATGACTTTTGGACTAAATAACACTGGTGTGACCTACCAACATGTTATAACCTACATCTTCCATGACTTTATCCACAAAATCATAGAAGACTATGTTGATAACCTTCTTGGAAAATCCAAAAAGTGTATTTTGGGGGTCCTATTAGGAAATATCCTTGTATTTATCATCTCCCTTTTGGGAATCAAAGTTGATCTAGTTAAAATCAAAGCAATCCTCAACATGCCTCCCCTTACCCACCTCAAACAACTTTATAGCTTTCAGGCGAAGCTCCAATCCATTCATCACTTTATCTCTTAGCTCTGAGACTGGTGCCAACATTTTCACCACCTTCTGAATAAGGACGTACCTTTTAAGTGGATTAAAGTCTATCAAAAGGCATTTGATTCACTTAAAAATTACCTTTTATCTCCACCTATCCTCATTTTTACCAAGGAAGATCAACCTTTTCACATTTATATTTCCACCACCAACCACTCCTTAGGAACAATGCTTGCTCATTGGGATGAACAACATAAAGAGAAATTCATCTACTACAATAACTACAAACTTATAGAGTATGAGACTCAATACACCCATACCTAGAAACATTACCTATCTTTGGTCTTTATGGCTACCAAACTTTGCCACTACCTTCTCAACCATAAGACTTATGTCATAACCAATATCGACCCACTCCAATATATGCACTCTAAGCCATAACAAAACTAGCGTATGGATAAATGGCTCATACTTTTGGCTAAGTTTGACCTTGATTTTCTTAAATAAAAATTAATTAAATGGAAATTCATTACTGATCAATTGGCCAATGTACCCTTAGCAGATGATCAACTTCCTCTTCTTGAGTTTCCTAATGAGCACATCATGACCCTCTTTTAGGAAAACTTCACTTATCAAGTGACCATGTTATTTAATGGATCAAAGTGTCAAAATGGTGGGGGATCTATGATCATCCTTATTCCCCTTCATGATGAACCTCTTACTTTATCCTTTAAGCTAGATTTCAAATGTACTAACAATATGGTTGAGTATGAAGCCCTAGTAATAGGCCTTCAAACTATGTTAGCCTTGGGAGTCAAAATGATCAACATATTTGGTGACTCTCAACTCATTATCAATTAAGTAAATGGATCTTATCAATCCAATAATGATGTTTGTAATATTACAAACAATTATCTAACATACTCTTAGCATCATTTAGTATTACCATATCTAAACCACTCTGTGATCTATGAACAAGTTTATTGATATGATGGCTTCCCTCACTTCTCAAATCCCATATGCACCCTCTAAATCTAAGATACCTATCATTATCCATATACTTACCCATCCTTCTTATGTCAAATTAGACTCTCCCACCATCTTTAATGTGGAGGAGACCCAACCTGACCTTTGGTATTAGTAAACCTTTGACTATTTCAACCTTGCCACCATTCCTTCTAGTATTTCTAGAAATTTTTGACAAGCATTTATCTAAAGTACATTATTTTATACCATACTAGGGGGAATTATTTATAAATTTGGCTTTGATGGTGTACTCTTTTATTGCCTACATAGTCATGAAGCTTCTCATGCTATCAAGGAAACACATGATGGGATATATGGGGGACACTTTAGTGGCTTAGCCATCACTAAACACATCCTTCACCTTGGTTATTATTGGTCCACCATTAAAAATGATTATTTTTATTATGTGAAAAAGTGTGTTAAGTGTTAATAACATGCTAATTTATAGCATGCACCTAGCCATAGTCTTCACATATCCACAATTTTTTCCCTTCTCACAATGGGGTTTAGACCTTATTGGTGAAATTAACCCCCAATATTCACAATCACATCATTATATCATCACTACAACTGAATATTTTATCAAATGGGTAGAGGTTATTCCCCTTATTTCAACAAAATCTAAAAAAACTATTGACTTTATCAACCATCACATTATCTTTCATTTAAGTGTTCCTCACAAAATCATCACCAACAATGGCAAATATTTCAAAAACAAACAATCCCAAGGTATTTTTGATGAATCTGGTATCAAGTTAAGTTTCTCATCACCCTATCATCCATAAGCTAATGGATAAGTGGAAGCCTCCAACAAAACACTCAACAACATGCTCATTACAATGGTTAATACATCTAGTCGGTATTAGCATTTACACATCCCCTTTGCCCTATGGGCCTATTTTACTATCATTTAAACCCCTAAGGTTGAGACCCCTTTCTCTTTAGTTTTTGGGGATGAGGTCATTTTACCTCTAAGTGTAAATTCCCTCTCTTTGCATATCTCTATGAGATCTCATCTCTGAGAGCAATTATCATCAAAAATGTTTAGCCCAACTTAAAATACTTGATGAGCATCATTTAAAAGCACTCACCCATCTTTGTATCTATCAATAAAACATCAAGAATGCTTATAAAAAACACTTTAAGGTGTAAGAATTCAACATCAAAGACCTCATCCTAAATGAAAATCAACATGTCACCAATATAGAGAAAATCAAGTGAGGAAAGTTTGATTTTAATTAGCTTGGACCTCGTATCATCATGCATAAGTATAGATCAAGAGCTTACTAGTTATCTTCTCTTGAAGGAAACTTGGAACCTGATCCCCTTAATGCTTTGCATCTACATCTATTCTTTTGTTAAAAAGGATTGAACTCACTCTTTATCTAACTTAATCTCATCCCTTGATTATAAACCACATTCATCTCCTTATTTTAGGTACAATCATTTAAAGCTAAATAATGTGATTATCCATCACAATCATAGCCTAATCTTAAGCATAGGTATCACAGATCTACCCATGGCATGGTTCTCATGGTACTTTCCACCCCTTTTTATAAGATAGATTCCCATGGTCATTATCACCTAAAACTCTTTTACACATCACTAACCTTCTTATGCTTTTAGTCTTGCCTTCCTAAAGGTCAACCTTTAAGCCATTATAAGTAGGTATATGTCATCAAAATCAAATAAGTCAAAAGCAACAACAAAAATATAACAAACTATTTTGGGTCTTTCTTAGCATTTATGGACCACTCCCTTGAAGGAATACCAAAACATATCCAAATTTCTCAATATAAGGTAGACTGCTCCTTTGAATGATAGCTATCAAAATACTTACATAAATCACACAAACTTAGACCACTCCCTTGAAGGATGGCTGAGTAAAGCATTTATCAAAGCATATCAATTTTTTGGAAGCTTCTCGTATTGATCAGCTTCCCTGACCCTCTGACCAATAACAAAATATCAAATGACCTATTATCAAAATTAAACAAAAGGAAAATAATTTGGAAGTTGTAATCAAATTTCATAATTATACTTCCTACATCGATCAGTTTGCACCTTGTATGACATGGATTTGTTTATACTAACTCTTTGTTAATGTCTAAAAGAGGCATGTTAGTCTCACAAGAAGGTTCTATTTTCATCCATCTCCCCATTATACATTATACACAAGGGATTTTGATCTTACTTGACATTTATTTGATCAAGATGATTTTTTAACCAACTAATGAATGCTCATGTGAAGTATTGAAAGGGATTATGTTCCTTAAGTTGATTCAACTTTGGTTTGTTTTTGGTCTTAGACAATGAAGAAGCATCATGTCTTCTTATTACTCTCTCATGTTGGTTGATACATTCACTTATACATTTGTCTCTTGATTATATTCTCTTTCTCACATCTATTCTTGTTATTTAACTTACTTTAATGTGTTTCACCCTAATCTAAACAAATTGACCATACTTATAACCACATCACATAATATCATCATCACCTCATAAACAAAAACTGACATCATTAGCATAATCACCACATCCATAAATAAATCAACTATAACCATCATATCCTCATAATCACATAAACCATATCTACCACATGTCTAAGTCTAAGTGAGGAATCATATACTCATTAAATTTTAGCATATACACCATAATCATAACCATCATCATAAAATCATCAACATCCTACTATTTATCACATTCATATAACCATGATCCATAATTCATAACGATAACAATAATCACATCATAATCATAACCATTAGACATAACCATAATCATATCGATATCCTAAAGATAATCATCTTAAAACATGAAATTAAATAATCACATATATACATCACATTTTCATGACATAATCATATCAAGGTCATCATATTCATCCATAACCATCACATCAAAATCACATCAATAACATTAATATTTCTTAAACATCATTATGAACATAAATTAAAGAGACATATCATCACATGCCTGGCTAGGTGAGTCTACATCAACATCCCATAACCATAATCATATCAATATGACATCATCAATAATAAACATGAAAATGAAAACCATAAACTACAAACCATCAACAAAAGGATCACATTTATATCTCATAATTAATCATCATAAGTGTACACAAAATATAAATGTCTCTCAAAACAAATGTACATCTCACTACATTAGCTTGTAAGTTGATATCAAAATCATATGACATATCAAAAAATATATATAATGTCTCATAAATAACTCTAAGATCCTAGGGCACCACTACCTCTTATACACTATCTTCCTATACCTACCTAGCCACCTATAGATGTGGCCCACTAACATAGTGTCATTTTACCTACACCTCTTGCCATCCTAGCTCTATACTCACCCCATTGGGGCTCATCTAGACAATGCCTAAACACCAAGGCCTCATAGTACCACAACTCTTTCATAAGCATTATGTATCTCTACATAGAGATCATCCTTGTTGGTTTTACAACTACTAATACTCCACCACCTAACTATTGGAGAGAGTCTCTCTCTTGTGTCACTATGGCTAGTTAAGCCCTCACTTGATATCTCTCACCTATAATAGTGACCAACCAACCTTGCACTACTATCAGTAATGCCTATACCACTACTAAGGATGCTTATGTTGTGTCTAAATCTGTTCATATCTAGTTCATCTCCATGGTCAATAACTTGTACATCTAATGAAACCCCCAACATCTAAACCTACTGACCATCTCCTCCTACATCAACATCCATATCTTGTTGAACCCCATCCTTAAGACCAATATTTACCATAGCATAGATTACTTGATACCATGTAAGATACCCATTTATGACACCTACATCATCTATCTCCATCCTCATAAGCAACTCCTTATGGTTAATGAAATCATGCACTAAATGTGGACCAGGTAGTGGGAAATTTGCATCCTCCCTCTTATACCTCAAGAACACCTTGGGTATATCCTGCATGAGACCAAACTACCTCTATACCTTATCAAATGGTATCAACTCTATCTCACCCTATCTTTTATCATATATCCATCTATAGCTTTGTAGAGATAGAGTATGCCTCATGTAGTGTGCTCAGCCTAGAAACCTAACATATGGTCTCCAAATCACATATCTAATGATTAAGGCATCTAATTGGCCCCTAAACCAGTCTATGTTTTATACCCCTCTTCCTAGTCCTAAGAGGTCATAATCACTCCTCCACTACATGTATCCAACATGAAAACCAATCAATCTAAGCACTTGAATGTGCTCATAAACCTAGTAATGTAGAATAAAACCAACACTTATCTTATATCTTGTATGGGCAAGAATCCCCACAACTCTTGATAAAACTGAACCAGTGCATAAGTGCCCATGCAAACATTGTGTGACCCAAAAAAATATCCACAATCACCCCTAATAATAAGTAAACCTCCCATTACTAGAATTAGGTAATGCATAGCACATCACTAATATCATCATCATCATCATCATGAATAGCCTCTTTGTATTCTTATCCCTTTGGTATAGTGGCATGTAGTGGAAGACTCTAGAATGCCACCTTACAAAATCTATATCATCTTCATACAAGAGCTCCATAAGCTCATCCTACTCATCCCTCTTAATGCAGTAGATCAAGTCACTTTATATGGGTAGCCACATGATCCTATGAATATCCTTAGGCAAAATAGTCAGCTCACCTATAGGAAGCAAAAAGGTGTTAGTGGTAAGATCCCATCTCTTGATGAGTTTTAATAACATCACTATGTCTTGAGGTACATGCTAATAATACCTCATGCCCCTAAGGCCTATATCCTTCATATACTCCCAATCATCCTCAATAATCCCTTACTAAATCTCATCAAATATCTAGGGCACTCGATCTCTCATATATATCGTCTCACATACCTGCAAGGTTTGATAGCAACATCCTTAGTTCACTAACATATTTTGTCTACAAACTCTACCTATTACCCCTAACTCCTAATCACCTTATGACATTTGCCTCATCCTACCATAACCACAAATTACAAATAAAACCCACCTATTCTACCTTATTAACATCTACATCACTCCCCTTAACCTATCTTATCTTCACCTATCTCATTTTAACCATTACCTACACCCTTACACCTTTACCCAAACACAACCATTTACTATGAACCATTAGGCTACACTCACACCCATCACCCTACAACATTCAACTAAGCATAACTTCTACCCTTAAGACCCAATCTTAACCATTACCTATCAACCAACAACATTACCCTTAACCTTAACTATTTATAACATTAACCTTAACCTTAACCATTTACCAAGATTTTAAACATGTCCATTGACTACCGATGGTTGACTATTCCTATAGTTGACTATCAATGGTCAAGACACCAACCATCAATGGTCACCTTGTAGTGACCTATCAATAGTCACTTCTCAACCACCGATGGTCACTCACGATCATCGATGACCAAAAAATACCACCGACATTCATTATGTAGTGACTATCGATGATTAAACAAAGCCCTACTCCCCACAAACAACACCACTCACCCCAAAAAAAACTACAAATTTATACCTAAACCTACCTCTATGCTCCACATATCTACCCTACCCTTCCAATTTAACTATAACCTACCAAATTTGACCACACAACTATCAAACTCTAAGTCAAAAAACCTACCCTATCAGCTTTTTATGGATTTTTTCCCTCTTAACCACACATTTTTAACCAAAATTTTATACCCAAACCTAAATAAGTGCCCACCATATGATATTACCTTCTTTGACAAATATAACTACACCATGTTAAACTCACTAGTTGTCATTTTGGCCCAATATTTTACATGTTTTGTGATGACCTTGCCTTGGTCCTTTTGATTGCAACAACTAAATTACCAAGTTTAACATTTTGAACTTGTAGTACCTCATGTACACCTGGACAACTTGTGTCTTCATGAGATCACTTCCTACCTTGAATACCCATGAAAACACTAACATTGTCTAGGAGACTTACATTTACAAGTGTAACCTAGCCATCACATATGGTCACATGTTCCACTTTTCACTTGTCCTTCTATCACCAACCTTATTTTTACCAACCATGGAAACTTAGTCATTGCATGAGCTTGGCTATCATAATTAATCACACTTTGTGTGTGTATTCATGCTCTAGTACCTAACCTACGACCCACTTCATTACCAACTTACCCACTCATCAAACCCACACATGATTCTATTACACCTCATCGATTCCTAGTTTGAGGGGGAACACCTCCTCCCATGCTTGGGGTAACCAAACCTTTGACCCATAATCCATTTTTATTTTGTAGCTTGTTGATACAAACTACATAATAAAAAGGGGGAAAATATAGACATTATAAAACCATGCACAATGGTTCAAAATGTTAAATTGACCCCTAGACCATCTCAGGACCCCCTAAGGACTCAATTATAAACCCTAGGTTAGGTTAGCTAACTAGCTTAACTAACTAACCAAACTTACCCTTAACCAAACTTAACCTTTGATGCTTGACCATTGATGGTCACCCTAAACATCAATGATTAGGCCTGACCAATGACAGTCATGTTCCCACCACCTAAATAGTCAAATTTAGTCAGCTCTAGCTTGATTTTTTATATTTAGCTTATCTAAAACATTTATGATCTGATGCATGCAAAAGCTAAATTTAGACTACTTGTTAAAACCTCTTATTAACCAATTATTTTGCCTCTCCTTTTTTCCTATAAAAATAAAAGAGTAGGAGGTGAAAAGGGATATGTAACTATAAAGAGCTTTTGGTATTATAATTCTTTTACTAAGTCATTCTTCTAGTGAACCAGTAAGTATGACAGAGATCTAAAACATTACCATTCATCAACCAATAGCCAAGTACCATTACTTAGCTAAAATTGCTCCAAGCATCACCAATATATCCCTGAACCCTTCTTTAGATTAGTAACTAATAATCTAGGTATTAGTTTCCAATAATTAGCTATGGTATTTCTATTTTGTAACCAACTTATCGCAAACCCACTTTTTGGATTTCCATTTTCAAACCTTATCAAATCAATTTCTTGAACCAGACCAAAACCAAAGTAATCATCAATAGTCATCTTAATCATTGATGGTATATCCTAACCATCAATGGTCACTCTAATTACTGATTGTCACACCCAACCACTGATGTTCATTATTAGACAAATAAATTATAAGTTATTTTCACCCACTAGACCTTAACCAATTCTCAATTTCTAACCTCTCACCTAATCATAGAACTATGCCCTATTTTTTGAACTATACCCAATCTATTTAGCATTAATATCAATTTTTTTATTGCTATAATTATTCAAATCTATCTTTTTGTATTAAATTTCAATATATTCTATTATTTATGCAATTACTTTATCTTTTAATTTTTGAGCATGATTATTTAAAAGTGTGGATTGACAGCCTCCAAGGAAGCTTGTGTTTCTTAGATCTATCTTGTTAGGAAATCCACCCTACTATATAACTAATCAACCATTTGCTTAGGTGATTTCTTATATTTAGGTCAATCCTCCTAAGTTAAAGAGGAGCTCTCTATAGTCATCTAATCAATGCATGCATAACATATTAGGTTTTTCTACCATACCCTTCCTGAGTTTCTTTTATCCTTATTTGAAAGAACATATAGTAAAATTTAGCTAAAACATAAAAATAAAGAGGACACAGTCATATAGGTTGACTATGTACTACTTAGATCAGGGACTAAATAGGAAGATAAAGAGACATAGTTAAATAGGTCAACTATGTACTGTAGGAAAATATTATGAATAATATTTAAGAGACTATGTCGATAGTGATGATAGTGTTCTGAAGGATGAGAAAGGTTTTCCAAAATAATAACTAAGAAAATTAAATTAAGCAAATAAGCAGTTATATCAATGTGATTGATCTAATTGGAACACACAACACAAACCTTACACCAACGCTGGCTAATGTAAGTTTTTCAATAAAAAATACAATGATTAAAGAGTAAGCAACAATATGAAAGTAAATATTAAATAAGTGGTCATTTCTAAAATTTATTAAGTTATAATTATATTTAAATATAATGTGATTGGAATTTGGATGTAATAAGGAACTAAAAAGTAATCTAAAGATGGTTTTAGGAAGTTTAGGTTGAAAGGTGTCTATATTCGCAATGGCATTGGCTTGGTAATGAGGCCTACCCCCTCATTTCACTAGCCCATAGCAATAAGTGTGTCAAGTTTTTTTTCAATATATAACATCAACCACATGTTTATACTTGTCTAGAAAACTAGGTAGGTAGGCCTTGGAAAGGAAAATGTTTAATATTTTTATGTGTAAAGTGGTTTGAAAGCATGTACAAAAGAGAAAAATAGTGTGATTAAATTAGTAATTTGAAAAACTATCTAATTAATCTATGTTTGTTACTCTAATTATGCAAGTAACTTAAAGGAAAGATGAATTAATTACTAGTAAAAAGAGGTTAATTCCTTACTTATGAAGAGTACAAAGCTATTTCAGGTGACATTATATGCAAATAATAAAAAATAGAGTCTACTAGGTTGTTATTATTCTGTAGAAGTAAGATATAGAAGAACATAATTGAATAGGTTGACTATCTCTTTTGTATAGAAAAAAGGCTACAGAACTATGCTGAGCTAGTTGACCTAGTTGGTTGTAGGACTACAATTTTATGGACTACAAACTTGTGAAAAATAGTACTAAAAAATAAAAACTGAAATAACAAAGTAAGAATGAACCTTGGTTAGTTTGAAGATGTTTAAATTGCAAAAAAATTATGTTGTGATGTTTACATACTAATTCAAAAATTATACTAACATATTTAACTAGTTCTATGGAGTTTGCAGAACCTATGTGCTAAAAAAAAGTTATGAACAAAGTCAACTAGATTGACTATGTTTGCAAACTTGTATGATGAGAAGGGGAAATTATGAATAGAGACTATTGGTTAAACTATGTATGAAAGTATATAACTGAAGAAGAGGATTGTGCCAAACTAATTGATCTAGTCACCTATATTTGGAGAAGACCTACACAGATTGAACATAGTCATTTTGGAGTGGCTATGTGTTAAACCTACACATGGACTATTAGGACTATACTAAAAAGTTTAATACGTTACTATAAAAATATAAATATATAATATAATGATAAAATAAAATCATGAAATCATGAAATAAAAGCAAAAAGGGTTTGATTCATGTCAGGTTCACTAGAATGTATACAAAGGAAATGCAACTGATTTATTAATCAATCCTAGCTCAGAGAAGATAAATCCTACTTAAATTTCTAATTTTTGATACATTATATATTTGAGTTCATGACCAAGATGGATCTTCTATACCTAACCAAGGGATCTCTTACCACAATAACGTCACTAGAGAGGGTTCTAAAGTCTCTAGTCACGCAACACTATGAAATAACCCTAGCTAGGTTCTATGATTTGATATTCACAAATTAAATTCAAAAAAAAGTAAAATATAATCTAGTGCTCACAAAATCTTGTGGCATAAAGTGGGGGTAACAAACATAAAAATTAAACATGCATAGTAGAATCTTAATTAAGTTATGTATAGGTAAAACCCTAATGCATAGGAAATAAGTAAAAATGCTAATCTATTTATTTTTACAAAGGGGGAACAACTTTAGGAATACTTACCTTTGAATAAGAACCCATTGAGATTAAATCTCACCCTTGGCCAAGGTGATTCATAAGAGTTTGTTGTGATATGTAAGGATAACAAGGATAAGTCAGCTTTAGGCTACATAGCTTCTCTATGAATCAAAAAGACTTCTCGACAATACAAGATTTGTATCTCCAAAGAAAGTATTGAAACCCTAAGCTATGTTCCTCAAGTATAATGGTGGATAAGTAGATGCACAATATATTCTTCTTCTTATTCTCTTCTTATAAATGACATAAATGAATGTGTATATATATCTAAATCTAACCCTAAACATTTCTAAAAGTTTAGCTGATAAGTTCAACCCAATCGACTCTATATCATTAATAGATAAAAATAAATTAGATCCTAGTCTAGGTCAGTTAGATCTGACCTAGACCCATAACATGCTTTTAACAATTTGAATACAGGGTCAGCCCAAGATGACAGTGTAATGTAAACTATCAAAAAGGGTTTTAGGATTAGGTAGGTGCTAAGGAAGGCAATGAAAGCATTTGAGGAGTGTGCAAGAGAGGAGGTAAGGCTTGGGGAAGTACATAGGAGAAGATTATGTAGATAACAAGTGGCAGTATAAGGGACAACAATCATGTCAAGTATCAATGGTCTACCCACCTCTTTCCTAGTACATCTTTTAAGGCATACACTCAAAGAGATTGAGACTTAATGGGTTCCTCCAAGAGAGAAAGCATCAGTAATTGATAAAGTTTTAAAATATTATATGTATACATAATTTACATGTTCTTTATTACCTTTTCAAACAACCAATTATTCAAGGAAGGTTAGTAAATTGGATTTTGACAATTCAATAATTTGATCTTGAATTCAAAACATCCAAAACCATAAAAGGAAATGATTTGGAAAAAAATTTAGCTAAAAATTCTTATTTTTGTATAATTTTTTTGGTCTTATCTATTGATGTTTCTTTAAATGTTAAACCTCATTTTTAGTACATGAAAGTTGTTTATTTTTCCAAAACAATTAAATTTAGAGATAAAATGAGTGATTCAGATTGCTTGTTAGCTGAAGATGATTGGTATCATAACTTGGTTTATTACTTTCAAAATCAGACTTGTCTTAATAATTTTAATAAAAGACAAAGATGATATTTGAGATTTTAAGCTTTAAAATTATGTTTATTTAATAAATTTTTATTTTATAAGAACAAATATGATG
Organism: Torreya grandis; assembly: GCA_037957365.1. NCBI lineage: Eukaryota > Viridiplantae > Streptophyta > Pinopsida > Cupressales > Taxaceae > Torreya > Torreya grandis. The sequence continues at coordinate 186,268 of JARHVA010000158.1, forward strand.
TTTTATTAATATGTTTAACCCATGACCAAACTCAAAAATTTCTTAGAGGATGTCATGAAGGAAGTTATTTTGGTCATTATGCCAAAAAAACTACTACTTATAAAATTTTACGTGCAGGTTATTATTAGCCTATGTTATTTTAAGAACTTTATAAGTTCATTCATACATACATACCTTGTCAATTACTTATTGGTGGAGATAGATTACCAGTGATGCCTTTGAATCCTATAATTCCTAAAAAAATCATTTACCAAATGGGGAATTAATTTTATTTTTCATATTCATCCACCTTCTTCTGCTAGCCATCAATATATTCTAATTGATATAGATTGTTTTACAAAGTGTCCTAAGGCTAAAGCACTTAAAAATTTTATTACAACCTGTTGAGACCAATACCCCCCCCCATCTTTATTTTTTGAAAAGGGGACCCCTTTGATTGTTTCCAAAACCTTTGTATTCTAGAATAAGTGTCAAAGATTGTTTGATCTTGAATTTTAAAAGCAGGTCAATCTTTAAAAAAGACATGAGTTTTGGTGTATCTGATTAATGATCATGTTTTATAGATTAATGTTTCTAAATAATCATCTTTAAGGTAATTAATTACAAGTTACATAGAATAATTTAGGTTTCCCAAACATTAAACCCTAAGGGTTTGAATTTAAACATTCATGATAAAATCTATCAAGAATTTTTATGCATGATCGATCAAGGTTTAACTTAAATTTCATATTCATTTATAGATCTAACACTTTACGCTTGTTCAATATATTAATCCAATGGTGCATCAAGATTGAATTATTTTATAAAGGCATACATTTAATGATTTTGGCCCCAGTAATGATCTAATGGCAATCACTTGATTGGAGGTTTTAATATAATGGTGTGAATTAAAGCTGGAGCCTTGAGAACTCTCGAGGGTTTTGCAAATGGTATTCAATTATTGGATCAATAAATTCCATTTTATTAAATTTGAAAGGTTTTATCCCATCATTTGACATCTATGAGGATGTATTTTACGTGACCAAACCCATCAAATTTAACTTAGACAATCCTCGAAGCCTTGGGAACTCCAAAGGGTTTTGCATGTGGCATTCAATTATTAGATCAATAAATTACTTTATCTTAAATTTGATAGATTTTCTCCCATCATTTTATATTTTTGAGGATGTGTTTGATGTGACCAAACCCATCAAATTTAATTTAGACAATCCCCAAAGCCTTAGGAACTCCTGAGGGTTTTGTATGTGGCATTCAGTTATTAGATCAATAAATTCCATATTTTAAATTTGACATGTTCACTCCCATGAATTGATGTCTGTGAGGATGTATTTGATGTGACCGAACCCATCAAATTTAAACTTACATAATTTTAAATCCTAATCATAGGGGGAATTTCTAAAAAACCTATTAAGAAATTCCTAGCTTTTTACGAAGACAAGCCTAGTATATGAAGATCTTAGCCTAACTCATTTTGTGTTTTTTAAACATAAAATTCTAAATGAAAATTTTAAGCCTAAGATTAATATAATCATGGAATTTATTAAAATGTATGAATATTTTAGGATCCAATGATGATCACTTGTTCATTGAATTTGATGCAATGGTGCGTCAAGCCTAAAGTCCTTTTAAAAAGACATATGGTTAACAATCAGGCCCTAGCCAAGATCCAATGGTGATCGCTTGCTCACTATATTTGATCAAATGATGTGATGAATTTTATGAATTTTCAAAGGCCTTGTAATCTTGAAAAATAGCATAATTAGTAATCTTAAAGATCAAGAGACCAATGAAATGCAAGGACTTGGATTTAGTTTTTCAAAGAAAAATAAAGAGGACTTTTGAAAGCTAATAGATAGCCTTCAACTTTCATTTATGAAATTTGTCATGAAAGGCATGGAACCATACCACATAAGCTCCACATAGGTATGGAAGATCAAAATTAAGGATATCTTATGCTTGATAATGTAGAAGACATGAGATGAGGCCCCATCAAATTTGAGGCACATATGAAATCAAAAATTGGATATTTTTGCCATTAAAGTTAAAAAACCTAAACCCTCTATAAAGAAGGACTTAAGTCAATTAAATTGATCACATAGAAATAAAAGTAAGTAAAACTTGAATTTAGAGCAAGTGCCTTAGTGAGATCTTTATTTTCATCAACTACAATTCAATGTTATCAATGCCAATGGGTAGACAACAGATGAAAATTGAAGCAGAGCTTTACTAACTTTAGATGGTGAAGGAAGGGTATTTAGAGACATAGAGTTAGATTTAATATCCTTGAATGTACATGGAATTAAAAATTGGTAAAAATTATTATTATTTATATAGGAGTTGTAACTAATTTCCTAGGAGGAAAAGAGGAATGCTATGGTGTACCAAAGATATAAAGACCTAGTATCAATTCAACTCATAGGCCTTCACCATGTGACTATTAAACCAAAGGTAATGTATTAAATTAAGCTTCTTGTTCCTATATTTTTTGATTAAAAAATAGATGAATAATGGATTATTCATGAAGGAAGTAATAATAAACTTGCATATAGAGCTACCATGGCCTTTGAGGTTTACTATAAGCTCCCTCAACCTCATGTTGATCTCCCATCCTTGAGAGAATGGACCCCTAATGGTGAGATTCCTATTTCCCAATTCAAATAAGGCATTAGGGTAGCTATGACCTTATTGAGCATAGCCTTTGGTGCATCTTCTACAACTTATTTAAGTAAGTTCTGGGTATCTTATGTCCATTACATGTTGGAGTAGATATTAACCCCTCCCATTGTAGACTTAATAAGTTTTTTCTTGGCCAAAAAATTTATAGCCATCAAGAAAAATACCTCTAAGCAATTAATTATGATGTCTTACCTCTTGGATTCACTCCTAGATTCTATTAATTTCTTTGACATTAAAATTAGTCCCCTGATGGTAGAACTAGCATTTCCCATCATTACTCCAAATTACATATTTTCAAATATAGGAATCACATATAATTCAAATGTGATGGTATCTTCCTAGTCATTTTTGAGTAAATAAATGGTATCCCTATGCCTAAGATTCATCCTCTAATCAAAATACAAGTAGATACTATGGGGGATGTGTCGTTCTATCCAGATTGCACTGTAATAAGGATAGAAGGAATCATGGTCCAACCATACAAATTGCCTATATATGTTCCCAATAAGCTTGTAGAGAAATAAATTGCTTCTAAAATCATCTAGGTAATGGATTAGATATGTAATAATAATAATAAGGCTTAGGTTCATCCCTTTCCATTAGACATTGGTAGAATTATGATCAAGGATTAGAAACAACTAGAGATCATGGTGGTGCATAGGAACTCTTTTGATTTCCAACTGGATGATCTTAAGATGTGGGACCCTAATGATAGAGTGGCTAACCATATTTAGGATAAGAAGGTCACAAATACTGAGTATAAACATCAACTAGGTGTGGGAGATGGTATTTACATAAAGGCAAGGAACTTTGAAGAAGTCTTATCCAGGGTTAAAAACTACAATATCAAACTAGAACATAGGTTGGTTAGGGATAATAATCCCTCAAGAGAAATATGGAAACTACATCCCTTGAATTATCATTTGTTGCCAAGACCATATGGGACTACACATCAAGAGCCACCTATTGGAGGACAATCTTCTAAGCCTCAGCAGGAAGAATTGGTAAAGTCACCCCAGGTTAGGCAATCTGAGGATGTAAAGGGAAAAGGTAAAGATGTGATTTAGGAGTCCAACTTAAAGCATATACCTTGTGAAGGTCCCCAAATTTAGGCATCACCACCAAGGCCTTCTTCCTCAGTAGAATTAATTAGAATGATTGCTTTGGAAACCAAATAAATAGTGGAAAGTGCCCTTATTAACATCATAATTACCTATGGTTCTGATAAGGAAGAAGATCCATCTGAGGAATCAAGAAAATAATTAGTTCCATTGGATAGAGGAAAGAGATAGGAAAAATTGGCCTTAGTTCCTCTGGATCTAAGAAAGAGGCCTAGGTTAACTTTCACTCACCCTAATAGTGAAATTAACCTCTTTAGTGATGAAAATCCTATTTATGGACCAGTTACTCTTGATCAGTTTATTTATGGGAAGTTGAAAAAAATCCCATCTTTTTCTCCTTCACTAGCTTTGAATCGTGTTGGCATGGATGTTTAGGATAATGTCAAGCCTTGGACTCAATATATTTTAAATAGACAAGTAGAGAGAAGCATCTAGATCCTTCACAACAAGGAAAGCCAAGGGATTGACACCCCAAGAGCCTTTGGGAGTTCAAATTTAGAGATTCTTGAATAACCATAGGTAAAGGAGGCTGACCCTCAGGTCCTTTCCAATCTAGATACATCAACTCTTGAGAGAGTAGTGACCAAGAAGGTTAATGTTGGTACTGAGGAGTTCACCTTTTAGAAGGTGGGACCATTTGTAGGCTTAACTCCTATTCCAAGCTAGGCAAAAGGGAAGCATATTATATTTTAGGAATATGCAGCTAGTATGGTATTGGCCTAGACAACCATGACCTTGGCTAGAGTTCAGGGAATGAAATAGAGGATTCTCAACTTGGAGAAAGAAAAACAAGATTTAGAAGCTTAGGTCCTCCTTTCAATTCCTGAAGACATTGTAAGTTTTGAATAAATATATTATGGATGCATTTAAGAATTTGAAAATAATCAAGCTTAGATTGAGTGCTTTAAACCATCAAACTGAGATGGAAAAAGTCTTAATCACTCAATGTCAAAATTCTCAAGCCCAGATGGAGGAGCTTATCAAGGTACATAAGACAAAGTAGGCATTGAACTTCAAGATTATCAAACTTAGACATCTGGACATCTTCATAGTAGTTTTGATGGATAAAAAAGATTATTTGATCACCTATAGTAATGATGTTAATGAATTCATTAAGAAAGACATAGGTTATTAACCCAAATTGAGAAATTTTTGGGGAATCTATTAGATAACCCTTCTCAAACCACTACTATAAGCCTGATTAGTGATGGAGAATTCAAGAAAAATTTGGTGTTCACATCTAGGGCATCAAAGACAATAAAGATCACTTAGCCAAGGAACCCCAAAATCTCCTTGATATCATTATTTCTGTATGGAGGCAAATTACATAAGCATAATGTATCAAGGAACTTGTATCTCAGGCTGATAATGAATTTGACAAGTTAGTAGATCAAGAAGAGGATTCTCTAATGAAGCCTACAGTGGATTTTAAACTAATAAAGGATAAATATACCAAGGGGAAATCATTCCTTAAATAGGGATAATTGAAAGGCCCACTAATGAAATTCCTAAAATAATATTCTTTTTGTAAAGTATATGATAATCTGTTAGCATATACTCTTTCTTGTCAAGTTGACATGTGACCTTCCACATTGTATCTTTATATCAAGGATAGATGTCCTTATCCACATGTGGATATTTTTAAATTTAACTGGTTAACCACCTATGTCTCCTATAAATAGGCATATGGTTACCATTTGTAAAGGAGAGAGTTTTTGAGTAATTTTATACCAAGAACATTTAATACAACTAAGGAATTCTGAAAAGATTGTCTGAATAGTTTTATTAAATGTCCATGCTACCTCTCAATTGTAGATGGTCATCCTGAATTTAAATGATTCTTCTTTTTTTGAGTTACATTCTTTGTCATAGGTTGTCAATTTATGCTAAATGTTAAATTGACTGTAAATATCTCAAGTATACTTCATTTTATTTGATCTGTAGTTGGATGTACTTAGGTTATTCAAATCATAATAGCAAATATTTAAAGTAAATTTGGTTCTTACTTATGATTCATATTTTTCCTTTGAATTTTGCTTGATTTGTGATATAATTTGAGCTTATGCTATTTTATAACATAAATTCATTCAAATGCACTCAAAGTAATTAGAATTTTGTCATAATATTTGAGAAGAAAACTTGCAATCACATTTATTTCTTACTTTACCCTTCTCTTTTCTTATATTTATCAATATTCACTCTAGCTTAAAGATCATTATTAATACTCATTTAGTTTATATTCTAATTCATCATAAACTATTAAATATCTAAAGATTTAAACCTTGGTGCCTCCCAACCACTAAATCAAACAAATATTATGGATAATTCTCATACTCTGCTTCTATTTCACCATAGACATCATTGAATTGTCACAAACTGTAACTCATGCCTTGGATTTTTCAAATCCTAAAGTGAGTAGTTTTCATCAACACTAAAGAGAACTTGTGGAAAATTTCAAAGAATCAACAGGATAAGATCTATTGGTGTTAGAAAGAGGGCCTCATTAAAGATACTTAATATCTTTCGGGTGTATTTGGTCAAAATTACTCTACATTATACATGATTATGTTTCTTTTAGCATACATTGTGTAAAGATTGGTGACCTTTGTGGAAATATAGCTTTTGTTGCTAATAATTTATTAGTATTTGTAGTTAGGATAGATTATTTTGTTTAAAATTGAAAATTATTTGACAATAAGAAGTTTATTTGAATTATAAGTTGTAAAGATTGGTCATCTTTGCATAATTTAGTACATCTTTGAACTTGTTTAGTTAAATATTGATGTCCTTTGTTCTCTTATGAACAATTTTTTTAAAATTAAGTTTAGTGTGCATATTATTTTTCATTCTTTGGAAATTAATGTGTTACACCATGTTTAAAATAGGATCTTTAATCTTCAAGCTAGAATTACCAAGGATTAGGATCAGATCACATTCAGAGACTAGAGAACCCTTGATGGAACTAGAAATCCATAGAAGGACTAGGAAAGATAGAGGTAAGCATAGGTATTCTAAATCTCTACCATCATCACCTTTGTAATGGATTCCTATGCTTGATCTTCATCCAAACATGGCATGGCTTGAAAGTTCCCCTATCAATATCCCAGGTGCAGTTCATGATTTACCACATAATCCTAAAAAATATTTTCCAGTATTTAGTCCAACTAGTATTACATATGTCAAAGAACATGTTAAATCTTTCAAAGCTGCATTAAATTTATTAAATGTTATTCATGAAGATGTAGCATGTAGGTTATTCCCATTTTCATTCAAAGATGTTACATCTGAATGGTTTCTTAATCTACCTGAAAATTGTATTATCTCATGGAATAACTTTGACATTATTTTTATTGATCAATTTGGAAAGATCATAATCCCTTGTGTCATCTATCATCAATTTACAACTATTAATAGAGATACAAGTGAACATATTAGGTCCTTTAATACTAGGTTCTAAAATATGTTTAGTTAGACCATGGATCCATATAAACCTAATGAAGCTTTAGCTTTGGAGGTTTATAACGATGGTGTTGACCCCATGACTTCTATGTTTCTAAAGAGAGCCCTTCCACTTATCATCACATTATCTCAATCCTATTCTAAAGTAGTGGTTATTAGCGACCAAATACAACCCCAAGGATAGATGGCTTATTCTATCCCAAATGTTAATCCTCAAATGCTTCTATTAAACCTTTTCCCAAATAATAACCAAAATGCTCTAGCATTAAACCAATTCCCTACTTTGAATGTGTTACCTACTAGTCATGCTGCCCCTAATTAAAATTTAGGTTTTTTAAGCCATCAAGTTACCAATGGATTTCATGGCAATGACTAGAAGGATTTAGTGCCTATCATTGGAATTAACAGTAACCAAGGTCAAAATGTTGAGGTTCCAAAAAATGAGAATGAGTCTATATTTAAAATGGTACAGAAGCTTAGCATTGATTGTCTACAATTGCAAAAACAAGTTGGTAATGCTAACGACAACTCTAGAAGGAACTTCACTTTTCAAATGTTTAACAATCCTGGGAATAGGTTTTATAATGATAGTTTCTAAAATAACAAAGATAATGAACCTTCTTCTAGAAAAAATAATATGGATATAAACCTCACTGATATTGCCTTACCAAATTACTATAGGTGCATGCTACTTCCAATCATGGTGAGATTGATTGCACTAAGTTTTTTAAAGCCTTTGAAGCTTTTAAATAAGAACTTAACACATTTGAAATGGTTCTAAACAAAAATGTTTCTACAAATTCTTTTAAATCTAAACCATCTAACCAAGTGCATATGGTGGAAACTTTTCAATTCCCTGTTCAAGAGGATAATGAGCCTGAGAATATTCCTAGGGAGATTCAACCATTCCAACAAAAAAATTATTGAATACCTTTACCCTTCCTAACAATTATGGAACCCCTCCAGATACTACATCAAAGAATAATCATGAACCCCCTAGAGGAAGTTCTTCTAAGCTAATTATTGATCCTCCAAGCAAAACTAGCTACAATATTATGGTGGATATGAAAAGTATTAAAGCCAATATCACTTTACACGAGCTAACTCAAATCAAAAAATAAAGAGAATTACTCTTGGAATCTTTGTCCAAGAAAATTGGGAAGCCCCCTAAGAATGATAGTGTAAATGTAATTATGTAAGTAATCAAATCAGAGTCTCCACCTTTTTTACTTATAGTTAGGATATTTGGGAAGAATGTTCATAATTGTCTTTTAGATTATGGAACTTCAACCAATATTATGCCTATTTTTATATGTGAATAACTTGAGTTAACTCCAATCAAGTCTGACAAGGTAGTCACTCAATTGGATAAATCTAGATTTAAGGTTATAGGAGAATTAATAAATGTGCATATATAGTTGGCTAGTGAACCCAGGGTTCAATAATTCTTGATATCCAAGTGGTAGAAATACCTAGTGCTTATGGATTTATTTTGAGTAGAGAATAGAATAAGGCCTTAAATGGCTATATGTCTACTGATTACTTGCACTTATAGCTTCTTTGGATAGGTGTGCCAAATCAAATAAGAGTGGAAAGGTAACCTTGAATGAAACACATGATAACATAATATAATGTTGTTAATGAAAGGGTAAATTTCCTAGATTTTGATTTAGGAGTTTTCACTTTGGAAATTACAAAAGAGCTAGTTTCTAAGAGTTTTCCTCTAGTTTTTGGTTTGTGGAAGTTATACATTGATAGTGCCAAGTGAAAATTAGGATTAGGATCTAGTATTGTATTGATGGTTCCTTCAAAAAAGCCACACTATGCAACTTATAAGTTACAATTTCCTTGTAACAATAATTTTGCTGAGTATGAGGCTCTCATACTTGGATTGTAGTTGGTCATTAAGCACAAAGTTAAATAACTCCTTATCTATGGAGACTCTGAACTTGTGGTTAGCTAAGTGAGGAGTAAATACCAGTGCAAATTGTCTTACTTAAAAAGATATAAGTTTAGGGCGTGGGACTTGATCAAATCTTTCAATGCCTTCAACATCTTAGCTATTCTAAAAGAAGAAAACAAAGTTGTTAATGAGCTTTCCTCTACTATAGCTAACCTCATGCCTAATCATAATTCTCAAAGCATTATTATTGAGCTAGTACCATGTCCTTCAATTCCTGACAATGTAAATCATTTCCAAGTTTTCAATGATGATCAACAAATCATAGTTTTTAACTAATTGTAGAGCTTCTGAAGCTCAAATTATTGATGAAGTTGATGAAAATTTTCTTGAGAAGGAACTTAATGGTAAAATCATCCAATTAAGTGAAAATAAGATACCTAAAGGGATGATTTCATTGGAAAGACTATTTGATCTTGAAAATATTTTTGAAGCAACTAAATAACCCAAGGTAAATGGTAGAGATTATCATGTGACAAACCTTTGTCCACATGATCAGACCTAAATGATGAATATAGGGAAGGATTTCAATAAAATGGAAAAAAAAATCTAGAGAGTTACTTACAAAATATAGGGACATAATTTCTTGGTCTTATAAAAAATTGAAAATATTTGACCTGAGGGTCATTACTCATACTATACCTCTTCAATAAGGTTGTAAACCTTTTAGACAGAAGTAAAGGCTAGTCAACCCTATTTTAGAACCCATGATTTTTAAAGAAGTAAAGAAGTTGTTGGATGCAAGGATAGTGTTTCCTATTAGACAATCCACTTGAGTGGCCAACCTAGTCCCATTGAGAAAAAAGAATGGAGAAATAAGATTGTATATAGATTTTAGGAATTTAAATAGAGCATATAAAAAGGATAATTATCCTTTACCTTCTATAGACTAGGTTATCCAAACTATTTTAGGATCTTCCATGATGTCATTTTTAGATGGATTTTCTATATATAACTAGGTGCTTGCTGCTCTAGAAGATAGGATGAAAATAGCTTTTGCTACTAAATGGGGAATATATGCTTACAAGAGAATTCCTTTTGGATTAATTAATGAAAGGGAAACTTTTCAAAGGGACATGGACCATGATTTCCAAGGTTTAGTGGGTAAATGTATCATCATATATATGGATGATCTTATAGTATTTTATAGAAATAGAGAGAAACATTTTGTATATTTGAGACAAGTATTTGATAGATTTAGAAAGTATGGTGTATCTCTTAACCCAAAGAAAATTATATTATGTGTCACTAAAGGAAATTTTTTTGGACATATCATTACCAAATATGGGATTTATATAGATCCTGATAGAGTAGATGCCATCTCTAAAATTGGGTTTCCCAACAACTAAAAAGAACTTAAGTAATTCTTTGGTAAGATTAATTTTGTGAGGAAGTTTATTTCAGGGTTCACTAAGATTTTCAAACCTTTAAATGATATGCTTAAAAAATATTCTATAATTTCTTGGAATGAAGAATCTAAGAAGGCCTTTCCTAACATTAAGAAGGAAATCACTGAAGCTCTAGTCCTTATAAGTACTGATTTCTCAAAAGATTTCTATCTATATTTATTTACTTCTAAGTATACTATGGCTATACTGTTAACTCAAAAAATTAATGAGAATGATCATCCCATAGCTTTCATGAGCACCAACTTCAAAAATGTAGAAGTGAATTATTCTATGATTAATAAGCAAGCTTATGCATTAGTAAAGGCAATAAAAAAAATTTAGACATTACCTCCTTAGAAATAAGGTACATGTCATATTACCTGATCCAGCTACAAAGCTTATGTTGAGTTAGAATGAGATCAAAGAAATAAGAGGCAAGCAGATGGAAATTCTACAAGAATATGATATACAGATGAAAATAGACAAAGTAATGAAATGTCAAGGTTTAGTTTATATGATCACTAGTATTGACCCAAAATTCCATGTCATGTAGGTAGATCATGAAATTTCCAACCCAATGAGTGGTATGACTCTATTATCCATTTACTTGTCAATGGTGTTTGTGCCCCAATATTTATAAGAGAACAAAAGAGAGCCTTGAAGCTCAAATTAACTCATTTCCTCATCAGGAATGGAATTTTGTATATGAAGAAATTTGAGGGAATTTATTTGAGATGTGTGTCCAAGGAAGAAGTATCTTGGATTATGACTACCTTCCATGAGAATCTAGGAAGTGGACACCCTTCAAGAAGAACCATAGCTCACAATATTCTCAGGGATGGATATTATTCACCCACCCTCTTCAAAGATGCTTATAAGCATGTAAGGGAATGTCATTCATGCCATATTTTTAGCATAAAGGAGCCAAAGGCAGCCATGCCTTTATAACCCATGATGGTGGATAAACCTTTTGCATAATGGGGATTAGAATTTATAAGAGTAATCAACCCAAATTATTATGAAGGTCATAAGTATGTCCTAACTACTATATATTATTTCACTAGGTGGACTAAGGTAGTAGCCACTAAATAATGTAGAATAGAAGAGGTGATCAATTTCTTAGAGGAAAATATTTTTACTAGATTTAGAACCCTAGTGCTTTGGTTTATGACAATGGATCTACATTCATTTATATCAAAATGATAGAATGGGATTATGACCAAGTATTGCACTCAATTTTTCTTTCAATCAATACCCTCAAGGAAATGGTGTTTCTGAATCCACAAATAAAAATTTGATGAAATCTATCAAGAAATTTGTTGAAGATAGATCTAGAACATGACATAAAATTCTTAAGTTTGAATTATGAGTAGATCAAATCAAGATCAATCAAGCTCTCAAGGCTTCAGCATTTTTGTTGGTATATGGTTAGGATCCTATCTTTCCCATCACCTTGAAGTTGCCTATGTTCACATTCATGCAATAATACATGAAGGATAGCCAAGAACTTGCCAATTTTAGGCTATTAGACATCATTCAAATGGAAGGTGCTAGAAAAAAGGCATTTATAGACTTCAACAAACACTAATCAACCATGAAAAGATGTTTTGATAAGAGATTTAAAGTGAAGGTATTTAGGGAAGGAGACTTAGTCCTTTGGGACAAAACATTAGAACCTAAAGGTAAACACGGTAAGTTCACCCCTTTATGGATTGGTCCATACCAAATTATATAAATCTTGGGAAACAACACTTTCAAGCTGAAAAATATCCAAGGATCAGACTTTACTTTACCCACTAATGGGTAATACCTCAAGCATTTCTTTGCTACTAATCCATTAGGGGTCTTCATGGAGTGAATGTGTAAGATTGTTAAAGTTAGAATAGGTAGGCTAGTTAGTTCCCTTTCTTGTTTTATTATTTCTTCCTTGTTGGCCTTGTATACATTTGTTTTTTTTATATTTTTTTTTATTGGTGGTGTTCCTTGGTTGTGGTAAAGTCTCATGGTATTATTTTTTGGTTTGTAATTTCTCAAAAGTGTGGGTATAAATCTTGTAAAATGTGAACATGGCTGAAAATAAAGTAGTATAAAGCAACCAGAGGTACTTGTACAAATTGGTATAGGAATTTAATGTGCTACAAAGATTTAAACCTTATCCTACATCAAAACTTGGTTTTAAGAATAATCATATGTATAAAATGTAAATTTAGCTTATTAACTCATATTCATGATTACACTTAAAACACATCCTTGTCATGGACTAAAGTTTCAATTAAAGGAGAGTATCCTAATGCTAGGGCATTTGACCAAATCCTTAAAACCAAGTTGTATTGGTTTCCAACCTTTACAAAAGGACCTAGAAAATGTATTGCAAAATCTATATAAATAGAAGCAAAGGTGATTTAGGTAATCTCCACTAGGGCTATGGACGCTTAGCTAGAAGTGGAGCAAGACCTTGAGTGGAACCAAAGGTATCTCTGTCGGGGCTATAGATGCCTGGATGGTAGTAGAGAAATGCCTAAGCCTCCCCTAAATTAAGAGTTTTTAATCTTAAAGAATATCTAAAGTGCTCAAAGTTAAGTGTAATGGACCAAAAGGATATGAACCTAAATGTTATTTCTTGAAATTCATGACAAATAGTAAGTGGAATCAAAGAACACACTACATGTTTATGTTTTAATATCTAAGATTAAATTTTATACATAAGGAACATGTTTCAATCGAAAGTTGATTTAGGAGATATTATATGTCCAAATGGGATATAAAATTCATGTACAAGTTTTAACCAAAACCCTGTGTTCCAACATATTGCTATGTTGCCCCTATGAGTCACCATTTATTGAGACCAACACCCCCCCCATCTTTATTTTTTGAAAAGGGGACCCCTATGATTATTTTTAGAACCTAAATATTCTAAAATAAGTGTGAAAGATTATTTGATCTTGAATTTTAAAATTAGGTCAATCTTTAAAAAGATATGAGCTTTGGTGTATCTGATTAATGATCATGTTTTATATATTAATGTTGCTAAATAATCATGTTTAAGTTGATTAATTTCAGGTTCCATGAAATAAGTTAGGATTCAAAAATAGTAAACCCTAAGGGTTTGAATTTAAACATTCATGGGAAAATCTAGTGGGAATTCTTATGCATGATTAGGTTTTAACTTAAACTTTGTGTGCTTTTACAAATATAATGCTTTACACTTGTTCACTAGATTTAATCTAATGGTGCATCAAGATAGAATTATTTTATAAAGGCATAAAATTAATGATTTGGGCCCCAGTAGGGATCCAACAATAATCACTTGATTAAAGGTTTTAATCTAATGGTGTAAATTAGAGCTGAAGCCTTGGGAACTCCCAAGGGTTTTGCACATGGCATTTAGTTATTTGACTAATAAATTACATTGTCTTTAATTTGATAGGTTTACTCCCATAATTTTACATCTATGAGGACATATTTAATGTGACTGAACCTATCAAATTTAACTTAGATAATCCCTGAAGCCTTAGGAACTCTTGAGGGTTTTACATGTGGCATTTAGTTATTGGATCAATAAATTCCATTGTCTTAAATTTGATAGGTTCACTCCCATCATTTAACATCTATGAGGATGTATTTGCCATGAATAAACCCATAAAATTTAACTTATACAATCCCTAAAGCCTTGGGAACTATCGAGGGTTTTGCACATGGCATTCAATTATTGGATCAATAAATTCCAATGTTTTAAATTTGATACGTTTTCTCTTATCAATTAGCATATGTGAGGGCGTATTTAATGTGACCAAACCTATAAAATTTAAAATTAGATAATTATTAAATCATAATCAAAGGGGGCATTTCTAAAAAACCTTTTAATAAATTCCTAGCTTTTTACAAAGACAAGCCTAATATATAAAGATCTTAGCTTAACTCATTTTGTGTTTTTTAAACATAAAATTTTAAATGATAGTTTTAATCCTAAGATTCATATAATCATGAAACTAATTAAAATGTAAGAATCTTGTAGGATCCAATGATGATCGTGTGTTCATTAGATTTGATCCAACAATGTGTCAAGCCTAAAGTCCTTTTAAAAAGACATGTGGTTAATGATTTGGCCCTAGCCAAGATCTAATGGTGATCACTTGCTCATTGGATTTGATCCAATGGTGTGATGAAGTTGATGTATTTTCAAATGCCTCATAATCTTAAAACATCACATAATTAGTGAGCTTAAAGATCAAGAGACCAATGAAATGCAAGGACCTAGATTTAGTTTTTCAAAGCAAAATAAAGAGGACTTTTGAAAGCTAATGGCTAGCCTTCAACTTGCATTTATGAAACTTGCCATGAAAGGCATGGAACCCTACCACATAAGCTCCACATAAGCATGGAAGATCAAAATGAAGGATATCCTATGCTTGATAATGTAGAAGACATGAGAATGAGATCCCATCAAATTTGAGGCACGTATGAAATCAAGAGTTAGATATTTTTGCCATTAAAGCTAAAAACCTTGAACCCTCTATAAAGAAGAACTTAAGTCAGTTTAATTGATCACATAATAATCAAAGTAAGTGAAACTTAAATTTAGAGCAAGTGCCTTAGTGAGATCTTTGTTTTCATCAACTATAATTTAGTGTTATTAATGGTGGTGGGTAGGCAATAGATGAAAATTGAAGCAGAGATTTATCTAACTTTAGATGGTGAAGGAAGGGTCTTTAGAGACATAGAATTAGATTTAATAGCCTTGAATTTACATGGAATCAAAAATTGGTCTGAATTATTTTTCTTTATAGATGAGTTTCAACCAATTTCCTAGGAGGAAAAGAGGAATGCTAATGTGCACCAAATATATAAAGACATAGTATCAATTCAGCTAGTAGGCCTTTACCATGTGGCTAATAAACCAGAGGTAATACATTCCATTGACCTTCTTGTCCCTATTTTTGTTGACTATAGAATGGATTATTCATGAAGGAAGTATCAATAAAGTTTCATGTATAGCTTCGATGGCCTTTGAGGCTTACTATAAGCTCTTCCTACCTCATGTTGATCTCTCATCCTTGAGAGAATGGAAAAATTCCCAAAACTTGGATTCAGTCCTCTCACCTTGGTTAATCCAAGGTTCCCATGTTTTCAGGACCCCTAATGGTGAGATTCTTATTTCCCAATTTAGTGAGGGAATTAGGGTAGTTATGACCTTATTAAACAGAGCCTTTAGTGCATCTTCTATAACTTATTTAAGTAAGGATTAGGTATCTTATGTCCATTGCATATTGGAGAGGAGCTTAACCCCTCCTATTAGAGACTTAATAAGTTTTTCTTGGCCAAAAAATTTATAACCATCAAGAGAAAGACCTGTAAGTAATTCTTTAAGATTTCTTGCCTCTTGGATTCACTCCTAGCCTTTATAATTTCCCTAGCATCCAAAATTGGTCCCCTGATGGTAGAACTACCATTTCCCATCATCACTCCAAATTACATATTTTCAAATACAGGAATCAGATGTAATTCATATGTGATGGTATCTTCCCAATAATTTTTGAGGCAATCACTAGTATCCCTTTGCCTAGGCTTCATCTTCTAATCAAAATATAATTAGAGACCATGGGGGATGTGTGGTTCTATCTAGATTGCACTGTAATAAGGATAGAAGGAATCATGGTCCAACCATATAGATTGCCTATATATATTCCAAGTAAGCTTGCAAAGCAATAAATTGCTTATCAAATCATCTAGGGAATGGATAGGATATGTAAGAATAATAATAAGTCTTAGGTTCATCCCTTTCCATTGGACATTGGCAGAATTATAATCAAAGATTGGAAATAACTAGAGATCATGGTGGTGCATAGGAACTCTTTTGATTTCCAACTAGATGATCTTAAGATGTGGGACCCTAATGATAGAGTGGATAACCATATTTAGTATAATAAGGTCCAAAAGACTTAGTATAAACATCAACCAGGTGTGGGAGATGGTATTTACACAAAGGTAAGGAAATTTGAAGAAGTCTTGTCCAGGGTTAAAAACTACAATATCAAATTAGAACATAGGTTGGTTAGGGATAATAAGACCTCAAGATAAATTTGGAAACTACATCCCTTGCATTATTATTTGTTGCCAAGACCATCTAGGACTATACATCAAGAGCCACCTGTTGGAGGATAATATTTTGAGCCTCAATAAGGAGAATTGGCAAAGTCACCCTAGGTTGGGCAATCTGAGGATGTAAAGGGAAAAGGTAAAGATGTGATTTAGGAGTCCAACATAGGGCATAGACCTAGCGAATGTCCCCAAATTTAGGCATCCCCACTAAGGCCTTCTTCTCCAGTATAATTTATTGGCATAATTACTTTGGAAACTATATAAATAGTGGAAATTGCCATTATTAACATCACAACTACCTATTATTCTTATAAGGAAGAAGATCCATTTGAGGAATCAAGAAAAGAATTAGTTTCATTAGATGGAGGAAAGAGATAGGTAGAATTGGCCTTAGTTCCTTTGGATCCAATAAAGAGGCCTAGGTTAACTTTCACTCACCCTACTAGTGAAATTAACCTCTTTAATGATGAAAATCTTATTTATGGACTAGTTATTCTTGATTGGTTTATTTATGGGAAGTTATAAAAAATACCATCTCTTTCTCCTTCACTAGATTTGACTCGAGTTGACATGGATGTTTTGGATAATTTCAAGCCTTGGATTTGGGATATTTTGAATAGACAAGTAGAGAGAATCATTTAGATCCTTTGTAATAAGGAAATCTAAGGGATTGACACCCCAGGAGCCTCTGGGAGTTCAAATGTAGAGATTCCTAAATAGCCATAGGTAAAGGTGGCTGACCCTTAGGTCTTTTTCAATCCAAATACATAAAACCTTGAGAGAGTAGTGACCAAGATGTTATTATTTGTACTGAGGAGTTTAACTTTTAGAAGGTGGAACCATTTATGGTTTTAACTCTTATTTTAGGGTAGGTAACAAGGGAACATCCTATATTTCCAAAAGATGTAGCTAGTATGGTACTGGTCTAGTCAACCATGAACGTGGCTAGAGTTTAGGGAATGAAATAGGGGATTATCAACTTGGAGAAAGAAAAATAATATTTAGAAGCTCAATTCCTCCTTTCAATTCTTAAGGATAAATTGCAAGTGTTGAATAAATATTTGATGGATGCATTTGAGAATTTGAAAATAATCAAGCTTAGATTGACTACTTTAAACCATCAAACTAAGATGGCATAAGTCCTAATCACTCAATGGTATAATTCTCAAGCTCAGATGGAGGAGCTTATCAAGGTACATAAGACAAAGTAGGAATTGGACTTCAAGATTATCAAACTTAGACATTTGGACATCTTCATGGTAGTTTTGATGGATAAACAAGAGGATTTGATCACCTAGAGTAATGATGTCAATGACTTCATCAAGAAATACATATGATTAGTAACTATTGATGATTAAAATTGTGCTATTTCTAACACCAACAATGGGAATTTTTAGGAATTTGGGACATGCAACCTGAAACGACCTCCATATTTTAAAGAAGCTAGCTCTTCTTTATATCAAGGGTATAATGAGAAAAGGGATAGGAATTAAATAGAAACACAATTAAAACTAAAGAAACTCTAACTATGGTGATGCACCTAAATTTAATTTGACCCTTAAGCATAGTGAAGTTATATGGAAGATTTAGTTACATTAAAGAGCAAACAAGGCATGATCAATGTAAAAGATGAAAAATAATAGAAACAGAGGCTCACAACTTAGACTAATTTTGTAGTGACACAGAAAAAATATCAACAAAGGCACATAACTCAATTTTCTTATTAATTCTCTAGTCACATAAAAGGCACAAAAACATGAACAATTACATAAACTTTCTAACTCAAGAAAATAGAACAAAGGCAAATGATATCCTTGATCACAGCTAAAAAAAAGTCTAAAAACTCTTGATAATAATATTTTGTAGAAAATTCTCTCTATCTTTTGATGATGATTCTCGTGATCTCTGTACCCCTATTATAGCATTGGATTAGCTCTAGATTGTCTTCACATTCCCAATCTGATAGCCTAACTGAACACTAACTGAACTGGAAGTGTCTAACATAGGATATTTCTTAGATTTGAAACATTCTATCTTCCTATAATTTCATTAGCTGACATAGATACCCAGGATGCTTCCCACTTTTAAACGGGAGAGGACACTTGGATAATTCCTTCTCTCTACTTGAAAACCTTCTTATTATTTAGGAGGCACCAAAAAAAGACACTTGGCATGTTTCACAGCACTTACTCAAAACACGCAGCACTTTCTGCGTAACTTATACTCTTTACTATGTCTTCACTTAGGAGTGTTCCATCCTTGACATCTATCACTTTCTACTTCTCCAAAACTTTAACAACTTAACAAAAAATGGGACCCACAACACTTCTCACCTGAGCAACTTCAAAAAGGGAACAGGGGTAGGTGGCACTTTTCATGCATCTTTATCAAGGGACATGTGGCAGTCTCCACTACTTTTAGATACCCTTTGAGAATATTACAGAAGGTGACACTTGGTGGTCTCCACATCACTTTCTATATATTATAGAAACATTCAAGCCTCATTTCATATTTACATGGGTAGCAACACTTGGCAGCTCTTGCTTGCCTCAGAAATAGGACTTGAGACCCTCCAAAGTCTTTACTTGTCAATGAAACAAAGTGAAGATAATTCGGATGTTGACACATGGTGGCTTCTACTTTCTTTAGCTAGGGATACATGGTGTCTTTTTTTGCTTTTATAAAAGCATATTGAAACCTTTCATGATTTCCACCTGGTGCCTTTTGCTTGATCTTGAGAAAAACTTATTGAAAAGAGGCTTTTGAGACGTATAAGAAACATGAGATGCGGATGCTAACACTTGTTGCACTCTGCTGAGTTACTATGGGATACATGGCATGTGCCAACCAACTTATAGAAAGTATGAAATGTGCCTCAGCCGATGACACTTGGTAGCTTGTGCATGATTTTTATATTTAGACAAAATTGAGGTGAAAAGAAATTCAAGCCCGCACTCTAAATCAAAACTTCACTGTCTCAAACCAAAGTGTGCAGGGACAAAATTTTGTAGATCACAACTAAAAATCAAAATAAAATGTAGAGTTTTTTTTACTCTATAGTTATTGGCAACCCCAAGGATGTTTGAGCCTACTTAAAAAGAATCCACAACTCCTGCATGATCAAATTGTGACAAAAACAAATCATACCTTCGGTAAGACAGTCTAATAAGTAGACCACTCATCATCAGATGATCCCTGCTTATTTTGCAATTTGTGAAAGGCCAAATCAAGATTGATAATCTCTTTATGTGAAAAATTCTAAAAAATTTGAACTATAGCCTTCAATTTAAATTCAATCTAGGAAATAGGAATCAAAATGGCTTCTACTTTAGGTACTGATGAATCATCCTTTAAATCCTAAAAAATTGCCTGATCATTCTACCTAGCTAACAATAAAGGTTTAATTTCTTCAATCATCAACACAATGTTGTCATCAAGAAAAGGGGAAATAAGACCTAATTGTACGAGATCTTTAATGTGTTGTTTCATTTCATTTATTCCTTCTTTAATCACATCTAGAAGCTCTCTATAATTGATTTTTATGGAGTTGCAATTGAGAACCTCATTCACTCATTTAGCAGTGACCATTTTGTCATTAATCCCTGCTACTGACAATGTTCCATCAGTTGCATCATATAACTTTTGAAATAGAATTTAGGAGTCCAACACTCTCATAGAGATAGTGGATAGAGTGTCTTCTACTAAAGTCTCCACCTTTTCACACAATTTCTATGCATTTAGTAGAAAGGTTAGAGAAGTATGAGTTGAGTAATCTCCTGAGAGATTCTTTTCCATATTGATTCATAAACCTCCTTCACTAGATTTAACACCCCTACATTATGTGGCCTATTAGCCAACTCAAGTGTCAATTATTATTCCCTTTGTTGCTTGGCTTGAAGTTGGGTTGTATATTCATGATATTATTCTACTCATTCAACAGCTTCTGTTGAAGTTGAGTAACTTGTAGCACGCTTTCCTCACATTTTTCTTGAAATGCTGCCTTTTCTCGCCATAAGGTTGTCACTACATCCTTCACCTACATTAGCCCTACTTTTAGAGAATCATTTTAGGCCTGAATAGTCTCGTGATTCTAAAGAGAAATAGTATCTTACAACTGTTTATTAAGACTCTCTATTTTAATATTCTTAGTATTGATCTCTATGGTCAAAATGCTACAATTTGCCTTCTCTTTGGCTAGATCAACCTCCATCTTTTGTAGCTTCCTTTATATTTTAAAATAATCTTTAGCTACTATAGAAGTATATTCATTTAGTAGTTTGACCCTATCTTGTGGTCTGAATAGGGATATATCTATTGCCACTGCATTCATTATGTAATCTTCTAGCTGCATCTGCTCATTTGGCTTAACTATATTTGGTGACAAATGGGTCACCATTAGTTTCTAATATATTGGGTCAAATTATGACGTCAGATGTGGTGTAGCTAGGGCTTTATTATCTTTGATTCTCTTTTTCTCCATTTAGGCTTCCCTTGCCTTCCTAGTAGCATCTACTTGAGAATTAGGTCTTTTTTCAACAAGAGTGTCACTAGTCTTACTAAGCCTCCAAAGTTAGATATGAATTGACTGATGAAATTAATCTTCCCCAAGAAAGATTAAATTGTTTTCTTATTTACTGGAAGAGGTAAGTTCATTATAGCTGCCACTCTCTCTAGATCTATGGAGACTCCTTCTTTAGATACTATATGTCCCAATAATTTACCTTGAGGTATGGTGAAAATGCATTTCTTAGGATTCAAGGATATTCCAAATTCTTGACATTTTTTAAAAATAGATTCTAAATGATCAAAATGATCAACAGCATTCTTAGAGAAAATAGTAAGATCATCAAGATAAATCAGGATGATTTTATTTATAAGTTCCCCAAATGCTACATCCATAGCTCTTTGAAAAGTGGCTCTAGCATTTGATAGGACAAATGGCATGTTAGCATATGAAAATGTTCCCCATTTGGTAGTAAAAGTAGTCTTATATTGGTCTTCATTAGCCAACCAAATTTGATTATATCTAGAGAAACCATCTAGCAAGGAAAATCTCTTTGATCCAGCCACAGTCTATAAAATTTGTTCCATGGATGGCAAGGGATAGTGATCTTTTAGAGATGCTCTATTCAAGTCTCTAAAATCTACACAGAGTCTTATGTCACCATTATTTTTCCTAACTGATACTAGATTTGATACCCAGGTTGAGTGCTTGATTGGAAAAAATATTTTGGAATCTAAAAGTTTTTGTAACTCATCTACCATTAGAGATTCAATCCTTGGATTTACTGGCCTCTACTTCTATCTAACTAGCTTATATCCTTTAGTCAATTCTATTGTGTGTTGAATGATGTCTCTATTATATCCATGAATGTCTTTGTAGCTCTAGGCTATGACTCTGTCATATCTTTTGCACAATTCAATTAGTCTTTCTCTTTCCTCTTGAGTTTCAAAATTTCCAATTTTTAATTTTCTCCCTTCACTCACCTCTATTTTAGAATAATCTGCTTTGTTTACCTGGAACCTTTTCTTCTCTATGCCTACATCTTCTAGATCGAATAAGTTTTCTAAAGTGATTAAGCCTTTGGGAAGCTTATTATTCTTTAATTATATAATTTGATCCCCATATGCCTCTTCAATTTTTGGTTGCAATTGATTATCAAATTCCCATGATTATTACAAGAATGAGAGTACTTGAGAATCATTTTCAAATACTTGCCAATTCTCATCGTTGTCTGGGATAGTTGGCCTTACTATAACCTTTACTGACTCATTGTTAACTAATAGGCCAATTGCTGGATCAAATTGTGAGCCAATCTGTGCCATCCTATTAGCTTCAAAATTTTGGGTTCTTGGAACTACTTCAATATTGAAATATTCAAAATCTTCTATTAAGTCCCAAATTTTGTGTCTATAGGATCTCATCCTTACATTTTTGGCTATTGCCTTTTCCATAATTTGCTTCACCACTAATTCTGAATCTCCTTTTACTACTAAATTCTTTATTCCCTTTTTCTTGGCTAAAATGAGCCCATGAACTAAAGATTCATATTTAGGATCATCATTGGTATAAGCAAATTAAAAATGAATAGCTCTCAAAATTTTCTCCCCATTTGGAGCAACAAGACAAATTCTTGCTCCATCACCACTTTTACTTCTAGCCCCATCAAAATTTAAGGTCCAAATTTTTGAATCTTTTTCAGATTCTTGATTAGTTAGTGTCTCTTCTCTTAAAACATTTGAGATTTCATGATCTTCATCAAAAATGACATAAGTACCTAGACTAGTAGAGTCATAATTTCCATATAAATCACTATGCATCATAGCTAACAAATGGTTATTTTCCTCTTCTTGGTCATGTTTAGTCCAGTCACCCAATTCTTCAACAAAAACCCTTTCTTCTTTATTTAACATGGCATGATCCACCTCTAATTTTTGATGTTGGTTCATTGGTGATGTGATCCTTTGATAGTGGTTCAAATAGAATTTTCATCTTTAAACCATATTTGGTTCTTAGGATAAGGTGAGACAAATCAAGGGACATATATCCTCCTATTTTGGCTGTAATGTCTCTGGATAAACATAAACCAAAAATAAGAGGTATATCTATGAGTAATACATCTTGATTGACAATCATATTGGGACAAGTATATAATTACAATGGGAGTTGTTTAATTCTCCCAATTGTTTGTACAAATTTTTCATCTAGCTGCATAACTCCTTTAGTAAGTGGTTCATACTTTATTTTTAAAGCATCAGCTATTTGCTTAGGCATTACTATAATACTAGCCTTTGAATCTATCAACGCATTATGAAATATTTTCTTTCCAACTATCAGAGTCAAATAGAAATGATTTGGTTTGGATTTACTTACCTCTGCTACATTATTCACAAAGGCTATTGTCTTTAGAGGAACTGTGTCCTTGAGATTTTCTTTATCAACAAGTCCTTCTTTGGTGCCATTATGTTTAGGCATTGCTTGGCCTTATAGAGCCTCTTGTAACAATGTATTTTGTTCAAGAATAGGTAATCTGTCCCATATTAATACTTGTGCTGGAGTCCTCTTCAGCTATTCCACCACATTCATTGGTCGTAATGCTTGAGTTCTTATAAAATAAGGATACATTGATTTTTCTTGAACTTGTATAGGAATCACTTTATTTTACATTGGCTGAGGCACTTCCTATCTGATAGTTATATTTCTTTGACCTTAGAATGGAGGATTCTCCATAACTTGACTATTTGCAACTTTAGGCTATTCCATCATTCTTCTCTTTGATCTAGTATAGTAATCTGATTGCACCACTAGTTTTTTGGAAGCAGAAGCTTCATTCAAAAATATTGATTCTTCATCTTCAACCCATGAAAATAGAGCATGTTTAAGGGCTATTTATTCTTGTTTTTGTAAAGACATCCCATGCATCTGAGCCATCAGGACTAAATTTTGCATACCAAGAGACTGGTAAGTTTGTGTATCTAAAGTACTTGCAAATTGTCCATCCATTCTTCTTTGCTCTACTACCTTTTTTTGTAGATTACCCATGGGACAATCTCTAGGTGTATGAGAATTATTACAAGGAAAACACTAGGCATTGGTGATATCTACATAATTATTTTTCCCTTAAATAATATCCCTATTTGGATTGGGGGGAACAGTCTGTGAGGGTGTAGGGACTACAACTAATTAGTTTGCTAGCTGAGGGTTATTTTGTCTTTGATGACCTTGATATTGGTTTGGCTGTGATGGAAATCTATTTCCTTGATAGCCCTGATATTGGGTCTCAGGTAAGGATTTTTTTGTCCTTTTATGTTAATTAGCTCATTAGAAAATGTTCTTAAGATGTTTTTGATATCATCCATCTCAGATGACTGGGTAGGGACAAGTTTTTTAATAGGTGGTTGAGGATATTTATACATAGACACAGGTGAGGCTATGGAATTAGGGGCTTATTGAGGTAATGGCAAGGTAATTTTTGGAAACATGGGCATGGGAGGCCTTGGGGGAAACTTTCCAACATCTATTAAATTATTTTCAGCTCTGACTGCATAGTCATAAGCCTCTGACAGAGTCTGACCTCTAAGTGACTAAATCATAACTGATATATCTAAATTTAGAGCCTTAAGATAAAACACTATAGCCATACCTAGTAATGGTCTTGTTATAGCAAGAATCCTTTCCCAAGTCTTTTGAAATCTTGAATTGAAGTCAGTCATTGCTTCTTATGGTGCTCTTTAAATAGTAATCAATTGTTTCAATAGAGAAGATTTATCACCCTTTTCTTCAAATCTTTTAAAGAAAAGATCCCCAAGCTGATTCCATATAGATATTGTATTTGGAGTCAAGGATAAGTACCATTCCAAAGCCTTCCCTTTAAAATAAGTTGCTAATAATCCTATAGCCACATTTTTTTGTGTGACCACATGTATAGCATAGACATCAGATACATCTTGAAGATGTTCTTCAGGTGTTTTAAAATCTTGCCCACTAAATTTGGGTAGAACCTTCAAGGCATTTACTGGAATAGGGTCCCAAGTGGCTGGTGGTATTAGTAGGATCAAAGGACTACTAGTGTTCTAACTTGCATAATTCCTTGGGAGTATAGGAGCTCCCATATTTACTCTTGGTATTGGTATAAACTGATTGACTCTTCATCTCAAACTAGTTATCAAAGGTGGAAAAAGAATACCTAGATTTACAGCAGCATGAGATATTATCACTGGTCCACAGCTCTGACTCCTTGTAGCTCTTTGGTTCATATGGTCTTGAAAGAAACTTCATGGTTGTGTCCCATCAGGCATGCCAAAAACTATCGATGATTAAAATTGCACTGTTTCTAACACCATAAATGAGAAGTTTTAGGAATGTGGGACTTGCAACCTAAAACAACCTCCAAATTTTAAAGAAGTTGCCTCTTCTTTATATTAAGGGTATAATGAGAAAAGGGATAAGAATTAAATAGAAACACAATTGCAACTAAAGAAACTCTAACTATGGTGATGCACCTAAATTTAATTTGACCCTTAAGCACAGTGAAGTTATATGTAAGATTCAATGACATTAAAGAGTGAACAAGGCATGATCAATGTAAAAGATGAAAAATAATAGAAACAGAGGCTCACAACTTAGAATAATTTTCTAGTGACATAAAAAAATATCAACAAAGGCATAGAACTTAGTTTTATTATTAGTTCTCTAGTCACATAAAAGGCACAAAAACATGCACAGTTACATAAACTTTCTAACTCAATAAAATAGAACAAAGGCAAATGATATTCCTAATCATAGCTAAAAAAAAGTTTAAAAAATCTTAACAATAATCTTTTGTAGAAAATTCTCTCTATCTTTTGATGATGATTATGGTGATCTCTACACCCCTATTTATAGCATTAGATTAGCTCTGGATTGTCTGCACATTCCCAATCTAACAGCCTAACTGAACACTAACTGAAATGGAAGTGTCTAGCATAAGATATTTCTTAGATCTAAAATGTTCTATCTTCCTAAAATTTCATTAACTGACATAGATACCCAGGACACTTCCCACTTTTAAATGGGAGAGGACACTTGGTTGATTCTTTCTCTCTACTTGAAAACCTTCTTATTATTTAGGAGGCACCAGAAAAAGACACTTGGCATGTTTCACAGCACTTACTCAAAACATGCGTCACTTTCCACGTAACTTATACTCTTTACTATGTCTTCACTTAGGAGTGCTCCATCCTTGACATTTTTCACCATCTGCTTCTCTAAAACTTTAACAACTTAATATAAAATGGGACCCATAACACTTCTCACCCGAGCAACTTCAAAAAGGGAATAGGGATAGGTGGTGCTTTCTACACATCTTTATCAAGGGACATGTGGTGGTATCCACTACTTTTAGCTACCCTTTGAGAATCCTATAGAAGGTGACACTTGGTGGTATCCACATCACTTTTGCTATACTATAGAAACATTCAAGCCTCATTTCATATTTACATGGGCGGTGATACTTGGCAGCTCTCACTTGCCTCAAAAATAGGACTCAGGACCCTCCACAGTCTTTACTTGTCAATGAAAAAATGTTGACATGTGGAAACTTCCACTTTATTTAGATATGGATATGTGGTGTCTTCTATTGCTTTTAGAAAAGCATATTGAAACCTTCTGTGATTGCCACCTGGTGCCTTCTGCTTGATCTTGAGAAAAACTTATTGAAAAGAAGCTTTCAAGACGTATAAGAAACTTGAGATGTAGATGCCAACACTTGTTGCACTCTGCTAAGTTACTATGGGATACGTGGCACATGCCAACCAACTTATAGAAATTATGAAATGTGCCTCGATCGATGACACTTGGTAGCTTCCACACGATTTTGACATTTAGACAAAATTGAGGCAAAAAGAAATTTGAGCCCACACTCTGAATCAAAACTTCACTGTCTCAAACCAAAGTGTGCAGGGACAAAATTTTACAGTGCAAAATTGAAAATCAAAATAAAATGTAGAGTATTTTTTACTCTACAGTAACCTGAATTGAGAAACTTCTAGGGAATCTATTAGATAACCCTTCTCAAACCACTACTATAGGCCTGATTAGTGATTAATAATGTATACAAAATGTTGGTGTTCACATCTAGGGCATCAGAGACAATAAATTTCATTCATTCAAAGACAACAAAAAGATCCTTGATATCATTATTTCTATAGGGAATCAAATTTTAAAAGCACAATGTATCGAGGAACTTATATCTTGGGCTAATAATGAATTTGACAAGTTAGTAGATCAAGAAGAGGATTGTCTAATGAAGCCTATAGCAGATTTTAAACTAATCAAGGAGAAATATACTAAGGTGAAATTCTTCCTTAAATATGGATAATTTAAAGTCCCACCAATGAAATTCCTAAAAGAATATTCTTTTTTTAAAGTATATGCTAGTCTGTTAGCATATACTCTTTCTTGTCAAGTTGACATGTGACCTTCCACATTGTATATTTATATCAAGGATAGTTGTCCTTATCCACATGTGAATATTTTGAAAGTTAACAAGTTAACCACCTATGTCTCTTATAAATAGGTAGATGGTTACCATTTGTAAAGGAGAGAGTTTTTTAGCAATTGTATACTAGGAACATTTAATACAACAAAGGAATTCTAAAAAGATTGTCTGAATGGTTTTGTTGAATATCCATGCTACCTCTCAATTATAGATGATCATCTTGAATTTGAATGATTCTTCTTATTTTGAGTTGCATTATTTGTCATAGGGTTGTTAATTTGTGCTAAATGCTAAATTGACTGTAAATATCTAAAGTATACTTCATTATTACTCTGCATTTGGATGTACTTATTTTATTCAGATCATAATAGCAAATATTTAAAGTAAATTTGGTTTTTATTTATGATTCATATTTTTCATTTGAATTTTTCTTGATTTGTGATGTAATTTGAGCTTATGCTATTTTATAACATAAATTGGTTAAAATGTACTCAAAGTAATTGGAATTTTGTCATAATATTTGAGATGAAAACCTGCAATCACATTTCTTTCTTACTTTACCCTTCTCTTTTCTTATTTTTATCAAGATTCACTCTATATTAAAGATCATTGTTAATACTCATTTATTTTAGATTCTAAGTCATCATAAACTATTAAATATCTAAAGATTTAAACCTCGATGGCTCCCAAACATTAAATCAAACAAATATTATGGATAGTTCTCATACTCTACTTCTATTTCACCATAAACATCATTGAATTGTCACAAACTACAACTCATGCCTTGGATTTTTCAAATCCTAAATTGAGTAGTGTTCATCAACACTGAAGAGCACCTATGGTACATTTCAAAGAAACAACACAGCCAAAGTCATTTCATTCTTTGAAAATCAAATTTTCTCTAGATTTGGTGTTCCATATGAAAATATTTTAGACAAAAATACTTAATTTATTTCAAATTAATATTTATAGTTTTTAGGATGTTATTATATTATTTCAAGTCATTCTTAAAAGTATTATCCCCAAGAAAATGGGCAAACTGAATGTACAAATAAAAATTTGATTTCAATTATGAAAAAATAACTCTTGAGAATAAAAGGAATTGGCATCTTAAGATATTTGAATCATTATTAGCTAATTTTACCATTGTTAAAGTAACTAATGGTTATTCTCCATTTATGTTAGCTTATAGATTTGAAGCTACATTACCTATCAAACTTCAAATTTATTCTACTCATATTTTTTTACAATATTTATTGGGTGATACTAATTTGATTTAACAAAGACTTAATGATTTTATATCCTTATATGAAACTAAATTTACTACTTTATATAATTTATAAAAGGCTAAAGAAAAATTAAATAACTTATTTGACAAAAAAATATCTAATAAAAGTTTTAAAGTAGTTTATCTTGTCATTTATTAGGATAAAGCACATGAGGACCAAGTTAATAATTATAAGTTTGATTCTCTTTGGCTTGGTAATTAGAGAATTGATATTTTTATTATTAAAAATGTTTTTCATTTATATGTTCTTGATGGAGATTGGTTGCATTTTTTGGTCAATGGACTTCATTTGAAGTTATTTCATCATTATCTCCTTTTCATCTCTTTTTCTTATTTTTATTTTGATTTATTTTCTTTTCATTTTTGTTGTTTTCTTTTTGAGTTGTTTGTTTAATTTTTATTATTTTTTTAAAAATATCAATAATGGTCACATTGGCTATAACATTCATTATTCTAAGGGAAGAGTACGATAGAATCTATCATATCACTGTAAGTTTTTCAATTATGCTAAGATAATTTACATGATAAAGTTTAGGTTTTTTTATTATATGAATAAAAATGAACTGAGTTATAAATGTGTTGAAAGCATTAATAACTTTTAGAATTTGTACTTGAGGCTTTTGCACTTGATTATTTATCTAACCTGAATTTATTTTTCTAATCTATCCAATTATCCATGCCATGCTAGCCAAACACTTCATCCCTTAATAATTTATCATTATTAAAAGGGTTCACATGTATCTACTTGAGAAATTAATGACCATCAATCACACTCTTGAGTGATTTATATTTCAATAGGAAATTTATTATTGCTACCTAATTTTATTACTAAAACTAGCTAATAAGGTCACTAATATTATGAATTTTTTGGGCACCCCTCTCTTTTTCAAATAAATTGAATGTAATTACACATTATGCCATAATGATGACATAGGTCATAAAATTTAAAACTACTTGTGGGAATCTAAGTCATTTTGTTTCATTTTTAATATGCATTATTATGTGAAATAATCATTAATGACTATCGTATTTAATTAAATTTTTAATTGAATGTTAACAAGTAGTTTTGAAATCATAAGTGGTGAATAATGAAATACATTATTAATTTATATGAGCATATATGTAGATTAATAATTGTTTTGTGACTTGAATTGGTCTAAATAGTGGTAGTTGTGATTTTCATTTATTTACTTTTAGTTACAAATGATGCATTTATATCTATGTTTATTGACACATGAATAAATCACATTATCTTGTCTATTTTTCATGAATAGATGGATTAGTGAAAGTGTGTAAAAATGCATATTAAAAAATCTCTTGTGCAGAGTTGCATTTGAGTTCATTGGTTTACTCTTCAAACCCATGAAGGGTTACTAGACATAATTGATAATGTTGTTATGTTATCTTGATATCATATTCATTTCATATATAGAATAGATTATTATTATCTAAACCAATTTTATGTGTTACATGTTTAATTTAAACCCAATGCATATACTAAACTTAGTAGTCACCTAAGTTTTATGTGAGTACCCAGACCTAAATGTTAAATATAAAGGATTAAGTTATAAGGTGATATTATTAGCAAGACATAAATTACTAAGGTGATTAAGTGGAAGATTTATGGTATATGATGATAAATTTTAAATTCAATTGATACCATGGTTTGAATTCAAGTTTGAACTCAACCTGAGTATTGTGACGGTACCACCAGAGAGGTTTCAAGTAATGTAAAGTTAATGCTTAGGTGTAAATTTTTGTGTAGGATTTATTTGGAATCTGTTAGAAGCCAAGAAATTTCATTTTTTTGAATATTAATTTACTTGAATTGGTTTTTGATGCATTGGTAGGATATTTGGAAGGATTTTAGTGATTACTAAATTGGTAGTGATGTGTTTAACTTAATAGAACCACTAAATTAGTCTATGGCAGATGAGATATCAAATGTAAATTGAACACACAAATATAATTTTTTATTTGGTTAATAACATTTGGTTAGTCATTTTGTAATCTTTTAGGTGGAATCAAAGCTTTGCTAGTATAAGGAAGAAAGGGATTGATCTTGGAAGGAGATTTTTGAATCTAGTTTTTTTGTAGAAGTAAGGTATGCCAGAACTATCATGGTTATTTTTGAATGAAAATATATAGTTTGGTTGAATGTTTGAGTGATAAAGTTAAAATATTTATCTTTGATTTAATAATTTATATGCATGGCATTATTAGATGAGATTGTAACAAGCTTACATATATCCATTTACAAAGAAGATTGGTTTTCAAGTTTCCATAAGTGTCACATAAATTGATTTTGGAATCTGAGCTATTGTTGATGTTTTGAAAGATTCTACATGTGAAGGTTTTATTTCTCTATTTAATCAAACACAAATAATAAAGATTTCATGAGTAAATAGTTTATCATTATTTTGGTTTTGGAAGTATTCAAAATGTCATGAGTGAAAGAATGTTGTCTTTATTGTCTTTACTTAATTTTTTGACATATAAGTTAAATGTCAATATGCTAATTGGTTCATTTATTTTGAATGCATATTTTTTTTCAAAAAAAAAAACTATTATGGGTTATTCACAATGCATCCATTTAGAAAGATACATTTTCTAGTTCAATATGAGAAACCATTAAGCATATATACAAATGAGTTGTCTTGACTACATAATTAGTTTTGTGATGAAATACTTTTGGGTCATATGTAGACATTTGGTATGGTATATGTAGATTTGGGTAAAATTGTAAAGAAGTTATTTTTTCTTGTTGAAATTTGTTTTCTTCATATTTTTGTGATCATGAAATTACTCTTTGTTGAGTACTCTCTATCGATTTCTTTTAGGTATGTGTTAAGGTTATTTTTAAGATTTTTTATCTTGAATTACAATACTTGATAGTATCATATGATAAATTTTGAAGTTTAATGTCTTGAAATTTATGTTAAAATTGAAATTAATAATTTTGAAGTAGTCTTGAAGAGTTTTAGTTACATAGAATATGTTTTGTCAGTTATGCATATATGATTTATTTAGCAGAAGAAATTTTGGAAGACTAGTTTTAGATATTTTTGTTTCTCTTTCAGAAGTATATTTAATTTGAATGGTGATCAATTTGATTATTTGTAGTGGTAATATTGATATTTGGTATAATTTTTTCAAGATGCACATCTTGTTCGAGAATCAATTATGGGTTGTTGATGAGTGAAAAGGTTTTGAAGATATGATTACCTTTTGTATAAATATTATTTTTATGATGGATCAAAATCAAATTATGACTAGATAATTTAATTTGTTCATTCACATATAATCATACTATCTTATGGATGATCTAATAGGGTTATAGATGGATGAAAATTGGGTAAATATGTGAAGCAAATACTATTTTCCTAAAACTTGTTTTTTATTTATATTTTGGTATTCATAAGTTTATTTGTGTTGAACTTATGTGTGTCCTCTTTTAGTTCAATATTAGATTGCATTTGGGTTCTGGTAGTATATAATTTATATATGATGAAATAGTTTTGATGATAAAATCATTGAACTCTACCTATATAAAAATTATTATTTTAGAACAAAATTTAAAGGTTTTAATATACATAATGGTTATTCATTAATGCACTAATAGTTTTTTTAGTAAAATAATTTTAGGGAGAATGTTTTTGAAATTAGAGAGTTTCTTTGCATATTTTTGGTGATATAAAATTGGTTTGATAACATGGGTGTTATAAGGTTACAATCACCTTTGTAGTTGTTATTTTGAAACAAGAGCTTTGTTGGGAAAATATATGAAATTCATTGAGAACAAGGTTACATGGATCTGGATTCATACATTTTATTTGATTATTTAAAAAATAAAAGGTTAAATTATTTTTATTAGTAGAAGGGTTAAAATTAAATTTAGATTCCAATCACCTCTATTGCCATTTTTGATAAAAAAGAGTTTACGTAATCTTCTTTCATTTGTTTACTAGATTTGAGTGTTGACAATTTATTTTCAAGATTGATATATTTTCATGAATTCATTATACATTGATAAAGTAGGGTTTAAAGTAAAAATAGAGTTTTGATTTTCATTTAATATCCTACATTTTATTATAAAGGTATCTAGTTGGAATCCTCTAAATTCACATCATTCAAATGGGAATAATTGGGGACATAATAATGATCAATGGAGAGAAGATAATCCTCCATAGAGGCATGCTCAGAGAGATGAAATTTTACATGGATTT
The DNA here is from genome assembly GCA_037957365.1 of Torreya grandis. NCBI lineage: Eukaryota > Viridiplantae > Streptophyta > Pinopsida > Cupressales > Taxaceae > Torreya > Torreya grandis. The sequence goes on from JARHVA010000158.1 coordinate 219,464, forward strand.
ATGGGTTCTATAACTTTTCCTATATCTTTTAACCATGGTACTCACATGTTCATTTATTTAGATGTTGTTGACCCGACTTTTTGGAATGTGTTTTATTTTTTTCCATCTAATCTTGCTTATGTCCACAAAAATAGAAGTTAGAGAATTCCTCCTTGGATATCTCATCCTTGTGGATGAGTAAATCCAAGTGGTTATTCTTATTATATGCATACTATCATATAGTTTGATCCCCCTAATTATCCTAAGCATAGAGCACCCACTCCTAAAAATGAACTCCAAATGATTACAAAACTTCATTTGTGTTCTTTGGTGCCATTGAATACCAAAAATCCATCACCTGAACCAATAAATAGACCTATAGGGTGTTATAAATTAAGTATTGATTATTTTCCACCTTATTAATATGATCAAGACAAACCTACTTCTTTCAGTGGTAAAGGGGATGTAATCAATTCTTCAGCTTCAAATTCACCTTTGATTACCAAGATGGTCAAAATTATAGAGTTGGAGATAGATGATGAGGTAAGTGAGTTTGGCACAAAATTGATTAAGTTTCATTCAATTTCAATATAATATACTGAATACATGATAGATAAATTTCATCCTTTGATTGAATTACTTTTAGATACTAATGATGAGTGGGTTACTACTTAAAATATTTTCTAGTTAAAACTTGATACTTTAATTATTGTTGGTGATACTTTGATATTTTTGTGTATGTGGATACTTTTCATTTTGGTTTTTATGGAAACATGATATCAATTTGGTACTTTATGTATTCTAATTTATTTTAATTTCATATTTTACTAAATTATATGATTAAATGCATATTGAATTAATGTTTATAGTATTTAATTTTATTTAAATTAGCATAGTTACTATGTTGTTTGGCATATTTAAATGTTTATTTTTGGGATATATTCCTCTAATCTAGTATTAACTTTACTATTTTCATTCCTACTAGAATAATAGGTATAATGAGATAGTACACCGACATATCATGCCAAAAAGTTACACACATGCTCACCTGAAGTACATAGCCTAAGACTAGTACCCTTTGTTTTCATTATGTAGTGATGTATTCATTTAGTTTCTTAAGATAGGGTGGTAAAATAAGAAATTTTTTATAAATATATACTTGGTTCCATGACTAACTATTTAATATTCATTCATTCCCTACTTAACTAATCATAGAAAAGGATGGGTGCAAACTGAGAATAAAAGAGTATTGATTTCATTATACTCATAACCAAATTACACAAGGTAGTTCATAAACATAAGAACTCTCTCTCTCTCTCTATTTTCATATATAAGTCATATCTATAATTATGATGGCTCAATATTAAAATTACCAACCAACCCACTAAGTAAAACTAGGGGTATTTATACATGGCTCTACCCCAACCATTCAGTTATAGAAATAATTACATAGTGGTGACTTGAAAATGACCATTAACATAAATGAGTCATGAGAAGTTGTTACAATAAATTCCTAATAACTTGGGCCTAACTTCCCCTATATGCTCTCTTTATGCTATATCTTTATTGGTATGCTCTTATCTTCTCATGCACCGGTGCTAGATTCATGATTGACTATTCTCCTCTAATGTCCATATGAACTATTTTCCTAACCATCTCCACTTCTTGTGCCCTTGCCAAAGTGTTTTGTTATTGTTTGAGTCTTATATTATCAATTCCTCCATGTTTCATGTATCTTTGTTCTTCATAACTTAACTTTTTTGTGCCATGGTCTTCTATGCCATGTCTCTTCTGCTCATATGCTTTGTTCTATGACATTATTTATTTTATGCTATTGTATTTAAAAATCACTTAGGATAAATATATACAAACTTTAGGGCCTAAAATAACCCCACACTAAGCCAATAGTCCATCCTAGATTATGTTCCCTCTTTAGGTCCCTTAGATATCAAAAATTTAAGTCTCATGTGCTTGACCTAGTGCTTTACTTACTCTTAATGATTCAACACAATCTAAATCTTTGAGATAATCTATTCTACTTATTTGATCTGCTTTGTCTCATCATGTTATTCTATAAAGTCCCCTAATTTAGTTTTCAAACACTCCAGTGATGAAGTAGCATCCTTGTGAGCATCCTTAAACATTCTGACTTCTATTAAAACGTGTCCTCAAAGTGCCATAAAATTGGTGCTTAACTCTTATCAATGAACACTTATATTATTCTCAAGGGACTCCACATCTTTAAATGTTTTGGCACATTTAGATCTATCCTTTATTATAAGTGTATTATTGACCAAATATTGGTGTTAAAGTTATTCCGCCTAAATCTTAGCTTCCAAAATTTTAGTAGGCCATGCTAATTTGACAAAAATACCATCAAGGATGAAAACCATAACACCAACTCTAGTAAAAAATCTCTTACATACCTTAATAGCCTTAGTGAACTACTCAGTGGCCCAAGTCTGCTCATGTTGGGGATTTACCTAGTCTTTACATTTTTTCAAAAAAAAATCTACCAAGGTCTCCAATTTATCAATAACTTCTCCTTCGAGGGGAAATCCATTAGCAAGCACCATATCCTATTACAAAATTGTATTATAGAGTGTTAAAATCTTCATAATAGATGTCATTATTGCTTCTAACTAGCACTTGAGCTCTTCTAATTCCCCTTCAAGCTTTATTTATTATGTGTACTTATGGTTTTATAGATAAATGACTCTTAATGCATCTGCTTAAGTTAATACAAATCAAAATCTTGTAAAACATTCTACCTTATCACCGCAAGATAAAACTTAAGAAGGGTCATGCTTTCTTGAGTTGATATACACTACTGGGGATCCACCCAAAATGTATCAAGAAGCTCTATCTCACCTAGTGATATAATAATATTATCTGAAAGAATCTTAAAATAATGTTCTTCAATAAATACATCCATATAAAAGGAAATCTCATGTTGAGTGTGATTAGTTGAGTCCTCCTTGGGAAAATACTACCACATATATAGGTCCTTCTTTAGGATGTTTTATTAGAACTAGGCATGAACAAAGTGTTAGTATAGTAGCTAGTAGTCACTACTATGTGGATTCATAAATAGGATATTTCCTTCTATTACAATTGTATTTGATTACCTCAATATCTATCTCATCTTGATTGTGACTTGTGTTATCATATATGTCACCATTATCCAGATTTATACCTATGACATTCCCCTCTTCACCTATAAAACTCCCAATTTCCACTTGTGTGTCATCAAGGATAGACTCTTCTTGATGAGTTGGAGGGAGTTCCTTCTTTGGCTTTGGGGTGGCTTAATTTTTATCCTTAAGTGAAGGTACCCTCTCAGGTGGTGCTTTAGGAGTCACCACTCTCTATTCAAATTCCCCAACTTTTGGTGCAAAAATATCTTGTTTTGAAGTAATAAATATTTATATGGTAGAATTTGGGACCTTATTTTTGACCTATAAGTACCCTCAATATCATTTTGGTGATGGGGTAGTCCTTTATTGATTTTTTTGTTCTTATTGAGCACTAGAACTAACATCATTCCCAAACCTCTTCTCCTTCTGATGTATTCTAAGTTTTGGTTGGGGTAGTTTCTTTTATGACCTTGTTACTCCCTGACATATTCTTCTTGGGATTCATCATCTAGTGCAACAAGTGAAATTTTTCCCCAACTAAGATCTGATGTGATTTAATATCAGTGTTATCTAGTTTTTACTTCTCTCAATAAGTTTTCTTTCCCAGATATACATATAATTTTAAAAGAGTGTGAGACTCAATGTCAATTGTATTAGCATCCATTTTTATCAGGCATGTATCATACATCTAATTCATATAATTCATGAAATACCTAGCTATGAAATAATAAGTTATCTTTATCCATTCAAATAAGTTATTTATAGAGCTCATCCAAATGTGTGATAATGAATAATGATGCTTCACATCAAACTAAGATTGATCCCCCATCTATGCAAGTAATTCCTGAGGGACACAATATTTGTTCCTAAAGGATTAATTCATCCCATCAAACCATCCCTTTATTATTAACTAAGATCTAAAGGGGTATTGGCACTAGGGAAGGTGAATGGTTTGAATCACTAAGCTATAAACTTATTCTCAGGTGGGTAGGGCCACTTCAATTCACTATTGATGTATTTTAGTAGACCAATCTCATCAAATACCAACAAAAGAGGAATTATACCCCAAGCATACTTTTGATTTGGTAGGTGATGGGACTTTTCTAAATCTACAAAAAAAAATCTCAATAAAGTACTAGGAATAATTATACTTAAGCCCCTGGGCCATATGGTTTGTTATGTAAATATGTGTCATAAAATTCTTTCCATATATCAAATCCTCCAAGCTTGGTCATGGATAAGTTCTCATCTATCCAAAGTTAAGGATCATAGAGACTAGATATATATATGGCATGGCCATACTTATTATACTCTAGCTTCACCACTATTTTCTCAGTTTCATCTTGGTCATCTAGGTCCCCATTAAGTTCAACACCTAAGCATTGTAAACCTATGATCTTGCTAATTATTTGGGCAATGATCCACATTATGCACCCTATGAAGTAAAATTAGTCATCATGGATGCACAAGATAATAAATCTCATGACTTCCATGAGCTTTTTGAAATAAGGTAAGTTTAAGATCTATAACACTATCATTATTGAGAAGATTGAAAATTGTGAGATCATAAATGATCTCATTCCTAGTGTTTTGGTGTTTAACCCTATAATAATTCAATAATTATATCTCATTACCAAGTTATCAATTATTATAATTAAACACTTAACAAGTCGACACCTTAGATTCCAAGTTCTTAGTGCATAACACCTAATCTAGGTATTGTATTTATTCAATCAACACAAAGGGTAGAGGAGGTGTTTTGGTTTTCTTCTTTACTTCACACTTCATCTTCTCCTTCTTTTTAATGTATGTTCCCTCTGCATGTTGTGCCAATTTTTCCACTTGCACATTGGACTCACTAGGAACTTCCTCTCTGACTAAAATTGGTTGTCCTTCTAGGCCTTCAAACTCTTCCTCTTCATAGATCATAGGTAAAGGATCAATTCTCTAGGTCTTCTTCTTTGGTTGCATCACCCTCTGAGGATCCCAAAAGTTGAGTCATGTTTGTATAAATCTCCTAAAATAATACATGTTTACTATTGTGAACCCCCTCATCTTTACTACTTTAGTGGCAAACATTAACACCTAAAACCTATAACTCTTTCAACCATGTTTTTCTAATCACAATTTCACTAGTCTCTTTGTTCACAATAATTGAATTTATTTAAAATTTTGAATTTTTTTTTGAAATTCAATTAATGTTCCTTGTGATAGCTTTAAAAATGATTCACTTCACTCTATAAATTTTAATATTTTTAATATTAAAATATTAAAATTAAGACTTTTTAACCTTTTATATCTTTGATGGCTAACCCATATTTAGTTATACATGAATTCATCCATCATTTCACTAAATAATGCCTATAAAGGTATGCCATAATGCCCATTTGGCATAATTACCATTACACTTATTACTTTGTCACATTTAACACATCTACCCCATCTTGCATTTTTCTCATAGTGCATAACTATAAAAATAATTTAAAAGTTTTTATTTCCAAGGCAAGAACCTACTTTTTCAATCTTGATCCCTTCATACAATTACACATCACATCTTGTGCATCTTTTTGTCCTTATGTTTTTTTAGTTTCATGCCCCCTTTTTATGTGCATTTCCTTCCACCATTCCCTTTGTACTCTATAACTTTACTTCATTCACACTTACCCCACACTAAAAGATGTTTTTTTCCTCCACAACATGACAAATAAAATAAGAGAGAACCAAGTGTGCATAAACAATGCAAATATTTTTTCAAAAGCAAGCCAAAATCCTAAACTATTCTATTTGTATACAACTTATTAATAAAAGGAAAGTATCACTTGGAATGGTAGGGTTGAAGCTGAATACCATTAAAATGACCTAAAAAGAACTGACCATCCAACCTATTCAACTTACACATGCTTATGGGATAAATTTTCTAAATGATGAATGGACCATCCCAATGGACATGAAGTTTACCAATGTGGTGCATGAAATTGGAGTCATAGACCAACACATGCATACCATGAGAGAAATTGTTAATCTTAAGATGTTTGTCATGCCAAGATTTTTATTTCTATTTCTCCACTACTTAACTTCAATGCATGAAAAAATATTTTCATCCCAATATAGTAAAACATCCAAGTGTTATTTCAAATATTCCTCATCATCCAATTGAATAACATGCATAATGCATAAAGAAGGTACAAGTAGCTCAATTAGGAGAACTACCTTAGTGTCAAAGATAAGGTTTAAATGAGTTTTCTTGTTTAATATTTTGTATGTGGTCTAATATGCCCATAATATTATATAAACTTAGTCATCATAATCAGTGTGATAAATATTATAAATCTTTGTCAATATATGAACCATAATTTTATTTAAATCTTTAGTTATACCATTAGCTTGAGGGTGATATGGTGTAGTATTATGGTGTGTAACCATGAACGTGTCCAAAAGGATGTGTATTATCTCATTAAGGAAATGAGTTCCATAGTCACTATTAAAACTTAAAGGACATCCATACCATGTGATGATATTCTCCCAAAACAACCTAGCAATAGTTTTAGTAGTACAATCCTATGTAGATGTTACTTCAATCTAGTGGGTGAGGTAGTTAGTGGAAGTAATGATATAGCACATGCTAGTACACCTCATTATAAGAGTAATGGGCCCAAAAAAATCAATAGCCCATTTCTCAAAGGGTTCATGATCATGTATTGGATGAAAAGGCATAACATCCCTCTAGTTCAATCTAGCCATTTATTGATAGATATCACATTAGTGTGTGTAAGCTTTGGCATCCTTAAATAAAGTGAACCATCATAAACTTATTAATAGAACCTTATGTGTTATAGCATCACCAATATAATGTCCTTTTATGACACTTTCATGAACCTCCTAAATAAATTTAGTGCACTCATGTTTCATCATGTATCTTTGAAATACTTCATCCCACCCAAGTTTGTAGAGGTCACCTCCAATTAGCTAGAAAGGAGCAATGCAGATAGCCAACTAATTTTTCTCTTGAGTTTTTAGGTGGGATAGTGTTAAAATTATGTTAAGTAAAGTTGTGATATCTTTTAATTATTCAAGTGCATGTATGAATTGAAAAAATTGTACATCAAGTAATTCATCCTCTATGGCATGGTCCTATTCACCAAAGTCAATGCACGATAAGTGATATGGTCTAAAATTAGTCTTACACAGTCTCAACATCACATAAAATAAGAGAAAAATACATCAATAAATGAATCTATGCGATACTAACTTATTCACAAGATACTTAAGTGCTTCATGATCTGTAAATAAAGTGAATGAGGTGGCCAATAAATACTGGTGAAACTTCTAGAGCATGTACACCATGGATAAAGTTTTTCATTCTCTAGTTGAGTAATTATGTTCAACTAGAGTGAGATTTCAAATAGAAAATTAGATGGGATGATCAAGACTTAACTCACCAGGTTTCTCAAGGATAATGCCCACTACCATACTTAAAGCATCAACATGTACATGAAATGGATTTATCTAGTCTAGAAATTGGAGAATGGGTACAATGATTAGTTTGTCTTTAAGTACTATGAATTCTTGTTGGTGAGCATTTATCCATAAGAATTGACCATTATATTTAAGGATTTCCTCCAATGGTTTTTTTATCTTAGCATATCCTTTAATGAATTTTAGATAGTACCTTGTGTTTCCTAAGAAGGCACAAACCTCATGTTGAGTGGTTAGCATTGGAAGGCAAACAATGACAATAATCTTAGTTAAATCTACCAGTAGTCCATCATGATAAATAATGTGACCCAACAAAATTCCAAAAGGAGTAACAAAGACACACTTCTTTAGATTCAAATAAATTTAAAGTTGATGGAAGCACTTAAGCATGAGGTGAATATTAGCACAATGATTATACACTAAACTATAAATGGTCCAGTCATCCAAGTATAGTTGAAGGAACTTATGAAAAAAATTCTTAATAAATTCTACCATAATACATGACAACATAGTCGGGGCATTATTCAGACCAAAATGCATCATATTATAGGCAAATAACCCCATTTAGTTGTAAAGGTGCTCTTTGGTTTATCTTATTTTATGATATGGAACTGATGATAGCCATAAAAACCATCGATGAATATATAAATATCACACCTAGAAACTCATAAAATTTCATACGTGAAAATTATTGAAAAAGGGTTAGTTATGCAAGTAGTATTGAGTACCCTATAATCTACACAAATATGAATTAATCCATCCTTATTTATACTAAACACCATGGGACTCACTCATTCAAATTCATCAATAGAAGTGATAACTCTAGCATGAAACATACTATTAATCTCCTCTTTAACCTAATTATGTAGATTAGGATTAATTTAATATGATATATTTATTACTAATCAATCACACTTAACTAAATTGATGTGCATCTTTCCCAATGATGGATTCACTACTTTCATCTCTATGTAGTTACATGGGAAAATGTCATGATATTCCTATAGGAGTTCAAAAATCTTGGTGACCTTAGTATCAAACCAATAATTCCCCATAATGGCCATTTTAGACATGTACTCCATTCTAATAGTACATTGAACCATCCAAATGGCTCAGAGTATAGTTGTTACTTAGTTTATATGGTGTCTCTGACATTGTGCACCCCATATTTAGTATGTAAAACTAAGTGGTCAATAGATGGATCTTGTGGGTCAGAACTAGTAACTTCTTCAACTTCATACACAAAATTCTACTTAACATTTTGTATATGTTCATATAGTGCATCTTCCAATTGAGATTCAATATTTAATGAGAGTGGGGTAAAAATATCAAGGTCTTGAAAGATGGATAATTTATCCTCATACATGCCATGTATATGTCATATGTAGTCTTCAACTAGTGTTCGATTGCCTATAATAGCTTGACACATCACTTATAGGGACAAATATAAGTCCATGTGAGGGGATGAGTAGGATAGTGCTAAAATCATATTAATTCTAATGTTTCTCTTAGAAGACATGTTTAGGCATCTTTATTAATGAATGTACCATACCTTAGCTGAAATGTGTAAAGTACCATAAAATTCATTAACCCATAAATAATCAATAAAAAAATTGTTATTAACATTTCAAAGGTTTTCATAAGCCTTGATATGAGCTTATGGGACATTAACACCATCATAACTTCAATTAGTGTGAATGCAATTATCATAATGGAAATGGTAGTGCATGGTAGCATGCACTTAATCCCATGTGAGTAAATTATGAGGGTGATTTTCCCACCATCAAGAAGTTATCCACTAAATAACATGGATAAGTGAGTGCATTCATTCATATTCAAACACAAAATAAGTTTCTAATTGTTGCACATAATACTAGACCTCTATTTGACCATGAAACCTAGGTACTTGATCTATCTACATGGGTGTTCCATCCATAAAATTTCCACTAATGAAGAAAACAAACTTATGGTGCTTACGTAGATTACGTAGAACATCCTATCGACTACCAAATGCACCACAAATTTATCCAGTAAGATCATATTCTCTATGAGCCCAATGTTTATAAGCATTATTAGTAGTGTTATAAATGGATTTTGCATCCACCCCCTATAATATACCATCCATACTAGGATAAAGATGCTCAATTACCTAATTTATGACTTTATATATATGATTGAGATCCTCTTCAACATTAACTAGTTCAATAAAAGGAGGTCCCTAAGCATTATCTAGGGGAATTAGGCATGTTGATCATAATTTTCAAAATTGATGTAGAAATTTTTGAATCTCAAATAAGCATTATTTTCATAGCACCATGGATGACCCAAAATAGCTATAAAATCATCAGCTTCAACTAGCTTAATCACTTTAAATTTAGCCTTAAAAGTGACACCCAAAATGTCGATGGTGGCATCCTTAATAACTCTTATGAGAAATGCATGAGTCTTATTAGACATGAAAAATACATGTGGTGAATGTTAAAAAGGAGGGATTTCCATATTTATCCAAGCATATTAGGTTAGTACATTCAATTCTATTCTAGTGTCTACTAGTATATATTGAATGATCTAACCATCAATAGTTATATTCACTATGATATCTTTGTCATACTCTATACTAGGTTGGCCATGAGCTTCTTATCATCATGCATGGTTAAATTGATGATCCTCCATAGGTTTTGGTACTTGATGACTCAACCAATTCCTTAAAATGGGAATGATGTCATCATCAAGAATTCATTTACATAATTCATGAAAATCATCACACACTGAGTCTATGAGGACTGAGGTTTTTTGCATTTTAACATGCATAGTGGCATCTTTATCCTTAAGGAACTTAATTTTACCTTTTAGTTCCCACAAAAAATTCATTGTGTCATGTAATACTTTTTTACAATAATGATCATCCAAGTATAACTTCACATGAGGCTCTTCCCATTGAACCTTATCAGTAGGTGAATTTAAAATTGACTTAGAAGGAGCATCACTTCATGTATTGATATTTATCTTAGGTATAGTTGGAGTGGTAGGGCATGATATCCATTAAAAATTTATAGTTTTTTCAATCCATATCATCCCATCACCCTTCTCATTCCACTCTTTGGTGATGGCATCATACAAATCTTATTATTCTTCTAGATGATGTTCAATCTTACAAAAGGCATAGGTAAGATATACCATGTAATCACATTGGTAATGATTTATAGAATCACACTTATAACAAGTTATAGGTATAAAATGACCACCTATGCATCCATGATCATGACCTCTATAGGACCAACCTCTACCATTTTCATAGGTTTTATCTACATATGTATATATGGTGAGTACCTCATATGTGCACCTCATAAATCTCATTGATGAATCGATAGTTATGTATATCATGTGTATAAATATTTTATAATATGATGATACTTTATACTAAGTAGAATGATGAACCAAGGGGAAATCTCTCACATCATGGTCTTCTTGGTAGATCTTATAAGACTATTTTACCACTATGTAAATACTCCTCCTAGGACAATTATTTATGTTATGACCTTCCACTTCTCAATAAACACACCATAAACCACTATGGGTGTTTTGAGTACTGATAGTAGTGAGCTTCTCCAACTAAGACACATAACAACAATTTTGTCTTACATAAAGGGACTAATCCTTGTATCTATACTTTTAATGACTTTTCTATGAAAGGAAGCTTTTAGTGCCTCATGTGGGTCAATGAAGTTTTTTTGGGATAAGGTGCATTGAAAATGAAGTAACAAGCCTCCTAAAAACCTATGTTTCATTTATCTCAAATGAAAACTTAGAAAGAAGCAATTTAAAAAGTAAATTATATTCATGCACACTCTCATTGAGTTCTTGTTTAATATCCCTCAGGGCATCAATAATCTATTACTCAAACTCTAGAATGTCAATTCTTAAATAAAAGCCACCTTCAACAATTTGTAGTTTAATATAGCTTGTTATGGATCAAACTTTCAGTACCAATTATGTGAATAGTATAAAATGGTAGTGGAAAATTGGGTTGCCTTTCATTTAATATAATTAATGCCTCATGCCCACCAAATGAGTTCACACTTATGAACATTTTTTGCTACATTTTCAACACTATGATATTCAGGCAAATGAAGCATCATCTCATAGTAGATTGTAGGTGGATTGGGCATTGGTAATGGAACCTATTGTGATGACCCTCTAGTTCTTCCTAGACTTTGTGGGGGAGGTTCAATAATGTTTCCTACACCACCTTTGGATCTTTTAATTGATCCACCACTAACACTACCTCCTACACCTACTATATAAATAAAATCACCTAATACATTTGGCATAGAAAGAGGTTGATTAACTATTGATGGGCATATACTCTGCCCACTATATTTATTTGGTCCACTAGCATTCTAAACTAAGTCATAAGGTTAACTTATAATGGAAAATAAATTAATGAAAAAATATTATCTTGGTTATATACTTTATAAGTTTATTTTATAGGTTTAGACTCTAACTCAACACTATTTATATCCCAATTTCTTATAATAACTTCATCCAACTCAACTACATGAGTATGAACTATGGGTAGGGAATTGGGCCTATCTATACTGGGTTTACAATCACCAATGCTCGAATTGTTTCTTTTTCACATACATGTGTCAGTGTAGGGTATAGTCCTATGGTCAGGGAGTCCTAATTATGCCTTTTTCCCTCTTTATGGATCCTCACATCACTTTTAGTGTCCTCTTATTCCCTCCCTAGATCACTTCTAACCATAACCCTTTGCCTAACCTCATCATACTTTCACTTACACAACTCCTACTGACTAGGTGCCATGTTGAACTAATAATCTCATGTCAATATGTGCCCTTTCATTTCCCCATCAGTTGCACTACTCATGTGAGGGAGAGTTTATCCATCCATGTGGAAATTTTCAAGTCTTGAGTCGATTATAAGCTTATTAATTTCTAGCAAAAACTACCTATGGTACCTTCCACATAGCTCCCAAAGGAAGTTAAATTGTGCTTCCTCAAGACAATAATACATAGAGACCCCATATTCTATAATAGAACTATTAAATATTATTTTCCACCAAATTCCCATCGTGCACATCTAGAGTGATTACAACCTTACTAAGGCCAACTAATGCTCTTCTAACTTAGAGACCTTCTATCCATAATTCCTTAAATGATCTTACATGTATATCAAAATCTAAGCATGTAAATGAATTTTCACCTATATAGAGATAGATTTATAGAGTGAGTCATAAAGATGTTTTTCTACCCATATATGTATATAAACTCCTATTTCAAGATACTAAATCATAAATTATCTTGTATGGTAGTAACCCAATGCTTGGAATTTTTGAGAGATAATCATTCAAGCATTTTCCCACCATTGTGTTGAACAAGCATAATGGGTCCTAAAAATAGAACCAAAATGTTGGGATTTTTTCCTTTAATCTATCTTAACTTTTCCTAGTTGTGTTCCTAATATAATAAGAGTTATAATGAGCTAGTGTTCTAACATATTATGCAAGAAAGGTTCTCACATGCTCATCTTAAGACCAATTCTCATTAGTTTCATCATGTGCTGGTGTATTAATTTAGTTTTTTTATGTTAGGGTTATCAAATAGGCACTTAGTTCTAAATATATACTTTGTTTCATGACTGACTCTTGACTATTCATTCATTCCCTACTTAATCAATCATATAAAAAGATGGGTGCAAACTGATAATAAAAGAGTATCGATTCCATTATATTCATAATCATATTGCATAGGTTAGTTCATCAACACAAGAGCTCTCTATCTTTCAATATATAATTCATATCCATAATTACATTAAATCAATATTACAATTACCAACCAACCCACTAAGCAAAACTAAGGGTATTTATACATGGATCTAACCTAACCATTTAATTATATAATTAAATAATGATGACTCATCAATGAATATTAATAAAATTGAGATGTGGAAGTCATTACATTGAATTCTTAATGGCCTAGGCCTAACCTCCCCTATATGCTCTCTCTATGTTAGATCTTCATTGGTGTGCTCCTATCTTCTCATGGATCAGTGATAAATTCACATTTAACTATTCTCCTCTGATGTTCATGTGAACCATTCCCTAACCATCTCTACTTCTTGCACCCTTTCCCAAGTTTTTTGCCATTGTTTGAGTTCTACATTCTTAGTTCCTCCATATTTCATGTATCCTTTTTATTCATAACTTGCCTCTTTTATGCCATTGTCTTACACACTATGTCTCTTCTACACCTATGCTTCCTCTCATGCCATTGTCTTCAAAATTTACTTAGGATAAATAGAAACAAAATTTAGGGCCAAATATTTATTTTTAATGATTTTAATAACTAAAGGGGCCTCACCCATTTAGATTTGTATTTGGTCTATTATTATTTAATTTTGATCTTAAGACTTTATTAAAATATTGAACTTAAAGTCAAGTTATAATTAACTAATTAACTTTATTAAAGTCAATTAAAGTTAACAAATAACTAATTAAAGTTATTTATAACTTATTTTCCTAACCATCTCTTGAGGATATTGTTTAAAAGGAGATAAAAGTTACATCATAAGGGGAGAAACATTACACAAGTATTTTGAAGACTCTAAGTTACTTAAAAGTTATTCATCATTCTATTTTCTATGCAACGTCTCTAAGATAATATAATTTTTACAAATAAACTAATAGTATATCTTCTGATGTTTAACTAATACACTTAAGCAGTGTAGGTATATCTAGGTTTTTTATTTAATTTATAAATCAATTATTTAAAGTCTGTTAAGTCTAATATCTTATGATGATTGTAGATAGAGTTGTCTTTTATTTTCATTTAGGTTTAGTTTTCTTATTTTATCTTATTACCTTTTTAGATTTAATTAGTTTGTATTGACTTAGATTTGATTTCCATCTTATTAAAGTGTTAGTTTAATTTAGTTTCATTTATTATTAGATTCACATTTCATTTCATTATTATTTTCTCTTGATTTTGTCTTAAGTTTAAGTTATAATTCATTTATTTCTTTCAATTTTGTTCATCGAGAATATTATTTAATCATATTTTGTTAAGATTAAGTGTTTTGATTTCATAATATTTGATTATATTTACTTATATGTTTATATTAACCTTTTATTTTCAATAAAATTCTTAGATTAATCTTCTAGTTTAAAACATAGATTTATTATCAATATAAACTAGATTTAAGTATTTTACATTATTTGTTTCTTATTGGAGGTTATTTCTTGATAGCTTGTTTATAGTTTAGAATAATTTGTTTCTTATTTAGATAAATTATTATTTTATTAGTAATGTTAATCTTTATTTATGTCTCAGTGTCTAGTTTCCATTTTTAATTATTTTATTTATATTTTGGTTCATTTTATTTCTTTTATTTGGATTTATTTTGAGATTAACTTAGATATCAAAAGATCATAGACAAATTGATAAAATAAAAATATGAAACATCATAGATATTTAGTTCAAGAGGTTGTTTCTTTCATATACTTTCTCTATCGAATAGGTTATATTATATAATCATAATTTGATTCATTTCATTTCATTTGAGTGACATTTTATTTTTGAATTATAATGTAGTATTGTTCATTAGTTGACTCACTTATTATTTCCTAGAATAATTAAAGAAACCCTTACACATATATAATATCATTTATTACCTATTAAATCCCAATATTAGACTAGTATAATTCCATTTTAACCTTTGTGATAGGCAAAAGGGTTGATTCATTGGCATGAAAATTTTGATTGTCAACAAGTTGTTTATAGTGAAAATGAGTATTTTGTAAAGAAAGCCTTGTCCTATCCAAGGTCTTACACTATAACTCACAAAAGGGAAACCAATAAAGTGTGATCAGATATTAAATTATATTCATCAAGGGGAGTATCAAGGGTAATATTATGAATAGAGAGAATGAAAAATATTACATAGGCATTGTATAAATCCTTAATAAGAATGAGACACACTTAAGCTAGTGTGTTTTTTATAAGCTATTTGAAAAACAAACACCTAAGATACTCTAATGATTAGATGTAAAGCTTGGGATTAACATGTGAAGTACATAGATCATCTCGTGAAGGTTTTATATGCATGAAAAATTAAAATGATCCTACCTTACCATGATTTGTTACCTATTCCCTAGGACCCCTTATGGAACCATTGGTCTATTATGACTATTGGGTACTTGCATAAGAAGCTAGGTGGAATTAATGAGACCTATCTTCCTATTTTAACTAGCCTACTACACCCCAATGGACCTCAACTCTATTATGAGACAAACTATGGAGTTTGAACTTTGACTAGAATAGGAGATATGCTAAAGAAGAATCACATCTTTTGGTGTGACTTTGAATTTTGGATTTTTAATTGCCTTTTGATCATTGCCTTGTGTTTTATTGATTTGGATTTTAACTTTTTATGTATTTTTTTTCCTCCTTTGTGTGGATTTTTAAAACCAATCATGAGTGATATAAGTAACAAACACAAGAAAGATTACATTTTGATTACAAGATAGGATTACTTAAAGATTGTGTCATCTAGAAGATTATTAAACTTTCCCACAAGTAAGTATGCAATATCAAGACTAACCTTATGTGTGTTTTAAAATGATAGGATTATATGAGATAAGTGAGAATCATAATAGATCTCTTTATGTAATACATGGTAAAATAATGAGTATGATTTGTAGTTGATCAAAAGGTAAATATGATAGTGTTAGGTTTGGTCTGATAAACATGACACACAAATAACTATATTATTAAATAAATGAGCTATCACAAGAATGGATGTAAGGAAAATCCATCCCAAAATAGGGAGAATATAATTGTTTTTAAGGGGTAAATTTTAAATATAGTTAAAACACTAACATTAAGTATGTACAAAAATGAGATTTTTAAATCAATAATCATTAATTTAAAGATGAAAGTGAAAAGATAGATAAGAGAGATATAAAAACATAAGATAATCAATGCATCACAAATTTTATAATTAAATATTAATATCATAAACCAAGTGAAAATATGAGGCATAATATGCCATATCAAAATAATGTTCTCAAAAATACTAATAGATTACATGGCATGTATCATGAATAATGTCAGATAAATCCTGTTGTAACTAATATTTATCCTTAACCATAGTCTCATTTATGTTCACCAAAATTCATGTGAGGACTTCTAGACACATGTTCTTTATAGATAATTTAGGTATGCTAGAAGAATATGGTTGAGCATGTGAAATATCCTGTGAGGGATAATTAATGTCAAAAACTAGTGTTGAAATGTGATAGAAATAATTTGATCTTTGGGATGATGAAGAGTGTAGGGAAGGTTGAGCCTTTGCCTGTGAATGAACCTAGGTATGTGGCTCATAAGGTGATAGTATAGGCCATGGGAAATCATAGAAGTGATAATATGGTACTCTACACCTATTTGTGTGATGTGTAGCACATTGATGCCATAGAAAATAAACATCCTCATGTTTAGGTATAGACTCTAGAAAAATCTTAGGAGGAGGCAGGTTCTTATCAACATATTTTATCTTCTCTAGACAAAGAACATAAATGTACTACTAAATTTTTTAGTAATGATTAGATGTATGTGTGTTCATGACATGAAAATAATAAGGATGTCTATAGTAGAAAATTATGGAGGTTGACTATTTATGATATAGAAAGAACCTGATGAATGTTGATGTACTAATAACCTCTAATGTGCATAATAATCCTTGGCCTAATAATCAAAAACCTTATGGAACTCATAATATGGCTCATATACTCATCATGTCATTAGGTGATAAATATCTGGTAAAGGTAATATGCCATCACCACTAATAGTACTAGTTTAATTAGGTACATGATTAGGATTGGTAACTACATGAGAAGATCTTAATGTGGGTTAGCATAATATGGCTGACATCTTAGGAGGGAGCATGATGTAAGGATAAAAAAATATTTAAAATTGATATGGTCTTGTCATGACATGATTAGTAATAATTTTTTGAAGAGTATTAGAAATGAATAGATGAGAATTAGTGTGTCCACTCCATCTCATACCTATGAACATCAAGTGAAGAAGAGATAATGTTAGGTGTAGTATAAGGAGAATGAACTAAATTAATAGAATTACTACTATGTAAATGAAAATAATGTTGTAAATAAGAATGATATATAAGTACTTATGCATCTTTGGATTGAGAAAATCTAGCTAAGAAAGGATAATCTAATGAATAGCCATCATCATAATCAGGAGTGTGAAGATTAATAGTGCAAACATCAATGATTTTTTTAATCAAGGAAAAATGAGGAATATATTTTAGTCTTTCTTATGGTAGCAATAATCTCATCTATTGGTATTTTATGAGACTGAGGTCATAAGGGAGGTAGTTGAGTAATTATGTGAGAAGGGAGATCTGAAGTTTTAATTTTCAAATTGATCTCATCAAGTTCATCATCATCAAAATCTAAGAGATTAGGTGGTATATTATCCACAATTTTTGGGTGGCCATTGTAACCTATATTAGAGTTGATGATACAATTAAATATTTGAGATTCATGAAAAAATAATGCCAAGTAAAGGTTCAAGGGTGGGTATTTTGAAAACATCATGTTCTTGGAATTATTTAAAATTCTAAGGGCTTGTGTCTCCTTGAAAGTTATATATATCACTATTGTGAGGGAATTTGACACATTGACATGTTTATGAGGTTATATCACTCATGTATTGTGTCCAAGGTTGACTAAGTAAAATATTATGTGATAGCAAGAAATTAAAATCATGACCTTGATATAAATTATAATAGGAAGAACTATGATATGAAGTTAAACACAACCTAAGGGAGGCATTCATCTTCTATTTTATCATTGACACATAATTTAGGTAGATTTAATATTTCATTCAAATTACCCAATTATTTTAATAAAATCAAGGAAAGCAACATGAGTATCATAACCTTCATCAATCAACGCATGCTTGACTTGGATATCACCAACTTGGACAATAGTGAATAATGAAGAATCATTCACATGAATCAATATTTTATCAAGAATAATTGAATCAATAAGAAATTTTAGTGAGAGAGAAGTATCTACAAATTCATCAATGTATATATATTTCCTCAAATTATTGAAAGATGTTATCTTCAAACCCAGACAAGGTGGCTTTTTTTCCCATAGTTGGAGTGAGGGATGTTCATTTTCAATGAGTTTCATTAAATGATTAAAATTATGGTGGGAAGTCCTCATGATTTATATAAAATTAGTTTTATATGGTAGATGATAAATTTTCATTAAATTATTCCATTCATCATATCTAGTTAGAATTATATTAGATAAAGGTGTCTAATATTGGAGTGAGTCCATTTAAGGGGGATGGAAGTGAATTTAAATTGATTTTGATAGGTAATATTTGATTATAATTTAGTTTATGTGGTTTGGATAAGAGTGTTAGGTTGGGTTGAATTGGGTAATATTGTTAGTTCTTTTAAATATTTGGATTTTTTAGGTGGGAAAAAAAAAGGTATATTAATTTGGCGTTTTTGAGGTGGGTAACTCAAATTTAAGATAATATAATGATATATAATAATTAAAATTTGTAGAAATAGAAATATAATGAGTATCCAAAGGTGTCAATTGATGAAACACTTGTGGGAAAGTAGATGGAGTAAGTGGTATTGTTATATTTATTGAAATCATTATTGTATGTTCAATTTATTTGAAATGTGATGGATAAGTGTCTTGAATAGTGTGAAAATTTGAGAAATTATTATAGTTATAATTTGGATAAGGATGGATGAAAGATACTAATATCCACATATAATTCATATTGACAAAATTTTCATCATTAATTAGATAATTAGGATCAACATAAGTCTTAACAACATTGCAAGTAAGGTTGAGCAGTATTTTATTGATGATTAAGAAGGTGATCATTATAATAATGAGATAAGCATTAGCTTGATTAAGGTAATCATGCTTAATTTTGGTTTCATGAGTCTTATATTATACTTCAAAATATTTTTGGTGCTCACAAACTAAGGTTTCATTATTGAAATTAGGACCAAGGATATATTCAATAGTAAAGTTTCTAAGTTGGTGATAAACTTCATGATAATTACCCCAGCTTGCATGATACCAAAAAAAATTGTGTGGATCATATAAATGATTGGTAGGGTGAGTAGGGTCAATATCTCATGGTAAAGGCATAGGAAGATGATTTTGAATTTCCACGATATAAAATGGTTTGTGAGAATCTACATTTTTCACATGGGAAGATCTAAAACTAGGTTGTTAGAAAGGATTGGTCAAAAGTGGTTGTGAAAGAGTAACATCATTCAAACCATTTGGTAAGATAGTGTGAATAGTGTATATGGAATCATAGGTATCTATAACACCATTATTGGTAGCATGTTATTTTTTTAGATTTGATAAGCATTCAAGTTCTGGATGGAGGGTGAGAAGGTTAAAATTGTCTTGTGAGAAAATATTAACATTTGTTTTCACCTATAATATCAAATTAGGACTCTCTCTCTCTAAAATATTGACATTTGTTTTCACCTGGGACTTCTTCCAAAGATTTTAGAAAGAGAGTCCTAATTCGATATTATAATTAGGATGGAGAGAATTGGTGAAGATGTGTAAGATATTATATCCTAACATTTTGTGTTCATCTTTATTGGATAAGAATTTCCATATTTTAATAAAAACTTTGGGCCATTTTAGATTATGAATGTTTACAGTTGATAAAGTGAGCTAATCTATTTTTAGGAAGATCATTAGTTTGAAATTCCTATGCCAGTGTATTAATTGAATACTCTAAATTGGATATAGTGTGAGACTTGAGTTGATTATACCAATCCAAATCATCACTTGAAAAGGTTTTATCTAAGATCTTGGTGGAATCCAATATTTATAAAAAGTTTTGAAGGATTTGAAATAAAATACATGATCAATGGATCCATTATAAGTGATAGTAGGAAAAATACCACTTGTGTCATTATTTTCAATTTGAGGAACTAAGGGTTCATTTTTTAA
This sequence comes from Torreya grandis, assembly GCA_037957365.1. NCBI lineage: Eukaryota > Viridiplantae > Streptophyta > Pinopsida > Cupressales > Taxaceae > Torreya > Torreya grandis. The sequence continues at coordinate 240,119 of JARHVA010000158.1, forward strand.
GTGTTTGATAACGTTGTTAAAAAGTAGAGATTGAGGAATAAGGTTACCATGTGCATCTCTAAGGGGGTTGTGGGAATCAAGATTTTTCATTCCCCACTGAGTGGGTTGAGGATGATTTTTTAATTTCAAAAGTTGGTTTTGTATTTCCATAATTTAATTTACACTATTAGTTTGAAAATTAGCCATTTGATTCATGTATTGTAATATAATTTGATTAGTATTAATAGTGGATTGACTAGTATAATTGGCTTAAGATACACTTGTGGTATCATTTACTTGAGTATTAATGTGGGCACATTGAGTAGGCCCACTAAAAGAAATACTTGCCATAATAGTCGATATACTAAACAAGGTAAAAGAAGTAGTAGAAAAATTTAAAGGCATGGAATAATAAAAATTCATGGAAGAAGAGAAAGTCATGGAATAATTCATATGGTAACTTGCCCCAAGTCTTGTATAAAATACATGCATGGGTCAAGGGAGAAACTCAATATGAGGTTCCATCATGAGATTGTAGAATACCATGGGATCCTTACCCTGATGTTGAGGGTTTTCATTGAAGAAAAGGATCATTTTGATAGTGCATTTAATATCATCTCATATTATACAATAGGCATTTTTGGAGGATAATTAAGAGGATTAATGGTCTTAGAATGAGGTGATCCATAGTTTATAGTTATATTAGCCACATGAAATTAATTACATCTAAATTTTCTACCAAATTATAAAGAAGGTGAGAATGAGGATGTTTATGGTGGTTAGTGAACTTCATCATATCATTTTGATTTTGATGTTTAAATTCATCAAAAATTTACATCATGGTGAAAGGTGAAGGTAAAACTAGGAGTAACGAAGCTAATAAAAATTATATTGTTAAAATAAATTGGGTCAACCACCTACCAAATTAGGTCAACCAAGGTCAACTTAATTTAGAGCATAGGAAAATAGAAAATCATAAGTTGACTTGAGTCAAGTTAGTCACACATGAAGTTAGAAACAATAATCTAGAAAGATACAAGGTTGACCTAGGTTGATCTAGTTTCCTAAATGATAATCTAGAAACCTACGAAGTCAACCTAGGCTGATTTAGTTGATTCTAAGAGGTAATAACATAGAGATGGAAACTTATTGGGTTGATATAATTGTATATACTATAAAAATATAAAATAATTAGGCTGATCTTGGTGGAATTAGTTGGATCTAGAAAAAAATTGACCAAAAACTAGATAATTTAATCTAAAAATAGAGGCAAATAAGAAAAATATAAAAAATAATATTTGAGTCTATTCGACTTAGTCTGCTCAAACATAGTCAACTAGGTCGATGCTAATCGATCTAGTTGAATCACATAACATATAATTGTTTCAATTTTATTTGACACTATCTATAATATGAAAGAGAGATTCAAGAAATAAACAAAAATATAAATGTACAACTAACTAACTATTTAACTAGTTATATGCTCTATAAGGATTTGATTTATTTGTAGGATCTAAAATATATTTTTTAGTTTGTTGGATAATGATGGCCCAATGTTATAAGACACTAACTATGGAGTATTATACCTTTCCCATAACCTATTAAACCCATTTTAAAGGGTAATATAGAAGTAACTTATTCATGTTAATCACTAACTAATGCAATACAAGATCAAATAGATGGTTGGATTCCTAATGTTCAATACAAATAAAAATCCTAGGTTTTTGCTAAATATCATGAGGTACATGGAAACTAAATATAGTTTTTATCTCTATACTATGGCTATGAGTATTAGGGAAAGCCCCTCATGTAATGATATCTATAAATCATAAACAAGGACTATAAATATATTATCATGTAGCCTTCACAATATTAGCTAAATAATTTCAAAACTATCAATACATAGTTTATAGGGAAACCAAGATAAAGTGAAAATAAAGGAAAAAATTAAATGGCATAAACTAATTTGTAAGTTCAAAAATTAAATAAACAAACAATCAACTCTTTTCAAAGTAAAAGTTATATTAATTACTACGAAGAGAAATTAAATTGGCTTACTTATGTGGAAAGTGAAACATAGAGAACAAGGTTGGCCATGGTTGATCTAGTTGAGCAAATGAAATATAAAAAGGTTAACATTGATTTATATAGTCTATTGTAAAAATAGGCCAAAAAACTAGGTCAATTAAGGTTGACTTAGTTTGTTGGTAAGACACGTAGACACAACTAAATTGGCCTAGTCAAATTAATTGACTATGAGATGCAGTGTTAGTATAACTAAAAATCTAGAAAGAACATAATGGAAATTTGAAATAGTAATTAATTTTATTAAAAATAAAAAATTGAAATAATTAACAAAAAAAAGTAATGAGTTGGTTATACTAGGTTGACAAGGTCAACTTAGTTGGTTAAGTATGAAAGTTATAAGTTTGATCACTGAAACTGGATCATCCTAGATTATTTTAGTTCTATAAAGGCAAAAACTTGAAAAAAAATTAGAGATTAAATAGGGTATACTATGTTAGACTTAGTATGCAGAGAGTTAAAGACTAAAAATAGTGAAATAAGACAAGGTTGACTTTTGGTTTCCTGGTTTGCTAAAATAGAAAATAAAAAATTACATAAATGAGGTAGGTCAACCTGTGTAACCTAGTTAAATATGGATGAGAATTAGAAATAATATAATATAAATGGGTCGACTTGTGTGACCTAGTTGACTATGTAATTAAATTTTCAAACAAAGAATAAAATTGGGTCAACTAGCATGAACTAGTTGATTATAAATGAAAATATACAAAAAAAAAAAAAAAAATTGGGTTAACTAGTGCAACCTAGTTGACTATAAATGAAAATTTACAAATATAAAACATAAATGGGTCAACTAGCATGACCTAGTTTATTGTAAATGAAAATCTACAAATAAAGAACAAAATTGGGTTGACTAGAATGACCCAATTGAATTTAAATGAAAATTTTGAAATGTAAGGGTTAGATTCACGACAAGTTCATAAGAATGTATGCAAAAAATTAAAATAGGTATATAACATGGTTTCTTATTAAATAAAATAATAGATAAGGTAATAAGTTAACATCTATTATGATACTTTGTATATCATGAGGATGATGAAATTAGATCCACCAAACCTAATTAAGGGATCACTTATCACATAACACTAAAGGAGAGGGTTCCAAATCTTATAAGAAAATAATATCATGTAATAACACAACTAGGTATTTTAATACATTAAATTAAATTTAATATAGTATTATTAAATCTTATAACATAAAGAGGGGTAGTTTAAAACAAACAAGTGATCATTGTAGGTAAATAGGGGCCTAGATCACCTAAGGTGGAAGATGGAAAGCTGAGAAAAATCTATAGATACACAAAATTTAAGTGTTGAGGTAATCTGTGAAAGGACTTATACATTCAAACCTATTACTTTATGCAATATCTATCTATTAAATAAAATAACAAAAGTTAGAGATACTTACCTTTGAGTGAAATTATCGATTCTCAATCTCCCCCTTGGCCAATGGTGCTTTGCAAGATATTTTTATGGATTTTTAAGGATAAAATTAGTTGAAATTAGCTCTCAGCTAAAATATTCCTACAATTCATCCAAGTCAAACCCTAAGAAATGGCTCCTTCAAATGCATATGTAGTATAATTATGAGTTGTAATAATGTGAAAATGAATGTCACTCTCTATTGGATTGAAGTTAAAAACTACATTTATATCAATGATTAAGTTCTAACCCTTCAATATTTTTAGGTGAAAAAATCATACCACCATACCTACTTTTGAAAAAATTATTCTTAGGCCTAAAACTAGGTCAACCTAGATCCATAACCTGCACCATAAATTTTTCAAGTGGGTCGACCATGGATGACCTAGTAGTAAAAATGGGTATTTAATTAGTTAGGGGATATTTTAGAAGATAATTTCCTAGGTAATTAGATAAACATGATTTTTTTTCTTGGGGATTTGGATAAGTGGGATTTGTAATGGGTTTAGGTATGATAGAGTTAATGAATAATCTTACAAAGAACCAATGATATACCCACCCCTCTCATGGTGCACCCTTTAAGGCATGCACTTAGAGAGATTAAAACTTGGTAGGTTATTGTAATAGAGAAAGTGTCAGTAAATGAAAAAAATTAAAAATATTGTGTGTATACAACTATCATTAATATCAAATGGGATTAGGGATGCAACACTAGCCATGGCATCATAATTCAATTATCTTTAATAGGAATGTTCTCAATGGAGAGATAAAATATTATATCGTGAGGTGTTAGGCCATGTATTTATAAGGGATTACCTTGCCTTCATTAGTTTTAAAGATATTTAGAACTTGATTTATGATAAGTTATGAAATTACATATAACGTAAAGATTTAATATGTAGTGTTTGTTCTATTAATAAGCCTAATATTAGGGTTTCACATTTCACTATGTTATTTATGCATGAAAACCCCAATCAAAAAATAAAAGTCATGTGTTCACCTTATGGAGTAACAAACACAATCCTAGTCCTATCACTTGTAGCACATTTATATCCATCAAAACTTATGGTCCACACATCATTATCGATATTATAATAAGTGAATTCATCTACAAATTTGGTAGTAGTGGGTAATGGATCATGTAACGGGGAAATAATTAATTGATCTAAGATATATTTCCTTTTAATATACTTTTTTGAGATAAAATTTAAATCAAACTTGAGAAGAATCATTACCCACTTTGTTATATGCCCTAATGGATATTTGACATAGGATATTTAAGTGGGTCAACTTTAGTGATGACAAGAATCTCATTATGAAGTAAATAATGTCATAGTTTTTGTGTGGAAAAAATAAGAGCTAAACATAGAATTTGGATAATAGTATAATTTTTCTCATAATCAAAAAGTATGAAACTAATGTACCAAATGGCATGTTCATAATTTTTGTCTTCATATTGCACAAGAAAATGACCCAAAACATGATCATTAGCCAATATGTATAATAAGAGAGGTTGATTAGGAATGGGAGGCATAATTATAAGTGAGTTTGGAATTTATTCTTTAATTTAATCAAAATTTCTTGACAAGATTTGTCCCATTCAAATTTGGTATCTTTCTTGAATAACCTTGTAAAATTTTATGGTTTATCTACTAATTAGGCCACAAAATGTTTGATAGATTTAATGCAACATTGTAATCATCAAAGTTGATTTAAATTAGTTGGTCATGGCACATCTAATATAGCTTTAAATTTATTGGGGTCAACTTCAATACCTCTTTGGTAAATGATAAATCCCAAAAATTGTCCTGAAGATACTCTAAAAATATAATTTTTCATATTTTAAATAGATATTATATTTCCTTATTTTTTTAAATATTTGTCGTAGATAAATAATATGGTCCTATTGATGTTTTGATTTGGATAATGAATAGTCGACATAATCTTCAATTATTTTATGGGTATAATTATGGAAAATATGTTACATATCTTATTGATAAGTTCCTACATTTTTTAATCCAAAAGGCATGATTGTATAACAAAATACTCTCCATGGTGTAATGAATGATGTCTTTTCTTGAACATTTGGATTTATCTTGATTTGGTTATATCCATAAATGATAACATTTCATATCATGTAGTTTAATCCATAATAATATTTATGTTGGGTAAGAGAAAATCATCTTTAGGACAAGCCTTTTTAAATTATAGTAATCTATACAACATTGAATATCTCCATTAGGATTTGTCACTAGACTAATATTAGAAACCCATTTAGGATAATCAATATCTCAAATGAATTGAGCATCCAAAAGTATTTGTATTTCATATTTTAATAATATAGATACTTTAGGGTGCACTTTCCTTATAATTTTATTGACTAGTTTGACATCTACATATAATATAATATTAAGCATTTCCACTATTGGGTAAATTATAGGCATGTCTTTATATACCCATGCAAATAATATAATCATGTAAAGTTTTTTGAAGAGATTTGCCTTCATCATATTTTATCATGTCTACTAAAAATACTGGTTCAAGATCTTTATCAATTCTAAAATTAAATTAAATTATTTCCTCATTAAGCAATGTTGAATAATAATCCACACATGGTGTTGTGGGAATAATATTGGTGCCATTTAGATGTAGTTGCTTTTGATCAATAGTATCATCACTTTCACAAAAATATGCATGTGCATTTTTTTATGTAGAAATATTTTATTGTGGTGAAAGGAAGGAATATCCTCATAAGCACCTAAATATTCTAAAAGAGACTCATTGTTTAAAAATTTATCTAGTGTCAATATTTCAAGAAAAATTATGTTATTGATGAGTTTAAAATATACTAATGACAATTGTGAAACATAGTTGAATTAATTATTATGTTAAAATCACATGTGTAACAAGTATGAACTTGGGAGGTTATTTGACTTGATTTAGTCTATGAGAGGTGGACTTACCATTATACTCAAGACTGGTTTGCGCTTCATTATAAAAGTAATAATAGGATCGATAATACCTCAGGAATGTTTTCCCAATCCATATCCAATAGTGTAATTTTTTTTTAAGTATTTAAATCTAATACCATACTGATTGAAATTTATTGTCAGATTAACTGAATTTGGAATTAATAGGGGTAAATCTATGGGTGAAGTAAATGTTTTAATTTCAAGGGAATAAGGTTGCATATATGAAATATAAATATCCATAAGATATACTATTTAAAAATATTTGAAAGGGCCTTCATCCAAAGGAAACATATATATCTAACCTTGAAATTTTAACTTAAGGCATGCATGTAATTTATAATGGATGGCATTCATGTCATGAATCCAAGGTTAGCCTAATAAAACATTACAATTAAGATCATTAGGCATAACTTCATAAAATAGTGTAAGAGTACATGGGCCCAATGTAATATGCAATGTAATTTTCTCAAGTACTTGGCATGGAATTTTGTCAAATCCATGAATTTTCATACTTGAATGATTTATATCCTTTCCCATTATGCTAATAAAAATTAGGAAAGAGATGTTATTGTTGACCATTTTTGGTCACCATGGAAGAACAACTTTTAGTTCAAAGCTTTAAGTTTAACAGGGAATGTTTTTTAAATTATAGCTAAGTTTAGGAAAAATGGATGTCTTTAGACTTATCCTATTTTCAAAGAGGTTGACCTTAAAAAAAAATTCAAATGAGGAGTCAAAGTTTTTTTTTAGAATGGAAGTTTGGAACTTTTGTCTGAACAAAAGTTTTGAGGTTTTTGAATTTTTTAGTCTTCAGGTTTTATATATTATAACTAGTCAAAAATTATACACAAAATGTTTTGCAAAGGATTTGGGTATTTATAAAAATTATTTGGATAAAATCATAAATAAGGATCCAAATAAGTCTTCATGAGGATCGGATAAATACTTTGGTCTTCATAAAAAGTGTTACAAAGATAAGTCAAAACTTTTGTTCCACACAAAAATACCAAAGACCAAACACCTAAAAAAGAATTTGTTTAAGGTTTTAAGTATTTAGAGAGGGTGTTTGTAATAAATTCCAAAATATATGTCAAATACAAAGTGTGAGCAAAAATTCTAAACACCAATTTTCATAGTTGTTCTCCACATAAAAAATGAAGGCCAAAAGAGTCAGAACTTTGATGTAAACAAAATTTTAGAAGGTAAGGCCAAGTAGAAGTCATGAAGAAGAAATTATTTTAGACTTATAAATTTATTTAAATTTATCAAAATATATGTGTTAGAATTCTTTAGTCCCAAGCCTATTTAAAAAGTCCTTTTAGACTTAGTCCTTTCAGCAATATTCTATGCAAGTGGGTACGTAGGATGAAGCCATGTGGTGAAGTCTAGGAAACTCAAGGGGTAAAAAGAATCTATGAAGTTGAGAAAAATATATCAAATTAGTGGGTTAGTAATATTATTCCATGTGGAAAAATCTTAGAAACCTAACATCCTAGAGCCATCCACCAAGTTCAAAGCAATAAGTCCCTCAAGTGAGCAAGAAGGAGACACATGGTGAATTCTGGGAGACTTTAAATCCAAGAAAGGACATTGCCCAAAATTATGAGAGGAAAGGGAGAGGACACATGAAGTGATGTATATCCCATAAAAATTAAGATAATGCCATGTGGCATTCAAGGGGTGAATCCAAACCATAACTTTAAATCATAAAAAATGACTTAAGTGTTGAATAATGTCAAAGATAAAACTTGTGAAGGGAGATTTTGATACTTAGCCAAATTTATTCATTTTTCACCTATAGAGACACGTGTCATAATGACATGGCCCTATACTTATGAAAATATTTAGTGAGACTTATTCAATTTTAAAAAAAGTTTTCTGGGCAAATTCCATATCAACAAGCTCCCTAGTAATCAAGCAAGATGATGCTACATGGAAAAATTCTAAAGACCAAACCCCCTAAAAACATATATGTAGTTCTAAAAGTGTGTCAATGAGTATGTGGGATGATGCCACATGGCATAATCTTAGTAACCTGGGGTCTTGGATCATTTTGTATGAATGCAAAAATCTCTCAAAACTTTGAGTTAGCAAGATGATACCACATGGCACAATCCCTTTTCCTAATCTCTTGGATAGGTCTTTACATGACCTAGTAGTGTGTCAGAGCCATAAGTGGAAAGGATGATTCCATGTGTAAAAACTTCATTTATCTTTTGTAATATTAGTCATCGCACACTTAGAGCTTCAACCAAGTAAAGAAAGATTGAGATGATGGCATGTGGCAATGCCAAAGACCAAAAAATGAAGTGCCTATATAGGTAGATTAGCTACCAAGTGTCAAAGTGAGAGATAATAGAAGCTAAGAAAAATATAAAAGTGAAGTCAAAGGAAAATACTTATATAATAAATACATGTGGTAGTGATGATGGCATCAATGCATTAACTTGAATTTGGTGGCATATCTAGTTGTCAAAGCTGTCAAAAGCCAAAGATCGATTATGTAACTAAATTTATTTAAAGAATAAATCATGAAGTGATAAATAAACTAAGGAATGAGCAAAAAAATTTGAATTAAAGATAATATAAACAACATCATTAGCCAAAGTTTGGCACACATATAGGGATTAGGTCAGAGCATTAAATACAAAGGAAGGTTCAAGGAGATATGAGAGTCAATTACATAGGCATGGCCATGATGATCCTAAATATATTATCACTTCCTAACCCCCCTTGATCCTAATTTAAATTTTTAACTACCCTATTAGTGGATAAGACCAGCCAAGAGCTTGAGCTCTCCATTTTGGCCTATTTAAGTAGGTAGAATTATAATCAAAAGAGGCCTCTCTTTTAGCACATAAATACTACTGAAATTGCTCCATTTAGGATCCCTATTTTGGGTATGATTGAACTCTACCTTTTTTTAATGATGTATTTTCAAGACTTTTGATCAATATAAGACTAAAATTTACCTTCCTTACATTGATATGCTTGTGTGATTTTGATGCTTAGTTAATCTAAATTTTTGATAAAAGTTGTTCTTCCTATTGTATGTTCTTTGTTTTCACCTTGTTATCAATAGGTTCTATTTTATACAAGTTATATGTTGTGTTGACATTATCTAGGCTAGTGAGTTGTTTTGAAAACCAACTGATTATGTCTCATTTAAGGCCCTTCAGTTGTCCCTTCAATACCTTATGCATGGAATCATAACCTTGATAACAAATATTGATGTATGAATAGCCTATTTCAAGGAGGGTGTAAGAAAGTTTTAGTCAATTTTGAGTCATTTATTTCTATTAAGAAGTTTTTATATAGAGCATAAATCATTGGTACATCACCTTTATTATGTTTTTTAGGTTCTATTATATTCTCTTTCTCCCTTTTACTATAAGTGTTATAGTTTAGTATTAGTCCAGGTGATCTATCAAAGCAAGTTGATCTTATCTGGAGGTTCACTCTAACTACAAGTGACCCATAGCCTTAAGTGTTCCCATTATATAATTTGAATGAGTAATACATGAAAAACCTCCTCAAGGGTGTAATTAAGATTGATAATAGTTTTTAACATGCCCCATGGGACCTTTGCTCAAATCCATTAAGTTATAAGGTTTTAGCTAATAATTTGGTGCTACTGTATTGGAGAGTTATCATGATGATGTCATGGTGGTGTCATGGTGGTGTCCTTATGAGTGGATGAAGTGCCTTGATAGTCTATGTGATAATTACAAAGTGTGCAATGTGTTTGTTCTTGTATGCTTGAAGGTAGCTTGGTTTATCTTCAGTTTTAACATGGTTAGAGATGTTCAAGGATGAGTATAGAGGATTAAGCATATGAAAGAGGCACCTAAGATGTTATATATGATTTGAGAGTGTATGTGTGTATAAATGTAATTCATCTGGTTATTCATATTTCTCATCTAGACACTTTGGGTCTAGTGGTATAAAATTTGATTAGATAGTTTGATGATGTCACCATTGCCACATGGGAAGGAGTCAAGGGGAGTTGGTCATATGGTTGTGACCATAGTAGTCCCTAGTTATTATGCACTAGATATAAAGTCATGCTTCAAAATATAGTCAAATATATGAGGGTGAAAAGTTATCTTATCGGTTATAATTGATTTTTTTCAATACTTAGCCAAATTTACAATTGCTCAAAAAGAGTTGAGTAAACATGTTGATGAGGTTAGAATTCACACATGTGGAGGTACCAAAAAAAAATGATCATATGTGTTTGTTTATTTTAGTTCCTAATTTATTTTCTCTAATTTTTAGATCATGTGATGTAGCACATCAAAATATATGCATATACAAAGTTGGGCTCCTAGGCAGTTTAACTGTGTTTTCCCATACTTAGCCAATTTTACAATATGGCAAAAAGAGCTAAGTGAGAATTTTAATTATGTTATATATTTCATGTGTGGAGGTTTCAAGAGAAAATGATCATATGGGTTTATTTGGTTTTGAGAAAAGATTAATTTTGCTAAATTTGAGATCATTCACTAAAGCATGAAAAAAGTTATGTTTGTTCAAAGTTGGCATCTCAAGTATATTTGGACATAATTGGCTCTATGATAGAAGTATTTTAGAAGGAATTTTAATGGCATTATATCTCTCATGCATGAGGGTTCTAGGAGTAGTGTGTCATATGGTTACATTCTCCTTTGTGAGAAGATCATCTGGTCCAAATTTGAGATTCTATTTTAAAGTACCAAAGAGGTTTTTAAGGTGAAAAAATGGCTACTCATGCATATTGAAAGGGTTCCCATAGTCATTTTTGAAAGATTTAAAGCTCAATAAAGATAGATAATGTGCATTTATCTAAGAAGTTAGGAGGAAGTGACATGATGATAGGTGCATGATGTTTAATGATTGAGCAAAGTTACAGGATAAGAATCTAATAGTGAGTGAGAATTCATACAGATTGGTCATTAGTGAGTGTTGATCATTATTGACCTAGTAGATCCACAAATATTTATGGAGCATGTGGAGTTAACATTTTGAGATTATATGAGAGTAGGTCAAAATGATAGAGGTTTAATGTTTATCTTTGGTGTTATATGCATTAAATCTCAAGTAATATCAATGGTATGTATTCAATCTGAGCAATTAGTTCATGAGATTTGAGCATTGTGTTCGAAGGTTAATTGTGACCATTTGAATTTAACATAGGAAAAACTAGATCTCTATATTTCATCCATATATTTTTATAGAATTAGAATTTTCTAGTATTTTAAAAATAAAATATGAAGAGGACTCCATGGTGAATCTACTATACCTAATTTGAATATTTGAAAGTGTGTAAAATCAAATATATTGAGCCTAGAAGTTTACTATGTGTTCGTGCTTATTCTACAAGTGACCCGAGAAGGATATTCAAGCATGTATTGATGTTATTTTGATGTCTCATGATGAATTACATATTAAAACATGTTGTAGACTCCATGAGGATGATTTATGTGGATTTTGGAGGTGTGATCAATCTCTATTGAGAATGAATAATGCTTAAGAAGTTGATTGTGTTTTTATTCATGGTGACTATGTGTACAAAATCAATGTTTGAGTTGTTTGAGAATGCACATAGATGAGCTAAGATATCTATGATATTTTGAGGATGTTTAAATGGATATAAATATTAGACCCATGTATTTTAAAGTGGTCTTGTGTTCTTTTTTTGCTTAAGGTAGTGATAAAGGAGTGAATGGGTTCACATGAGACCTATAAGGGCTACAAGGGCATTAATAAAAGGTGTAGTTCCTTAAGGGTGACCCATAGATGCTATGAATGACCTGTAGAGATTGTATTGAGTTGTGTCTCTATGTGAGATATTCCTTAATGGATAAGGCATTCCTAATGGCCAACCAAGGTAGTGATTATCAAGATTGCTTTATAAATAGTGGAACCAGAGATGATGGGTTCTAGATTTCTTATGAGAGATTAAAGAATGATTAGAGAGAGGATTGTGTGTGTGTTTTATGGAGATAAGGAGGGGTATAGTTACCTAAGGATGATTTCAATATTATATCAATTTTAAGACTATTTATATGACTTTTTGGTCATAATTTTGTTGGGAGAATAGTTTTCTTGCATATTGAGTTTGAGTAAAGGTGAAGAGAGACAAGCTGAGGTCCATCATTAGGTGTTGTTGACATCAATTAAGAGGTGGAAGTGTTTATATGTGTTATTTTGTTATATTATAATCTAAGGTGTTTTTATCCTCCTTTCAAGGTAAAACTTGCTAAAATTTTGGTTGTTTTTGTACCTCAACTAGACAAGTGTAGTATCACATTGTGGGATTTGAGTCTCACTAAATAGGGATTGTAGTTCCTTGATCAGTTGTAACAAATATAAATTGGATCTTTTTATTATAGGATATTAGTCCAATTTTAGGTTATAGTGGGTTATATTCTCTAAGAGGGTTTCTAATGTATGTCTTATATTATGTGATTGATCTTGCATTATCTCTCTTTTTTATTGTTATGAATGATATGTATGCTTCATGAATGCTTGTGATAACTAGTTAAGTTTTCGGAAATATCAAAATTGAAGTTGGATTATTTGGGCTCACTAATTCAACCCATTTTAGTTATTTTACCTCTAATAATTTTTATTAGAGTGAGGCCCTTTAGTAAAATCTTAAAGATGATCTAAGGTATAGTGGCTAGTTAGAATGTGCAAGCTGGTTTCTCTACTAATAAATCACTGATGTTCAATGGATCCAATTATGCATTTTGGAGTGATAGGATGAAGACATAAATTATGTCCCTAGGGTTTGATATATGGAAATGTATTATGGATGGTTATGTTTCTCCTATTACTCTTGCATCTAATGTTGTAGATAAGAAGTTTTTTGAGAACAAATCTAAGGCAATGAATGCCATCACTTGTGGTCTTACAGAAACTAAGTTTACCAAAGTAATTCATTTCACAACTACCAAGGAAATATGTGATAAATTGAATAATATCTTTGAATTATATTCAAAGGTTAAGCTTGATAAGTTTTAGACTCACAGAAGACAATTTGAAATTCTTAAGATGAACGAAGAAGATACTATGGCATCCTTTCTATAGAGAGTTGATGAGATTATGAATATCATCAAAGGTCTTGGAGAGAATATTGAAGAGAATACTATTATTAAAAATGTATTAAGGTCTCTACCCCCCCCTAATTTTGATCTAAAACTATTTGCTATAGAAGAGAGTCATGACCTTACTCAATTGAAGATGGATCAATTGCATGGCACCCTTACTACCTATGAGATGAGGAAGAATGGTGATAAACCACCAAATAAGTAAGTAACATTCAATATAGAGATTAATCCTAAGGATAAGTTCCAAGGTAAGAAATCCAAAGAGGATGACATATCTGATATTGATGATGATGAACTAATTTCTTTGATTACTTGGAAATTTAACACTAGCTTAGGGAAGTATAAGGGTAGATTACCCTTCAAATATTTCAAATGTTGAGAGATAGGACATTTTTATCAGAAGTTCCCCTCATAAGAATGAAAACAAAGATGATGAAGAGCATGATGAAGGCCAAGATAATGATAAGAAGACATACATGAAGAAAGGTTTCATAAAGTATAACAAAAAGAAGAGGTCCTTTGAGAACAAGAAGAGTCTTTACACTAAATAATATTATAACTCATCAGATGAGAGTGAATATAGTGACTCAAAATATGATCATGAAGATGATGGTCATGCTAAATATGAAACCTTGTTTATGACTGAGGAAGGAAGTTGCTCACATCAAAACAAGTCTACTTGGAGTGATTCAAATGATGATGAAAATGAGGGGGACTATGAGAATATTTTCATCAATGCTCTTGATGAACTAAAGATTGAGAATAAGCTCAATAAGAAGATGAAATATAAGATCAAAGACTATGAGGATCAATTTATTGTATATGAGGTAAGATTGAATGAATATGCCAAGGAGAATGAATATATGAGCAAACATCTCAGTTGTCAATTGGAAATTTTGTTTACAAGTCTAAAATCTAAAGAAGATGAATGTTCAAGGTATGTTTCTAAAAATGAATTTTTTAAACCTAAGATAGAAAATACAGCTAGTAAGGTGAAGACATTTATGAGATTTGAAAATAGCTCATGTGATATATACAATATTATGAGTGGTCAAAATCATGATAGTGATAGAAGTGGTCTTGGATATGAAGAAGAACAAAACACTATAATTCTAGACAAGATTAAGATCAATGTGAACCAAGATAATCATACTTTGAAGACAAATCATTAGACAAGGAATGAAGGTGCTAGAAGAGTAAAGATAAATTAGATCAGATAACCAAATGCCATGAGGTGTGAAAGATTAAATGGTTACTATTATACACGTAATAAATTTGGTCATAGGTTTAGAGAGTGAAAGAGACATATTAAAAATTAATTTGCATGGGACTATGATAGGGTTCATCAATCAAATGGTCTAAAAAAAATTAAGTGCTTTAATTGTTTTGATGTGGGATACTTTGAAAACCATTGTCCACATAAGACTAAACAAGGTGAGTCATTTTCAAAAAGGGGAGGTTGTTTTATTTGTCATGACATAGGACACATTGTATATTTCTATCCAAATAAGGTAAGGTAAGATACATTTATTATAAAAGGTATGGTGTATTACAATTGTGAATAGAGAGGTCACATTACTATGTTCTACAAACAAAGGCCTACAAGATAGAATAGATTTAATTAGACTCCTAGAGTTCAAGAAAAAAGGCAAGTTAACACATGGAATTCAAAGGTGACAAGGGTGTGTCATAATGAGACTATAGGTCCAAGTAATTTGTTTGCTATGGTGGATAATGCTTCAAAAGTTAAAAAGTACTAAGAGGTCTCATTGTCTACTCATGTTGAGAATGAAGAGATCAGGATCAAAGAGAATACCAAGGTGTTTATTAAGGATAGTCCTAAGGTATGTATGGATCCAAGTGAACATCATGATGTTTTTGAGCATGTATTATGTAAAGAAAATCAAGAACATCAATTATTTGTGCCTAATGATGAGGTTCTAAGTTGTAAGGAATATTTTTTAGATGAAAAGGTATGTAATAAATCTATGTTGCCTCCATATATTATCAATTAAATCATAGAATAAAATGAGAATGTTGTAGTGGATGAAGAAGTTATTTCTCCCAAGCTAAAGAAGAAGAAGAAGAATAACTACAAATATTAGATGAGCAGGAGGAGATGGAAGATGAGGATTTGTTTTTATTTTAGAACATTAAGTTATAAAAGGTATTTTTATCTATGTTTCTTAAGAGATTCCTTTCAGTGGAGAATTAATTTTGTGTGCTCAAGATGATAATGCTAATTATAAAAGATATTTGGTTAAGGTGGAGCAATAAGTTCATGAACCTATTTCAGAGGTTTGTGAAGGAGTTGTAGTACAGAGTCAGATTAGGTAGTTCTAGGTGGCTTAATCAGTTTGATGCATTTTCAAGAATTATTTGGTGCTCAGAAAGGTCTAGGCATTTATTTATAGTGTGTTCTAGGTGTTTTTGAGGTCTGAAGGTATGTATGTGCCAATTGAGGATTTTTTTAGTGCTTTTACTTTTCTCTATTTTTGGTTTAAGGGCAAGCAGGCCTAAAATGGGTTATAGGATGTATGGGTTCACAAAGGTATGGAAGCTCAATTTTTTGGTCCTAAAGTGTGTGATGGATATCTCTAGGTGTGAAAGAAGTTTAAAAGGTGGATGTTGACTAGAAGGAGGTTTGTTGACCTTGCTTGTTTTGAGTTTCTAGGGTTTTGGGCTATGCTACAAAAGTGGTCTACCTTGTGAGTTGAGGTATGAGGCTTATTTATTTTTTGAATGGGAAAAATGGGTGGTCAAATCAAGCTTCATATAGATTTGAAGGTTTATGGTTCTCAAATTATTCAAATTTTTGTCATTATGGAGGGTTACTTAGCTAGTAAGTTTGTGAAAGAAGTATGTCTCAGAGAATAAGCATGTTGATTAAAATTCGTGTGCTTAATGGGGCATATTATAGTGCTCCTAATATGAAGTTTTAGGTCTTAGAGATGAGTTCTCTAAAAATTGTGGGCTCTACAAGTTTCAATACAAACGTAGAGTTGGTTGTCATGGAAGTGTCTTGAGAAAGAAGGCTTGTAAGTATACATGGTGGTTCTTCATGGTGTATGGTGATTTGAAAATACTTAGAAGGTGAAATTTCTTAGAAAGGGGGAGTTGTTATTAGATGTTTCTTGGTGAGTTACATTATATCTAATTTTTTTTTTGTGTTCTTTCTTCATTGGTTGTAGTGCTTCATTTAAGAGGGTGTTGGCATGGTGTAAGTTGAAGTTTGTCAAGATAGGAAGAGTTAGGATCAAGGTAAGGGGGAGTTTGTATCATCTTTCTAAGATGGTCCTTTCATATTTTGATAATCTTTTCAAGTCTTCAAGATTAGTTTGTGTTCACTTTATCATTGTGTCAAAGGGGGAGATAGATCCTGTTGGGAAAAAAGTTCCTGTTGTGAGAAATGCTTTGAAGAGAGAGAGAAGGTGAGATATATATTTATGGATGTTGAAATCAATGAAAAATGGGAAGATTATTGGAGAGTTGTCATGATGATGTCATGGTGGTGTCATGGTCATCTCCTAGTGAGTGGATGAAGTACCTTGATAGTCTATGTGATAATGACAAAGTGTGCAATGTGTTTGTTCTTGTAAGATTAAAGGTGGCTTGGTTGATATTCAATGTTGACATGGTTATAGATGTTTACAGATGAATATATAATATTTAACATGTGAAAAATTTCCCTAAAATGTTAATTATGCTTTGAGATCTTATGTGCACAAGTGGAATTCATATGGTTATTCATAGTTCTCATCTAGACACTTTGGGTCTAGTGGTAGAAAATTTAAGTAGGTAGTTTGATGACATCACCATTTCCACATGGGAAGGATACAAGGGGAGTTGGTCATATAGTTGTGATCATATTAGTCCCTAGTTATTATGCACCAAATTTCAATTCATGTGTTGAAGCATGGTCAAAGATATGAGGGTGCAAAGTTGGCTTCTCAATCAACATTCATTATTTTCCCATACTTAGCCAAATTTGAAATTTGTTATAAAGTGCTGAGTAATCATGTTAATGAAGTCATCATTCACATGCATAGAGGTTCTAAGACAAAATAATCATATGGGTTTGTTTATTTTAGTGCCTAGTTTATTTTCATTAATTTTTAGATCATACGATGTATCATATCAAAAGATCTGCATATGCAAAGTTGGGCTCCTAGGCATTTTGACTGTGTTTTCCCATAACCAATTTTGAAATGTGGTAAAAAGAGTCAAGTGAGAATTTTGATGATTTTATATCCTATACATGTGAAGGTGTTAAGAGAAACTAATCATATAGGTTTGTTTAGTTTTGAACATATATGATTTGTGCTAAATTTGAGATCATCTACTGAAGCATGACAAAAGTTATATTTGTTCAAGGTTGGCCTCTCAATCAAATTTGGACATAGTTAGCTCTATGATAGAATTTTTTTAGTAGGCATTTTAATGTCATTGTATCTCACACTACGAGGGTTCCAAGAGTAGTGTGTCACATGGTTAGATTCTCCTTTGTGAGGAGATCATCTAGTCTAAATTTGAGATCCTTCATTGAAGAATAGAAGAAGTTTTTGAGGTGCAAAAATGGATACTCATGCATATTGAAAGGGTTCCCATAGTCATTTTTAAAATAATTAAATCTCGAGAAAGATCGACTATGCACGTTGCTCTAAGGATTTAGGAGGTAACAAGATGAGGATAGGTGCATGATGTTTAATGACTGAGAAAAGGTATAAGATAAGGATCCAATGATGAGCAAGCATTCGTATAGATTGATCAATGGTGAGTGTTGATCATTATTGACCTATTTGATCCATAGAGATTGATAGAATGTGTGGAGTCAACATTTTAAGATTACACAAGATGAGGTTAAAGTGATAGAGGTTTAATGTTTGGCTTTTGTGGTATATGCATTAAATATCAAGTAAGATCATTGGTGTGTATTTTAGTTGAGAAATTTGTTCATGAGATTTGAGCATTGTCTTTGAAGGTTAACTGTGACTGTTTGAGTTCAAATATTTGAATTTAACATAGG
Organism: Torreya grandis; assembly: GCA_037957365.1. Taxonomy (NCBI): domain Eukaryota; kingdom Viridiplantae; phylum Streptophyta; class Pinopsida; order Cupressales; family Taxaceae; genus Torreya; species Torreya grandis. The sequence goes on from JARHVA010000158.1 coordinate 258,699, forward strand.
AAAAACTAGAGATCTATATTTCATCCATATCTTTTGATATAATTCAAATTTGTTGGTGATGTAAAAATTAAAGATGAAGAGGACTCCATGGTACATATAATAAACCTAATTCAAAGATCTATAAGTGTGTATAGTCAAATTTATTGAGCCTAGAAGTTGACTATGTGTTTGTGCTTATTCTATAAGTGACCCAAGATGGATATTCAAGCTTATATTGATGTTGTTTCGATGTCCCATGATGCATGAGCTACTATAAAATGTTTTAGTCCATGAGAATGTTATTTGTGGATTTTAGAGTTGTGATCAATCTATCTTGAGTATTAACAATGCTTAAAATGTTGACTATGTGTTTGTACATGGTGACTGTGTGCACTAAGTTAGTGTTTGAGTTGTTTGAGCATATACAAAGGTGAGATATGTTGACTATGATATTTTGAGGATGTCTAAAGGGACATAAGGAGTGGACCCATGTATTTTAAAGTGGTCTTTTGTTTTTTTTTGGTTGAGGGAGTGCTAAAAGAGTGAATGGGTTCACATGAGACCTATAAGGACAACAAGGGCCTTATTAAAATTGTAGTTCCTCAAGGGTAACCCATAGATGATATGGTTGACCTATGGAGATTTTATTTAGCTTTTTATCCATGTGAGAGATTCTTTAAGGGATAAGGCATGCCTAATGGCTGACCAAGGTAGTGATTATCAAGATTGATCTATAAATAGTGGAATCAAGGATGATGGATTCTAGATTTTGTATTAGAGACTAAGGAGCGATTGGAGAGAGGCTTGTGTGTGTGTTTTATGGAGTAAAGGAGGGGTAGAGTGCCCTAAGGATGAGTTAAAGATCAAATCAATTTTAGGACTATTTTGATGACTTTTTGGTTATAATTCTATTAGGAGAATAGTGTTCTTATAGATTGAGCATGAGCAAAGGTGAACAAAGATAAGTTGAAGTCCATCATCAAGTGTTGTTGACATCAGTTAAGAGGTGGAATTATTATAGGTGTTGGTGTGATATCTCAGCATCTAAGGTGGTTATAGAATTCTTGCAAGGTAAAACTTCTTAAAAGTCTAGTTGTTGTTGTATCTCAATTAGATAGGTGTAATATCACCTTATAGGATTGGAGTCTCACTCAATAGGGATTTTAGTTCCTTGATCAGTTGTAGCTGGTCTCAATTAGATTTCATTGTTATAGGATAATATTCCAATTGTAGGTTCTAGTGGGTTTTATTCCCCAAGAGGGTTTCCCATGTATGTCTTATATTATGTTATTGATCTTGCATTGTCTCTCTTACTTATTTCTATGAATGATATGTATGCTTCATGAATGCTTGTGATAACTAGTTAAGTTTTTAGAAAGATCAAAATTGAAATTGGATTATTTGGTCTCATTAATTCACCCCCGCCTCTCAGTGATTATACCTCTAACATAATCTTGTCAATATTTAGTGTTGAATACATTAACTAAGCACCTAATGACCTTTAACATTTATAATCTACTATTAGACCAGTCCTAAAAAAAATTCATGCCAAGAGAAACAAGAGCTTCTTTAAGAGGTAATTTATAGTTTATTGAATTGTCTACACATCCTTCCAGAAGAAGAGTAATTAAATCATCCTTATCTCATATAATAATATCTAAATACCTTAGATATCCTTCCTAAATAACCCAATCTACACTCTCTTTTGGTATATTTCCCTAACCAAGATTTGGATTTCTTCCAATTATTTACATCATTGTCCCTAAAAATTAGGATTTTATTCCTTTAAATGTAGGAATCCTTGTAAACCTTTCCCAATATAATTATATACCTATTTTATCCTGTAAGATTATTCCCTTTCTCACTGGAGGGGATACTACCACACCTACAAATCACATTTCAGATGTGGTTAATATATGTTCAGTGCATCATTTTACTAAAGAAAACATGACTCTAAGAATTTTAGCATCCTCATTCAAGGCAAAGGCCTCCAATGGTATAGGATCTTGTGGCCTAGTTATATAAACTCATGGGATGATCTAGGAGAAGCTTTAAGCAAGCAATTTGAAGACAAGTTAGACCATTTATCTTTGGTTGAGTAGTTGATTACTATTAAGAGAGTACCACATGAGTACATGGATAACTTCAATCACATATTTTAGAGGACATGGAATAGTATCCCATTACTAATAAAACCTACGCTTGAATATGCTTTGATTTATTATCTTAGAGCCTTGAATAGTTATGTCTCTGTGATGATCTAATCAATGAGTGGTAGAACATTACCAAATGATCGTAAGGTAGCCATTACAGCTGAAAATAGTCTTATTCAAGCTAGGAAAATTACACCAAGGCCTCAAATGCCCCTTTTCATAGAAATATAGCCCACTTTTCTATCTCAAATACTTACATTAGCATATATTCCAATGCCAACTAGTCAACCACTAAGCCAAGATAAAGCTGCTTCTAGCCCATTAAATAACCTACAAGAGTTTAAATCCTTCTCCAAAATTTTGTAAATAAAATGGTTACTCTTGAAATTTAGCATGCTCAAAACTATGGGCCATATCAATCACTTTAGTGTCCTTATCATAATAATAGACCTCCATATCAAGTACCTTATCAAAATAATATGTTACCATATCAAGAAAATATCCAAGGCCAAGGCCAAGTTATCCCTACAAAACCTTATCAAGATTTTAATCTTAATGATACCAACACATCTAAGGCCTTAGTCCCTATCTAAAATAATCTAGTATAGGAATATGAGTGGTTTCTTCCTTTTAATCTTCCCAATTTCCAAACCACTTGTCCTAATGGTGTTTTGAACCAAGAATTGATGGTGTAAAGCATAACACTACCACAATAAATCCAAGCTAAGGCACCATCACAATAATAGGATTCTCAAGATATAGTACCAAGTTATGTTACACTTCTAAATTGGTAGAGGGATGAGTATTATGGATTGAATCAATTGTAAGGCTAGAAATAGGATTCCTCTTTAGGTGTGGTTATTAATACTATGTCCAAGAATAGGGATATAGAGATTTAACCAACAATTGATAAGTGCCCCACATCAGTTTCTCCAGTGTTACAAGAGGTTAATGACCCTAATTTATCTCCAAAAGTGAAATAAATTTAGAATAATTAAACTCTAATAAGCTAAGAAAAACCCAAAATCCATCATCAATTGACATAAGTGTAATAAGGTACTACTACTACCAAATTAAAACAAAAGTTTGGTACTTACCCATTCAATATTATTGAACATTTGAAGAAAATGAATATTAATATATACATGTGGGGGTCCTTGGCCATTCCAAGATAAAAGGACCTTTTACAAACAAACTTTGTCCAACTTTAGTCTCTTAGAAGAGTCATCAAAGGAACAACCAAAGGTAGTGCTCACAAATACCCCTTAACCAAAATAAAGTCACCTAAACAAAGGTGTAAATCCTATACCATTTTATGTTTCTTTGATCATTGGAAATCATTTATCCCATAATTACATGATAGATTTAGGGGTTAGTATCTCAATGATGCCAAAATAGATAGTAGACTGATTAAGTTTTGAATATGAGCCACTCTCTAAAGGAGTAGTTTAGCTAGATGGAATAGTTTTTAAGACCCTTAGTGTCATAAAGAGTTTTAACCTAACCTTTCATGTTTTTCATAACTTTTACATTCCCCAAGATGTTTTCATAGTTTATCTCCCTCCATATTTTACCTTGTGTATTTTTAGGGACTTTACTGCTAGGATTAGAGAATAACTATCATCTGACTAGTCTCACATGATCTTTAGATTAAAAAATGGCACTAGAGTCACAATTAGGTCTGAGACAATTTATAAGAACCACATTGAACCTTATGTTCCAAATTTCATAAGTGCCAATGGTACCATCTTTGACCAGGAAGACCACCCTATTCAACAAGAGCCAAGTACACCCCTTAAAGTCACACTAGATTTTTTTCTTGATGATTGACAGACTAATCATCATGAGTTTGATCCCTATAGGCTCATTAAAGAGGTTATTATGGGTAACTATTGCTTGCACAAATAAGGTTCCTTCATTCTAAATCTTGTGAAAACTGAGGAACATGATGATGGAGTATGGTAGATGCACTCTGATGGATCCAAAAGTAGATATGGAGTAATAGGAGGTGTTATGTTGGTGTTTCCCTTGAAAGATAATTATTATTCTACTTAAATATTTTATTTAAACACACCAACAATTATACTAAGTATGAATATCTTACCTATGGTCTCTAATGGGCAAGGAAGAGGGGAATTAAACATCTCCAACTATTTGGATATAGTGAGTTGATTTTGAATCAAGTAAGAGGATATGATGTGACCAAAAAAGTTATTAAATTCCTATAAACATAGATTTTGGGACCTCCTATAATACTTTGAATCATTTAACATCTGATCCATCCTAGGATAAATACAAATAAGATTATAGACTAGTTGTTATTAAATCTCAATTTGACATTTCAAATCACATCAAAATTGATAAGATATAGAAACATATCAATGTGGTTATGATACCTTCAATACCTAATGGCACCATTAATCAGTAGGTGTTTGATAATGATTAGTATATTATCCTTTTCCTGCAAGAATAAGCTAAAAAAATTACAAGAAATTAGGATAAATTGTAACAACAAATGATGACCAAGTCATTTAGTTGAAGTCAAATAGACTTCCAAATGGGATGATCACACTTTAAAAAAATCAGTGTCGATGATCAAGTCAGAGGAAATAAATTTGACATGAAAGTAAAGAAATAACAATATGAAAGAGTTACCATATTCAAGAATAGACTCATCCACCTCAGTAAGGTATGTAATTATTTTAGCATAGAATTTCAACCTTATGAGAGGTTTCTTCAGGCTCTCTCACTCCTAGATAAAAAATGGGAACACCTATAGGCTATGGATATCTTGTAATGGAGGTGAATCTCTAAGTTATGGGCTAGCTCCTTAGGTGTATCAATTAGGTTCTTAGCAAACTAATCTAAACTACTGATTACCAAAGAAAAGGGTTCAAAAGAGGATAAATGGGTGATTAAAAACAAAAAAAAGGGTGATACACTAAACTGAATGACACTCCAAATTAATTTAAACTAACATGAAAACTTCTTAAAGACAACCCTCACTCATACAATATCTTAACCTGGTCATTTTGCATCAATATTTCCAAAACTAGGCCCACTAGACAAGAGATGAAGTATAGAGGAATGTAAAACTCACATTATACCATCATCAATGATCAAATAAGCACATCTTTATACTTACAAAAATGGTTGAATACCTTTAAATAGGTAATAAATAAGGACAATCACCAAGGAATAACACCTCCCCATAAAGTAATCATGCAAAAATTGACCATAACACTAGTTGCAAGCAAAGAGATAGGCAAAAATAATTTGTTTTATTACTTAAATATGTTGTTATTAAAAAAATTTGTAGGTATATTCCATACCAACATGAGGATAATCCTTTAAAATGAAGACAACAAGTCTCTTAAATAGAATAAAGAGGATAATAGAGAAGCAAGAAGCTCTCAGAATTCAATAAATGAAGCTCAACCACCTTCCATAGAGTCTATACAAAATTTAGGTTAATCAATCACTAATAATCCCTCATAAAATTAATATTAAAAGAAAAAATGGTCTTAAATCCTTCTCATTGACCTAAAAAGTCACTATAAGATAAAAAATCTTTAAGGAAGATGATGTTACACTCCTTTAGCTTTGAGAAAAGTCTTCAAAGACAAGAAATATCATTTAATGATCTAATTAATGCTTGATTATATATATATATATATATATATATATATATATATATATATATATATATATATATATATATATATATATATATATATATATACTTCCATAAATTATCATAAAATTCCCAAATATCTACTCCACTTAACTTCCATGCCCCATCTCCAATTGGCTTGAGCTGGCAACTTGGCAACATGGTTAGTGATCTTGGCACTTTATGCTTGTAACTGACCTTGAAGGTTAACCTTGGGTGTTTTATTTTATTTATTATTTTTTATTCACTCAATTTTTATCCTCCAACCTTAAAAATACACCATTAAACCTGAAAAACTCTATGACTCCATTGATGGAGGGATCCAAGCTTGATCCATTTTCAACCAGTTATGCAAGAACCTACTCTCAAGGTCATTTTGGGCCTCCTAAACACCCACACGTTCTAATTTGTTCTAAAAATAGTTAAAAAAATTATCTTTATATAGTTACCTATATTATTTAGGTAGTTTCCAATTGATTATAGGTCATTTCATGGGCTTATGAGCTCAAAAACTCAAAACTAATCAAAATAGGCTCTTTGGCAACTTACAATGGTTTTAGGCCTTTCCATGGTGATTGGGAGATTGAATGAGTTTATTTTATACTCATTAATATTTTTTTGGGACCTAACCTTTCTTTTATATCATTATTTTCATGTGATTCACTTGGAAACTCTTTAAATTACATTGGGAAGGTTTGCAACCTTGTGTTCACTAGTAGGTCTAGGAGGGTCTCTTTGCTAATTTGAGCCACTTGGAGTCATTTTTTCATTTAAAAAATTAATAAAATAATTATTTTTGTTCTTATAAAAATTATTTATCACTTTTACATACATCAATCCTACTTTTGACCTTTGTTAAAGGTTCTTTTAGACCTAGTTTTGAGCATAAACTCCATTAATAGAGATATGAAAACTTGGTTTTTTTTCTTGAAGTAAATAAGTGTATGAGAAAAATTATAAAAATTAATTAAAATTAAATATACCTCCATATAAATTTTAAATTAATTTCATTTATTATAACTCAAAAAATGCATCTTTTTGGGTTGCCTCAACCTGCCTTGTCAAATTTTTGAACGTGTGTAGTGCTAAGTTTTACCATTTTATCAAGTTTTATGAGGTCCTAAAACTTAATTATTTTTTTATTAGGAAAAATAGTGACAATTAAAACTACTATAATAATTTTTATTCCATTATTAACCATTAAAACTAATTGGAATCACCAATTTAGGCTTGCTACACACTTAGAAAATGAAAACCAAGAAACCTAGGAAGAGAGAAAAAGGCATATCTTGAGATTTATAAAGTATTAATAATTAATTATTTTTTAATTTTAACATATATTATATAAAAAAACTTATAAAATTATTATATTTCATCATAAAACCATTTAAACCTCTTAAAATTCCTTTTCCAACTATCTCCACTTGCATGCCAAAATCCTAAATTTTACAAATTTGCACTTCTCTCCATTTTGACTTGAAAACATGAATGTAATCACTATAAAAATGTTTGTTAAGAATTTAAATCACCATAATATTATTAAAAAACTCTCACATGAGTTAAAAACCATCTGTCATACCTTAACTCTTCAAAGAAGTCTATCTAGTTCCATGTTGACTGTCAACAGACAAGCATAGGACTATGACAAAATAGTGGATGATTTCACTATTATTGTGATATATAAAATACCATTTAAATTTATAACCACTATTTATCACCACATTTACCAATTTTCATATATATATCATGCCTATATAGGCCTTAAAACTCATTTTTCTCAAAACTAACTAGTGGATGCCTTAGTGAATGATTGTTTATGACTGCAAGAGGTCTGTAACAAAATAGTAGATGATTAACTTATTTATGAGGCATTAATTTTTAAATAATAATATTTATATACTCACCATTATAATACATACCAAAAATCATAAACTAACTCCTCCTGTAGATGCTCCAAAATTATAAATTTCTCCAATATTAGCCTAAGCTTCCTATGTGAATGACTTGGAGAGTGCCTCAGGACTGTAACAAAAAAATGGATATATACCTTATTATAATGGAAAAATATGAACCATAAAGTCATATTTTGGGTCATGATGACCCTATGTACCAAATTTTTCAGTTAGATCACCTCTCTTGCATCTTTAACTCCTTAAATCTTCTCAAAATTAGCCCTTAAACCTATGAGTGTGTGTCTAGTTTGAAACCATTTGGTCAAACTTGACCATGATTAATTTACATATTATTTTTGTGTGGAGTATGATGGTATCACTCTTGATATTTAATTTATCATATTCATCTAGTTATAGAACCTTGAATTTCTTCAATAGACTAATCTTTCCATACACATCTAACTAGGCATGTTGGATGTAGGTACTCATTTAATGAGGGAAATAGACTATGTTATTATGTAAATTAAATTACTAGAATACCTTATAAATATCAAACTTTAAAAATATTTTTCATGATCTAAGTGACCTTTCTTTCCTGCCCTTGACTACTCAAACACCTTGTAAACCAACTAGATCATTCACTTATAGCTCAAAACCCATTTCTAGGCTTTTACCATAAAATCTCCAAAAGTACCTTAAACTTTGATAAAGTGTTTCAAAATAGTGAAAGGAACATAAGATAGGGATATTAATTTTATTTTCTCTTTTAACCATTATATTATCCATTACACTAGGACCACCTCATCTTTGAAGCATCTTTGGAGCATTATAGAGCATCTTTGGAGCACTTTAGAGCATCTTCAGAACACTTTAGAGCGTCTTTATAGAACTTAATATAATTTCATAGAATCTTTGGATCTCTTCAAATCATATTTGTATCACTTAAAATCATCTTCAAACCTCAAATATTAGTCATGAAGGGAAGAGGTCATTGAATGGTCTAGGAGAGTGGTTTGATCCAACTAGGCAAAAGTTTCATATGTAGGCCAACTTTGGCCAACATTTATAGAGACCTCCTAGGATTTCATTCCTCTCTATGATAAATATTTGTTACCTTAGTGTATCCATTGTAATTATGGAGTCACGCAAGTCCTTTTAAACTAATTTTCAATTGAGCACAAGGATGAAAACTCTTCTAATTAGAACCTTCAAAATAGCAAGGGTAACCCAAAATAAAACAATAATGTTCTTAAAGAACTTATGAAAGGTAAACACACAATAAAAGTTAAATATTCACAAATCACTTGGAGGAAAGTAAAAAAATATACCCTAATATAAACAAGGTTATAACTTTCTTTTACTTTCCTCCTAGATCAAATGGGAAGCTTTTAACATCATTCACCTATAATGGTTAAGGATGAAAAATTCCTTGATTTTGAGGCACCAAACCTAGTGAGATAGACTAATTGATTGCCAATATTTTGGGCATGCTCTCTAATGGATGAAATAGTAAAATCATGTCTCTAATGTATACAAAATCCCATACTGGTTCAAGGCTTGATTGATGTTTCTCTTCACTCTTGAGAAATCCTTGAAAAAAGACTTCATTCAAGTTCTTGGGTTAAACTATATTTTTTCCACTTGGTGGCTCAAAAAGACCATATTCATCCACCTTATTCTTTTGAAAATTAGGACTGATCATGCTTATAGTAGCATGCTCATAATTTTTTGGAAGAAAGACATGTCTCTTGGCCTCATCAAATTCTTTGGTTATGGTATTGAACTACTACCACAACTCTTTAGGCTCTTCATTGGTATGTTTATCAAACTATATCATTTGAGAACTTGATATGTCTCCTTCATCAACCTCACTCAATATTTCATCTTGTTTTTCAACTATAAATGAGGGTTGATTTGACCAACTAAGGTCCAAAACATCATAATTATCTTGTTCAAGGTATGGTTTGTCTTCCTCTAGCTCTAACATATAAGGGATATCTTTAATTGACACCTCATATTGAATTGTACCAACCTATAGTTCTTAGTTCTAATCTTTTTTTCATCTATGTAGACTACACATTCAATAGTTCATTCAAGGTATGCCCCATATTCAGCCTGAGGATTATCCTCTTCAAGCTCTAATTCATTAGTGTCAAATCCATGCCAAAAATGTTGGTTTAAACCTAAATTTTCCTCCTCTAAATGAAGTGGGTTACCTATTATGATCTCTTTATCATAGACCTTGTATTGTCCTCTTGTGGCTCACCTATGGTTGCAATCTCCTCCTCTATCCTTGGTAAAATAGGTTCTTTATCTAAGAGGGAGATGGTGGGAGGGTGAAAAGGTTCACCTTGCTTATAACTTAGGAGATTAATACTCCAACTAGAGATCTTGAGAGGTGTTTCTGGTGGATTTTGAGGATGGGAGATGGAGTCTAGGAACTCTTGTAAAGTGATATCATTGAGCTAAGCTATGCATAAACCACTATTTTTTTAAACTAAAACTTCCTCTTTATCCAAGACTAATTATTGGGTCACCAAAACTAAAACCTCCTCCTTCATCTCTATGGCTTCCTTGACTATTTTTCATGAGGTAAATGTAGAGGGTGAAACCACCTTGTTATCTTCTTATTCTTGAATAGGCATAGGAGAGAGTGGTTTCACTAGTGATGGTATGATATAACTAAGATCATTGGCATAGGGAGAGATCCATGGTAGGATGGATTCATGCTATTTAGATAAATGGTCTTCATTTTCTCTCCATATAATAGGTTCTCCTTTGCAAAGGGAGGTGGTACAATGGCAAAAAGGTCCACTTGGTGGAGTAGGAACATAAGGATTTACTAGATGCTCTTGAAGAAGAGTGGGATGATTATGTGTATGGGAGAGAGTGTGTGTAGGGGTAGAATAGGGTAAACTAATTTGTTTTAATTTGATATTCTCTTCCTCCCAATACTCTAACACCTCTTCAATGGTTAATACCCACTCTTTCATCTCTATCTTCTCAACATGTGGATTGTCACCTTCTTCAATGGATTACCACACACTCAAAAACTCTTGAAAGAAGATATTTATCCCCTCTATGGCATTAATGGGGAATTCTTCTCCAATTCCAACCTCTTTATTGATATTCATGATTTCTCTCCCTTAGTCTAGTATTACTTCTCTAATTCTTAACAAGGATGGGCCTTAAAAAGGTTGGATAGGGGGCTAATTTGAAGCTCTTGGATGATGAGATTGAGGTTATTATATGGGATATGACACATAATACTAACTACACTAAAAAAATTTATCCTCATAAGATATCAACACATTCTCCAAGCTATGGACCAGTCTTCTCAAACACACTTTGTTCACCCTCTCACAAACTACCCATTGTTCATCCTCACAAACTAACCACCTATTCTTGACCAAATAAAGAGAACTCATTTCCAATTTTTGAATATGGATAGGTATCATTGAATAAATATATAAACCCCTGTCAATATCCCTTATTAACTCAATATAATCTAATAATACTTGTTTGAATCCTAACAAGGATGTAATAGGATAAACATAGTCTTGACAAGGGAAATTAGATGACTGAATTTAATGTAAAGGAGGCTGATATTGGTCATAAATAGGGGTGGGATGGGGTAAAATTCCATGATTGGATTGATAGGTTGCTTGAGGGCCACTTCGGGGAAACACATAAATGTTATTAGAATGATATGAATGATGTTGAGGTAATGAATAAGCATGTTGATCAAAAGGAGTTTGAGTATACATACCAAAGTTTTAATTTTAGGCACTTAAGATACTTTACCATCTGATGTTCATAGTGGAGTCACCATTTATTTTTGTAAACGTGCCTCTAAATTCTAATTACATTGAAGATCAACACTAAAAAGCCTTTAGTGAAGCAAAAAACATAGTAGTCCCCTTGGGCATGCATGTTAGAAACTATTGCTACAAAGAATTACACCTTATGGGAGATATTTTTAGGCTATCTCACTCCTAGATCAAAAATTAGAACACCTATAGGTTGTGTCTATGTTGTGATGGAGGTGAACCTTTGGTTTATGGGCCAACTCGTTAGGTGTATTAATTACGCTCTTACTAAATTACTCTAAACTACTGATCATTAAAGAAAAGGGTTAGAATGAGGATAAAGGGATGAATTTAAAAAAAAAAGGTGATATAAAAAAATTAATTCCACTCTAAATTGATTAAAAATGACACTAAGGAAGCTCAAATATAACCCTCACTCACACAATCTATTAACCTAGTCATTTTGCATCAATATTTCCAAAACTAGGCCTACTAGACAAGAGATGAAGTATGGAAGAGTGTAAAACTCACACTATAACATCATTAGTTATAAAATATGCATAATTTTAGACCTAAAACAATCATGGAATATCTGTAAAGAGGAAAGAAAGAAGGATAATCACCAAGGAAGATCACTTCCCCACAAATAAATCATGCACAAACTAACCATAAAACTAGTTGCAAGCAAAGAGATATGAAAAAATAATTTGTTTTATTGATTCAAAGGTTTTTATTAAAAAATGGGTAGGTCTACACAATACCAATGTGAGGAACATATTTTACAATGAAGAGAATAAGTCTCTTAAATAGAAGAAAGAGGATAAGAGAGAAGCAAGAAGCTCTCAAAATTTAAAAAATGAAACTCAACCATCTTCCATGGAGTCTCAACAACCTTAATATTAATTAATCATTTATATTCCATCATAAAACTAACCTCAAAAGTTCAAAAGGGTCTTCAATCCTTCTCATTGGCCTAAAAAGGCACTAGAAGACAAAAAATTATTAAGGAAGATGATGTCACACTCCACTAGCTTTGAGAAAAGTCTTCAAAGACTAGAAATCTTAGTTAATGATCCAATCAATACTTGAGAAAAATATAAAAATATATAGATACTTCCTTAAATTATCCATAAACTCTCCTCAACTCCCCAAATATCTGCTCCACTTGGATTAAGCTGGCAACTTGGTAACATGGTTAGTGATCTTGGCACTTTATGCTTGTAACTAGCCTTGAAGGTTAACCTTAGGTGTTTAATTTTATGTCATATTTATATTAAATCATGTTTTCTTCTCAAACCTAAAAAATACACCATTAAACCTTCAAAACTCTTGGACTTCATTGATGGAGGGCTCCAAACTTGAGCCATTTTTAACCAACTATGTAAAAACATGCTCCCAAGGCCATTTTAGGCCTCCTAAGCACCCACACATGAAAATTTATTATATTTAATAGTTAAAAATGATATTTATATAGTCCCTTATATGATCCATGTGGTTTCCAAGTGATTTTAGTTCATTTTATTAGCTTATGATCTCAAAAACTCAAAACTAGGCAAAATAAGCTCTTTGGTAACTTGTAATGGTTTTAGGCCTTTCCATGGTGCTTGGGAACTTGAATGAGTTTATTTTATACTAAATAATATTTTTTTTATGTATACCCTTCCTTTGAGACCATTCTCAACCTGTGATTCACTTGTAAACTCTTTAAATTAGCTTGGGAAGGTCTGCAACCTTGTGTTCACTAGGTAGGTCTAAGAGGGTCCCTAAGAAAATTTGTGCCACTTGGAGTCCTTTCTGCATTTTCCAATTCACTAAAATTATTATATTGTATCTTATAAAAAATATCGATCACTTTTCCATACATCAATCCTACTTTTGACATCTGTTAAAGGCTCCTTTAGACCTAGTTTTGAGCATGGACTCCATTAATGGAGATATAAAAATTTGATTTTTTCTATTGAAGTATGGTAGTTGTATGAGATAACTTTGAATGATTAAATTACACCAAAAAATTCCTCCATTTAAATTTTAAATTCATTTCATTTGGTATAACTCAAAAAATGCATCTTTTGGGGTTGCCTCAACCTACCTTATCAAACTTTTAAACGTGTGTAGCTCTAATTTTTACCCTTTTATCAAGTTTTATGAGTTATAAATACGTAATTATTTTTTTATTATGACAAATAGGTACCCATAAAAATATTACAATCATTTTTTTCCCATTATTAACCATTAAAAAAAACTATAATTACCAATTTAGACCTGCTACACACTTAGAAAATGACAACCAAGAAACCTAGGAAGAGAGAAAAAGGCATATATTAATATTTATAAAGTATTAGGACATAATTAATTTTTTATTTTAACCTTTAATATCTCCCAAAATTTATAAAATCATTATATTTCATCATGCAACCTTTAAACTTCTTCAAAATTGCTTTTTTGACTATCTCTGCTTGCATGCCAAAATCCTAAATTTTGCAAATTTGCACTTCTCTCCATTTTGACTTAAAAATATAGATTTAATAAATATCACCACGTGTGTGAAGACTCAAATAACCATAATATTATTCAAAAACTCTCATATGAGATTAAAACCATTTGTCATACCTTAACTCTTCAAAGAAGTCTATCTAGTTCCATGTTGACTATCAACAAATAAGCATAGGACTGTGATAAAAAAATAGATTATTAAACTATTATTGCGATATATCCAAGACCATTGAAACTTTTAAACACTAATTATCACCACCTTATTCAATTTTCTTAGTTTGATCATGCCTATAGAGGCCTTAAAACTCATTTTTCTCAAAACTAGCTAGTGGATGCCTGAGTGCATGACTATTTATAACTACAAGAGGTCTATAACAAAATAATATATTATTAAATTTTTAATGAGGAATTAATTAAGGAATAATAATATTTATATACTCACCATTATCACATTTACCAAAAATTAGAACCTAACTTCTCTTCTGGATGCTCCAAAATCATAAATTTGTCCAATATTGACCTAGGTTACCTATGTGAATGACTTGGAGAGTGCCTCAGGTTTTTAAAAAAATATGAGGCATATACCTTGTTATATAGGCCAAATATAAACCATATATTCATATTTTAGGTCATATTTACCAAATTTATATGGTAGATCACCTCTCTAGCTTCTTCAACTCTTCAAATCTTCTCAAAATTAGCCCTCAAAGTTATGATTGTGTGTATAGTCTTAAATCATTTGCTCAACCTTAACCAACCTTAACTTTGTGTAGTGTTATTATATCAGTCTTTATATTTAATTTATCATATTCATCTAATTATATAACCTTGCATTTCTTTAATAGACTAATCTTTCCATACATAACTAACCAGGCTTGTTGGATATAGGTACTCATTTCATGAGGGAAAGAGACTATGTTATTATGTAATTTAAATTCATGACCTTCCTTATAAATAAAAAACTTGTAAAATATTTTTCATGATACAAGTGACCTTTTATTCCTGCCCTTGACTTCTCAAACACCTTGTAAACTAGTTAGATCCTTCACTTGCAACTCAAGACACATTTCTAGGCTTTTAACTTAAAATCCCCAAAAATACCTTAAACTTTGATAAAGTGTTTCAAAAGAGTGAAAGGAACATGAGGTAGGGACATGAAGTTTATTTCCTCTTTTCACCATTGGATCATCCATTGTACTAGGATTGCCTCATCTTTAAAGTACTTTGGAGTATCTTCAAAGCACTTTAGGGCATCTTCAGAGCATCTTCGAAGCACTTTGGAGCATATTCAAAGAACATAAGAGCATCTTATGATCAATTAAAATATCAAAGACTAGTAATTATTAAAATAGGTCATTAAATGGTTTAGGAGAGTGGCCTGATCCATCTAGGTATAATTTTTGTATGTAGGCCAATTTTATCCAACATTTATGGCAACCTCCTGGGATTGCATGCATGTCTATGCAAAAGACTAGTTTTCTTAGTCTTTCCATTGGGATTATAGATTCACAAAAGTCATTTTTAACTAATAACAAGGCTATAAAATCTTTTAATTAGACCTCTAAAAATATCAATGACAACCCAAAACAAAACAACAATGTGTTCAAATCACTTGGGAAGGGAAACACACAATAAAAGGGAAATGTGCACAATGCACTTGGAGGAAAGCAATAAAATATACTATAATATGTATAATGTTTCAAATTTATTTTAATTTCCTCTTATATCAAATGGTAATATTTTATCATCATTCACCTATAATGGACAAGGATGAAAAATACCTTGCTTTTGAGGCACGAAACCTAGTGAACTAGACTGCTTGATTGCCAATCTTTTGGGTATGCTCTCCAATGGATTAAATGGGATAAACATATATCCAATGTAGATAAAATTCCTTAATATTTCATTACTTTCTTCATGTTTCTCTTCACTTTTAATAAATCCTTATAAAAAGACTTCATTCATGTTCTTGGGAACAACTATATTATATTCATTTAGTGGCTAAAAAATACCATATTATTCTACCTTATTCTTATGAAAATTAGGATTGATCATGCTTATATTAATTCTCATAATTTTTTGGAAGGACATGTCTCTTAGCCTCATCAAACTATTTTTTTATGGCATTGAACTACTGCCACAACTCTTTAGGCTCTTCATTGGTATGTTTCTCAAATTGTATCACTTGAGCAATTAAGATGTCTCCTTCATCAACGTCACTCAAGATTTCATCTTGTTTTTCAACTATAAATGATGGTTGATTTGACCAACTAAGGGCCAAAATGTCACACTTTTCTTACTCAGGGTCTACTTTGTCTTCCTCTAGCTCCAACATATTAAGGCTATCTTAAATTGACACCTCATCTTGAAGTAGACCAACCTCTAGTACCTAGTTTTGATTTTTTTTTCATCTATGTATAATATACATTTAGTAGTCCATTCGAGGTTTTCCCCATATTTATCTTAAGGTTTGTCCTCTTCATGTGCTAATTCATTAGTGTCAAATCCATGCTAATAAGGTTAGTCCAAAACCTAATTTTTCCTCCTCTAAATGAAGTGGGTTGCCTATTATGATCTCTTCAACATAGGCACTTGTATTCTCCTCTTTTGGTTCACCTATGAATGCAAGCTCCTCCTATATCCTTGGTAAAATGGGTTATTTCTCAAAAAGGTAGATGGTGGGAGGGTGAAAAGGTTCACTTTACTTGCAAATTAGGAGAGTACTAGTCTAACTATGGATTTTGAGAAGTGTCTTTGGTGGATTTTGAGGATGGGAGAGGGAGTCTTGGAAATCTTGTAAAGCAAAATCATTGAGCTAAGATATGCATAAACCACTTTCATTTTAAACTAAAAATTTCTCTTTTTGTAAGACTGATTCTTGGGTCACCATAATTATCACCTCTTCCTTCATCTTTATGTCTTCCTTGACTGATTTCCCTAAGGGAAATGTAGATGATACATCCACCTTATTGTCTTCTTGTTATTGAATAATCATAAGAGAGAGTGGTTTCACTAGCGATGGCATGATATAACTAGGATCATTGTCATAGGGAGAGATCCATGGTGGGATGTCTTCATGCTCTTCAACTGAATGATATTCATTTTATATCTATACAATAGGTCCTCATTTGCAAAGGGAGATGGTGGGAGGGAAAAAAGGTCCACTTTTTGTAGGAACATAATGAGTTACTAGATTCTATTGTCAAAGAGTGGGATTAATATGATCATGATGGAAAGTGTGTGTAGGGGTAGGAGAGGTTAAATTGATTTTTTTTGGTTTGATATGTTCTCCCTCCCAATGCTCTAACACCTCTTCAATGGTTAGTACCCATTCTTTTATCTCTATTTTCTCAACATGTGGGTAGTCACCTTCTTCAATGGATTCCCATACACTCCAAAACTCTTGAAAGAAGATCATTATCCCCTCCATGGAATGAATAAATAATTCTTGTCCAAGTCTAACATCCTTATCTATTTTCATGATTTCTCTTCCTTTATCCAATATTTCTTATCTGATTCTTGATAAAGATGGGCCTTGACAAGGTTGGCTAGGGGGCTGATTTGAAGCTCTTGGAGGATGAGCTTGAGGCTCTTAGAGGGGAGAGGACATGTAATACTAATTTCACTAAACATACTGATCCTCGTAATATATCAACACATTTTATAAGATTTGGACCATGCTTCTCAAACACACTTTTTTTCCCTCTCACAAACTACCCTTTGTTCATCATCAAAAATTGACCACCTATTCTTGAGAAATTTAAGAAAAACTCCTTTCCTCTTATATAACATGGATAGGGATCACTTAAGAAATATCTAAACCCCTACCAATGTCCCTTATCAACTCAATAGAATCTGATAATGCCTACTTGAATCTTGACAAGGATGTAAAAGGATAAACATAGTATTGATAAGGGGAATTAGAGGATTAACTTGAATGTAAAAGAGGCTAATATTGGTCATACATAGGGGTGGGATGGGGGGAAAAGGAAATGATTTTTTTGATAGGTTTCTTGAGGGCCACTTGGGAAAAACACATAAACGTTATTATCATGATATGAGTGATACTGATGTAGGGAATAAGCATGTTGATCAAAAGGATATTGAGTATACATACCAAAGTTATAATTTTGGGTGTTTAGCATACTTTACCAGATTATGTACATAGTGTATTTTCCATTAATTTTTGAAAATGTGCCTCTGAAGGTTGATTGCACTAAAGAGAAACACCAAAAACCCTTTAGTGAAGTGAACAACATAGTACCCCCATCGAGCATGCCATAAATTGTTATTGCATATAATTTTACCATTATGGGAGAGTTTTTAGGATATCTCACTCTTGGATAAAAAATGGGAACACCTATAGGTTGTGGGTATCCTATTATGTAGGTGAATATATGGGTTATGGGCCAGCTCCCTAGGTGTATCAGTTAGGCTCTTATCAAACTACTATAAACTACTAATTACCAAAGAAAAGGGTTATAAAGAGGAGAAAGGGATGACTATAATAAAAAAAGGGTGATATAAAAAATTTAATGACACTCTAAATTTCTTGAAACTGACACTAAGGAATCTTAAAGATAATCCTCACTCACACAATCTCTCAACCTAGTCATTTTGCATCAATATTTCCAAAACTAGGTCCACTAGACAAGAGATGAAGTATGGAGGAATGTAAAAATCACACTATACCATCATTAGTGATAAAATAAGCACAATTTAAAACTTTTAAAAATGGTGGAATACCTACAAAGAGGCAATAAATAAGGATAATCACCGAGGAAAAACACCTCCCCATAAAAAATCATGCACAAATTGACCATAACACTAATTACAAGCAAAGAGATAGGCAAAAATAAGTTGTTTTAATGATTCAATAGGTTGTTATTATAAAAATTGGAAGATATAAACCATACCAACATGATTATCATACTTTACAATTAATATAACAAGTCTCTTAAATAAAATAAAGAGGAGAAGAGAGAAGCAAGATGCTCTCAGAATTCAATAAATGAAGCTCAACCACCTTTCATGTAGTCTTAACAACATTTATACTAATTAAGCACTGATATTCCCTCATAAAATTAAAATCAAAAGGTAAAAATTGTCTTCAATCCTTCTCATTATCCTAAAAATTCACTAGAATATAAAAAACTTTGAGGAAAATGGTGTCACACTCCACTGGCTTTGAGAAAAGTCTTCAAAGACTAAAAATTTCATTTAATGATATAATAAATTCTTGAGAAAATATATATATATATATATATATATATATATATATATATATATATATTTCCTTAAATTATATATAAATTCTCATGAAATCCCCAAATATCTACCCCACTTGACTTTTATGCCCCATCTCCACTTGGCTTGAGTTGGCAACTTGGCAACATGGTTAGTGATCTTGACACTTTATGTTTGTAACTGACCTTGAAGGTTACCCTTAGGTTTTTTATTTTAAATATTATTTTTTATCCACTCATTTTTTCTCCTAAAATATATAAAATACACCATTAAACCTATAAAACTCTTGGATTCCATTGATGGAGGACTCCAAGCTTGAGCCATTTTCAACCAGTTGTGCAAGAACATGTTCCCAAGGCCATTTTGGGCCTCCTAATCACCCAAAAATGCCAATTTATTATAAAAAATAGGTAAAAAATGAGATTTATATATTCCCATATATTTTCAAAGTGGTTTCCATGTGATTTCAGGTCATTTCATGGGCTTATGATCTTAAAAACTCAAAACTGGTCAAAATAGGCCCTTTGGCAGCTTACAATAGTTTTAGGCCTTTCCATGGTTCTTGGGAGATTGAATGAGTTTATTTTATACTCATGAATCTTTTGGTGGTTCCTAACCTTACTTTTATACCATTATCATCCTATGATTCACTTGAAAACTCTTTAAATTAGCTTGTAAAGGTCTGTAACCTTGTGTTCACTAGGTAAGTCTAGGAGGGTCTCTTTACTAATTTGAGCCACTTTGAGTCATTTTTTCATTTTAAAACTCACTAAAATAATTTTTTTAGATATTAAAAAAATTATTTATCACTTTTACATACATAAATCCTCCTTTTTACCTCTACTAAAGGTTCATTTAAACTTGGTTTTGAGTATGAATTCTTTTAATGGAGATCTGAAAACTTGGTTTTTTCTATAAAAATATAATAGGTGTATGAGACCAATTTTAACACTTAAATGACACCAAAAATTACCTCTATGTAAATTTTAAATTCATTTCATTTATTATAACTCAAAAATTCATCTTTTGGGTTGCCTCAACTTACCTTGTCAATTTTTTGATCATGTGTAAATCTGAGTTTTGCCATTTTCTCAAGTTTTATGGGGTCCCAATACTTAATTATTTTTTTAATATGAATAGGATGGAACATAAAACTATTAATTTTTTTTTTCATTATTTACCTTGAAAACCAACCATAATCACCAATTTAGGCCTGATACACACTCAAAAAATGAGAACCAAGAAATCATGGAAGAGAGAAAAAGGCACAACTTGAGATTTATAAGGTCTTAAGACCTCATTAATTTTTCATTGGAACCTAGAAGATATCCAAAAAAATTATCCAATAATTTTATTTCATAATCCAACCCTTTAAACCTCTTTAAAATGCCTTTTCTAACTGTCTCCACTTACATGCCAAAATCTTAAATTTTGCAAATTTGCACTTCTCTCCATTTTCACTTGAAAATTTGACTGTAATCACTCTCACCAGGTGTGGGAAGACTGAAAATCACCCTCATATACTTCACATACTCTCACATTAGGTTCAAACCATCTATTATACCTTAACTATTTAAAGAAGTCTATCTAGTTCTATGTTGACTATCAACAGACAAACATAGGATTATGATAAAACAATGAATCCTTATAATATTAGTGTGACATATAAAATAACATTTAAACTTATTAAAAATAATTATCACCACCTATACCAGTTTATATATCTGTATCATGCCTATAAAGGCCTTAAAATTCATTTTTCTCAAAATAAGCTAGTGAATGCCTGAGTGAATGACTATTTAAGACTGCAAGAGGTTTGTAACAAAACATAAGATGTTTCCTTTGTTTATGAGTCCTTAATTATGTTAGAATAATATTTATATACTCACCATGTTCATATGTATCAAAAATAATAATCTAACTCCTCTTGTAGGTGTTCCAAAATCACAAATTTCTGCAAGATTGACCTAGGCTACCTGTGTGAATGACTTGGAGAGTGCCTCAAGTCTATAACAAAATAACAGATATATACCTTATTATCTAGGCCAAATATAAACCATATATTCATATTTTTTGTCATGAGGACCATCTATACCAAATTTAAAGGTTAGATCACCTCTCTAACATCTTCAAGTCTTTAAATCTTCTCCAAATTAGCCCTTAAACTTATGATTATGTGTACGGTCTTAAACCATTTGATTAACCTTGACCATGATTAATTTACATCTTATTTTTCTATAGAGTGTAATGATATAACTCTTTATATTTAATTTATCATATTCATCTAATTATATAACCCTACATTTCTTCAATAGACCAATCTTTCTATACACAACTAACCAGGCTTGTTCGTTGTAGGTACTCATTTAATGAGGGAGAGAGACTATGTTATTATATAATTGAACTTCATGGCCTACCTTATAAATAAAAAACTTAGACAATATTTTTCATGATTCAAGTGACCTTTCCTTCCTAACGTTGACTACTCAAACACCTTGAAAAAATTTAGATCCTTCACTTGCAGTTCAAAACCCATTTCTAGGATTTATCTTAAAATCCCCAAAAATACCTTAAACTTTGCTAAAGTGTTTAAAAAATTGAAAGGAGCATGAGGTAGGTACGTGGGTTTTATTTTATCCTTCCACCATTGGATCATCCACTACATTAAGACCACCTCATCTTCATATCATCTTCAGAGCACTTTAGAGCATCTTCAGAGCACTTCAGAGCATCTTCAAGACACTTTAGAGAATCTTTGAAGCATCTTCAAAGAAATTTAGAACATATTTAGATTAATTTAGATCATCTTCAAATCACTTTAAAGCATTTTGGATTATCTTTAGATCACTTTTAAGGATCTACAGATCACCTTAGATCATCTTAGGAGATCAGATACTAGTCATGAAGGTAAGAGGTCACTAAATGGTCTAGGAGAGTGACCTGATCCATCTAGGAAAAAGTTTCATATGTAGGCCAATTTTGGCCAAAAGTAATGAATAATAAAATCATGCATTTCTTAAAATATACAAATATTTCAAGGACATCTTTGCATGGGTATATAGTGATCTCAAAGGGTTTGACCCTAGTTTGGAATAACACACTATAGAGCTGATTTCTAATGCCAAGCTATTTGGGAATACATAAAGGCCCCTAAACCCCAACATATACCGTCTCATGAAGAAATAGTTGACTAGGTTGATATAGGATAGATCATCTTCTAAATTAATAATTCATTTTGGGTTGTAAACTTGGTCCCTAAGAATGAATAAATAAGGTTGTGTGTTGATTTCAGGGTCCTAAACCAATCTTAATTGAAGGATCACTACCCCCTACATTTTTTGAATAAGATCTTATAAATGTTGGCAAGTGCAGAGTAATTTTCCCTATTAGATATATATTTTGTATATAATTAGATTTTGGTGAAGGAGGAGGATTAGTTCAAAATAGCCTTCACCACAAAATGGGTAATGTATGCCTATAAAAAAATGCCCTTTGGTTTATCTCATATAGGGGAAACTTTTCATAGACCCATGGACATGGCATTCTGAAGACTAATCAATGACACTGTAATTATTTATCTTGATGATATTACAATATTTTTTAAACATGTTGATGATCATTTGACTCATCTCAAGAAAATATTTGAAAGATGTAGGAAGTTTAGGGTCTCACTCAACCCCAATAAGTGTATATTTCCAATCCATGAAGGCAAGCTTATAGGCCACATTATCTCCAATAAAGGCTTAAAATTGATCTCAAAAGGGTAAGTGATATTCTAGCATTATCCCTAACTAATCACAATAAGGTAATGTAAAGCTTCTTTAGAAGGATCGATTTTGTTAGAAGGTTTGTCCCTAATTTTTACAACCTTACAAAGGCTCTAACTACTATGTTGAACAAGAACTAGATCTTCCACTATTCTAAGGAAAATAAATATGGATTCAAAGAAATCAAGAAAGCCATATCATAGGCTCTTACCCTTATGAATATATTTTTATCCAAGGACTTAACTCTCCATGAATTTAGAGGTATGGACACTATTTCAGATACACTAGTGCAAAAAAATGATGAGTACATGGAGCAACAAATAGATTTCTTTATCTAGGGCTTGGAAGGTTATAAGGTAGTATTCCTTTGTATAAAAATAAGTGTTGAATATTATAAGAAGTTTGAATAATTTTTTACCCTTTTTATCTAAAAATAAGGTTCATTTACTTGTCTCTCACTAAAGTATCAAAGAGTTCCTCATAAAAAAGGATTTGAATGAGAAGAGGGTAGGGTGGATTACAAAGGTGATGGAGTATGATGTGGACATTATAGTCACAAATATAGTAAGAGTTAGAGGCTTGTGTAAGAAGTTAGATTTATATTTATAGAATGATAAGAGTGTTTTCTTAGTATTCCAAGATGGACAACATCTAGTTATACCTTTATTGCCCACTAGTTGGACCTAATATATGGTCAGCTTCATCTAAACCAGTGAGCACCCTAAAGGATTGAATAAGGCCAAAAAAAGGTATTTTAGATTTAAATAAATCCCTCATATTCTAATAGATGGTATCCTATTTAGGAAATATGTAAATGTTATTCTATGGATGTTTATAAACACAAACTAGATTGATAAGGTAATAAAGGAATTTCATGATGGATCATCTAGTGGATACTTTATTCCAAGGACTATAGCCATGAAGATAATGAGGGAAAGTTATTACTAGCCTAATCTATTTATATATGTGTATGCATGGGTTAAGAATTGTAATAAATGTTACTTCTTCACTAGTAAACAAAGGTTAGTAGTTATACCCCTTTATCTTATCCAAGTAGAGCAACCCTTCATGCAATGGGGTTTAGATTTCATAGGGATGATTAATCCTCCTTAAAATGTAGGCCATAAGTGGGTCTTAATAGCCATCGACTACATTAAAATGTGGGTAGAAGTAGTGGATTTAAAGGAATAAAATGAGACCAATGTGTTAGACTTATATGAAAGCATAGTCACCAGGTTTTGGGTGCCTTTTAAAATCATTTACAATAATGCAATGGCCTTTATTGGCACTAGAATAACTGGTTAGGTAGTTAAATATGATATTTAATTGAGTACCTCATCCAACTAATATCCCCAAGGAAACATCTTGATAGAGTCAAAAAATAAAATTTTGATCAAAATTATCAAGAGGACTATGGATAAAAGTTAGAGAGTCTGGCATACCAAGTTGAAGATAGTTTTGTAGGCTAATAGAATCACCCCTAAAAGGGTTATTGGTAATTATCCTTACATGCTTATTTATATAAAAGAGGAAAGGTTACCTATATCTCTTGAAATTACAACTCCAAAAGCAAGGAAAGTCATAGATCATGGCATAATAATTTTTCTAACAAAATCAGAATGAAGTCTCAAAAGAAGTCTTCACAAAGATCGGCTAAGTACTTTGGTCTTTAGAAAAAGTGTTACAAAAACAAGTCATAAATTTTGTTATGCACAAAAATGCCAAAGACCAAAAACCTAAAGAAGGATTGTTTCAAGGTTTTAAGTCTTCAAAGACATTATCTTTAACAAATTCCAAAAAAATATGATGAACACAAAGTGCGAGAAGAAATGCCAAAGACTAATTTACACAGTTATTCTGCATAGAAAAGTTGAAGACCAAAAGATTCATAAATTTATTGTAAACAAAAGTTTATAAGGAAGGGCTGAGTATAAGTTATGATGAATAATTTTTTTTAGACTTAGACATTTATTAAACTTTCCCAATAGTCATGTGTTAGCATTTTATAGCCCTAAGCCTATTCAAAAAGTCCTTTTAGACTTAGACATTTTAACAATGTTCTAAGTAAGCAGGTATGTGGGAAGAAGCCACATGGTGAAATCCCACTGACATGGGACATTATAACCATCTATGAAATTGATAAAATTATGTTAGATTAGTGGGTTATCAAGATGATGCCACATGTCATAATCTTAGCAACTTGGCACCCTAGATCCATCTGCCAAGTTAAAAATAACTATTGACCAAATTTCACTTTTGGTCAAATTTGAGCACCCCTATGAATTTTTATTTTATTTTAAAAAATTGAAGGGGTCCTAATATGTTTTCATAGTAATTATACTTGTTTCATGATGTCATTTAAGGTCACATTATCTTTAGTCTTAGTTACATTAGTCATTTTATCCATCAAGAGTCCTTTAATGAGCTTTTTGGGGTCATTAAAGCATTTATAATGGTTCTCAAGGTTCTTAGGTGTCCTAAATTCATGAAAAATGTCTAATAAGTTAGTTTAGGTGTCAAGGATGTTTATTACCTCTAAATTTTATAGGTTGTTCAACTAAAATTATAGAAATCAACTAAAAAGAGGGAAAATGGCACTTGTACATATTTTTGGGAAGTGTGCCACATGGGTATGATCATGGGGGATCTCCTAATATTTATAAAACTCATATCCAGGCTTATTTTTATATTTAATATTCTTTTAGATTCAAAAACCATTCTACTCATT
Source organism: Torreya grandis (assembly GCA_037957365.1). Lineage (NCBI taxonomy): Eukaryota > Viridiplantae > Streptophyta > Pinopsida > Cupressales > Taxaceae > Torreya > Torreya grandis. The sequence continues at coordinate 284,440 of JARHVA010000158.1, forward strand.
TTTTTCTCTTCTTAGCACACTGGAGTGACCCTATGGTTTTTGCTCAATATGGGAATCATAGATAGTTTTAGACAAAATGCTTTTGTAAGGTTTTAAACTAAAATACCTTAATTTTAATATAAATAAATTTATAAATAATCAATTTTTATTTATTAACAATCACTAACAAGTTGACTACGCACATTTGATAGCTATTTGGTGAACCTTATGGGTTTTACTCCATTTCTACCAAATCTATATGAACCAATTTCTGGTGTTAGATATAGAGGATGTTGTAATAATTATTAAATGGTATATATTCTTTTTTACATGATTCATGATGTTTTTATGAGAAAAAATGGTCTATCATGCAAGGAGATACCACCAAGTGTAGTTCCAGCTGAGATGTCTCTTGCTTGCTGAGTTTTTCCATTACAAAGGTTTCATACAACTAGAAAAAAGTGTTCAATAAGTCTCTAAGTCACTTCAATACCTCCTCTCATGTTTTATCTCACTTTGGTTTTCCTTGAGTAGTTTTCAAGCTCTTATTGATCCATTTCCCAACTTCATGCCTAGTTTCAGTTGAATTCCATACATAAGCTTGTTTTTAGTGTGTATGAAGTGGTATTGGAGGTGTTTTGGTATTAAATAGCTAAAGAGGGTATAAAATTAACCATGTGTTCATATTCCAAGCCATATCAATCATGAAATGCCCTTGGTTTTTGAATTCCATGTGCATACAGGTGATCTTCAGGTTGTGATAGAGATTTTAAAGATAATTTTAAGCTCCAAAGGATGGAAATCACTTATTTAAGGAGTGAAAAATGATATTTTGGGGGTTTTTAACTAGTTAACCACCATTTTTCACCTCAATTTTATGCTTTTCCCATATATTCTATCTAAAACATGTACTTACAGGCCATTGATGATGTCATGTTGGGTAAGGGAAGATATATATACATCACAACTCCTTATTTTTGCTTGAAGTAATTTTAGGGTTTATTAAAGGCATGTGGGTCTATTTTATAATCATGGTTCATAATGGTCCATACCCAAACCCACTATTTGCTTCTCAAAACAAATTTCCACATGTAGTTGAGCATGAGTTTAAGTGTATACGGAAGGGCCAAAGTAATTTCACACTTCCTTTATGCATATTCATGACAATAAGGCCTTGGAAGACCTATAAAAGCCTCCTAGAAGACAAAAGAATAATGGAATCATGTTTTAAGGTCAAATATTGAATTTGGGAATGGAATCCATAAAGGAGCAAAATAGAGCTCCAGCGGGTTTTCATGGACTTCCCAAAGCACATTTGCATGCGGATTTAAGGCATATAAAAGGGTGAACATTGTAACCATACCAATAGACCAAAACCATGCCAAATTTGAAGATTAAAATATAAGGGTAAGATGGTCTTTTAAATCCTCAAAATCAACTAAAAACACACTAAAAAACCTTAATGATGACTACAAAGCTGTGGTGTTTGAATGGCCTTTTGATATTTTGAAGAGCAATTGAATGGAGCCTCCAAACATAAGAGAAGATTAGGCTAGATAAAGAGATAAAATTAGGTCAGAATAATCAAAAGAGAGGTTGAGATATAATCTTGGTTCACCTCTTAGACCACCTACAGACTCCAAGCATGAAATTGACACCTACAAGTGTCTCAGTCTAGTCATATAGGTGGAATGAAAAAACTAGTAGTTTATGTAGAGTTTAAATGTTTGTGGGCCATTAAAGGTGACTCTAAGTTATACCAGTGCTATATGATTCAATAATGAATCTAAATGTACCTCTTTCTCACTATAACCACTCCAACTAATCCCTTTTTCACCTATAATAGGGTCTTAAGAGGAAGTGTCCTAGTCAAGAAAAAAGCATAGTTTGAATTCCAATTGAATAAAAGGGTAAGTAAAAATGAAAGATACACCTTGTTATAAATTTATAATATGATTAAAGACATAATAGGCCCCATGATAATGAAAAAACTCTTGATTTTTACCTACAAGTAGAGCATGGATGGGGTACTCCAACCGAGGCAGGGTTTTGAGTGAATTGATGCAAAAGGACACCTAAATGGATTTTAAAGAAGGATATTATTCTGAATAAATATGATGTTAATCTCAAGACAACTTCAATGGAATTTCATACACTCCAAATATGTTTTATAGAAACAAGGTGACGACACCTACAATAGATAATGGGAATGTCTTAGTCAGACAAGCAGAAACCTAGTTGTGGTGATACAAGGTGTCCTAGTATGGTAATTGAAAATAAATCACGAAAAAAATAGTGAATAATCATTTCAATGTCTATGTAATTTGTGTCATGAAGTGTTATAAAGGATAAAATAAGGCTTAAATAGGGTATCAAACCCTTTTTTCACATATAGTAGGGTTCAAGCAAATAGAGGTCTAGATGGAGCATAGACTGCCTAGAAGTGAAAGAGAGGTTTAAATGATCATTATATGATCAAATATGATCCAATAGGTTATGTATCATTCACAAGACCTTGATAATGTTCTCAAATTCCTTTCCCCATCCAAAATGCAAGCATTAGTCTGTATAGGTTCTTAAGAAGGCTCTTGGTTCAATAAGCAAAAGTAAAAAATCTCTATAAGAACAAGGTTTGAAGGTGTTTCAAAGATTAATGAGAATTTAATGGAGGTTATAAACATGTTTATAAATCCTATAAGTGTAAAATTGTCTTGGAAGGGTCATCCACAAGTGGGTTTGGGAAAATATGTAAGAAAATGGGGGTTTTTAGCCCCTCTTTTGGAAAGATTGAGTTGGTTAGGTACCTAAATGAGGGATTCTGACCTTTTCATTTGGTAAATATCCTCATTAGGACCTTATAAAACTCCAAATACTTTCATTTTTCCATGTATATGAGTAATATATCTCTCTATTTTGTCTTAGAGATCAGCCACTCATGAAAATCAGAACTTTGACAAAACATGTAAAGGATGCCAAAATGAGCAAAGAACTTAAGTTAAAGTCATGGTATCTGTTGACCAAATTTTGCCCACAGGCAAAATTTTTGGTCCCCTTCTTTGCTATTATATGCTAGTCATTTTTAGGTTGCACAAGTTCATGTCATGGTTCTTTGGCACTTGGTTCATCAGTCTTCAAGTTCAATGAGTTTGGTTCATAGCTTGGTTCAAGTGGTTCAGCGACCTTTGGTTCAAAGAGTCCATCTTCAAGTTCAACATCTCAATTCACAATGGTTGAACCAAACCGTTGAACCATTTTTGGTTCAATGGGCTTGGTTCAATAGGTATGCCCTTGGCCAAAGGGGAGTCTTCAAGTTCAAATGCCCTAGTGGAGGGCAGGCGCTTCAAAGGCAAAGGATCGGGTAGGTCCCAATTTGTTTAAGTTCAATTTTGTTCAAATTTGACTAAGTCTCGAATTCCTTCAAAAAAATTTCTTAAATGAATTCCTTTAGACAAAAGGTCTAAAGGAATTCAAGTGAATTTCTAAGCAAAGCCAGAGCCCACGAAAAGCACAAAGCAAATAAAGACGTGGGAGAATTTCCATAAACTTTTTGTCTGCAGGGAAATGTCTGTGGACAAAAGTCTACGAGAACCTAGGAGACCATCCAAAGGACTCGTCAAAGTTCCCCAAAGGGAAAATGCCCTTGTGGGGGACTCTTGACCAAGAGACAAAAGGTACTTTCAAGGGTGGAGAGTCATTTTTTCCCTTCGGGAGGGAGCCCACAGAAGTATACAAGGCAAAAGAGTGCCCGAGAAGGTGCTAAGAGGAAGCAAAGCCGTAGAGAAGCCATGAAAACCCGATGACATTGTGACGGGGATGGTGATGTCTTGGAGGATGTCAATTTTAACAAATCAAGTTAGTCATTAGTTTTCAACCAATGATGGCCACGTGAATGTCAACTTTCATGAAATTAAATGGTCATTTGTTTTCAACTAAGAGAGCACTAACCAAGGGCCCAAAATGTAGCAACCTGCCAGAATGTTTACCCCTAAGGACCAAAGGAGCTAGAAGAGACAAATTTGAGAAAAGACAAGGAGACAAGAATGGAATGAGTAAGCAGTTAGTCCAAGTGGCACCAATTTGAAAAGTGACTCCAGTAGGTGAAACAGTTCTTGCGAATTGATCATGAGAGGATGCAAACAGCTAGTAATGCAACTGGTTTCTCCATTTTACATTTAATGGGTGGACAAACCATGTATTGACCTTGAAAAAATAGATTTCAAATAGACAAAAGGGTAGTTCATAAATGTTTTGAGCGACTTGCTCTTCCCAATGAAGGGACGTGATAGGCCACTTGTAAAACAAGGAGCACCAAATGGGCCTCTTTGCTTCTCATATATATTTGTGAACTTGTCATTTGAAGAGGGATCTTCCACATTTGTAAGGTGCAGCCCTAGAAAAATTTCACCTGAATCAATAAATGCAGTTTTTTACCTCTTCTTGGATAGATATTTTTGTGTATGTCTTGAGTGTTGTTTGTATTCAGTCATTGTCTCTTGATGCTTTCACAAGTCCAACACCAACATACCTATTGTCTACAAGGTGCCATTTTGTAGCTGACAGGAGAAGAGATCTATTTGGGAGTGTATAATAGATGAATTTACTTACAATGTGCATTTCATAGCACCTTGGTGAGTCTCTATTTTCTATGTTTTCATGAGAGCCTCCCTACCATTTTCTTGTAGCCTGGTCCTTCTACCAAGACTAAAGCATATGCATGCATTTGTCTGGTTTTAAGTGTGGATGTGAGAATGTCATTTCATTTTGGTGTATCACCTCCTTAGAGTAGTTTGTATTCTTGTAATATTTCTCCCTTTTCATCCCCCCCAATTTACATATCTGTATATATGTCTGTATTTGCACTTGTTGGAACAAACATGATGCATCAAAGGGAGCTAGCCCTTATCTAGAGACTCTCCCCTCTAACTTCACTAGTCCCACAGGTGAGAGGGGAGTTTCCATAGTTGCGAAGAGAAGACAGGAGCTCGGCCTCCTACCAAGGGTGCAATCTCTTGCGTTAATAGTTTTGGCACGCCTAGTGGGACCCAATTTGATAACTCAATAAGGTTTTAGGATTGATGATGGTAAGAGGCTAAGATTTGAGAGGACCCATCCTTATCCAACTGGCCATCCTCTTAGACCTATTTTAAGGGATGCATACATAGTAGAACCCCAGTTATAGCCCATCCTAGTGATGGCACTACCTTTTATGGCTTTTCATGGTCAAAGCCCCTTAAATCTCCCACACTACGATCCAATTTTGGGAACATCTCTAAAAAATGTGCCTTCTTTCGATAGAGAGGGGACCATTATAGTCATCAAGCATATTAGGAATATTAATAACCTCTGTAATATTCATAATGTAATAGAAGAAAATATCACCATTATACTACTAGCACTGTCTCTCAAAGGCAAGGCTCTTGACTGGTACGGGACCTTGCCTATAAATTCAATACATTCTTGGAATGAATTAGGGACTCAGTTGATAGATCATTTTGGAGAAAAGAGTGATGGCCTCTCACTCATTGAGCAGTTGACGACCATAAAGAGAGCTCCACACGAGTATATGCAGGACTTCAACACATGATTTCAAAAGACTTGGGATAGAATTCCAATCCTGGTAAGGCCAACTCCCAGCTATGCTTTCTTGTATTATCTAAGAGCATTAAATAGTGATATTGCTATGATGATACAATCAATGGGAGGGCATTTATTACCTGCTACTTATGACATAGCCATAGCAGCTAAAAATTACTTAGTACAAGCTGGGAAAATAGCCCCTTGGCCTCACATGCCACTTTTCCTAGAAGTGTTGCCTCTAATTCAGACCGTTGCCCCCACATTGGCCCCTCTACCTAGCATTGAGAAACCAGCTATTATTTCATCCAATGAGATTCATGAGGTTAAACTTCTATTTCAAATCATGTCAAATGAACTTGTATCTCTTAAAAGGTAGTAAGCTCAAAGCAACAGGCTGAACTAGGGATACTAGCATTATGGTCAAGCCCCTAGACCCCCTTTTCAAGGCTATAATCAAGGATAGGGTCAGCTCACTTAGACCAGACCATTTCAAAATTATAACTTAGGCCCCCCTTCATCATCTAAATTCATGGTACTAGTTCAAAACAATCTAGTATAGGAGTAGCCAAGTTGTTCGACCATGGGATATGGTCAAGAACAGGCTGTTTACATAAACGAGATGATGAATTATTTCCAAAATGCAGACAATTAGGTAGCTACTAATTCCTAGATTTTTGAGGCTCCAACTCAACCTAGCATGAGTAACAATCAGGCCTAGCTTGATTCTACCTTAATGAATCATCTAAAAGGGGAATTTTATTTAGTGAATTATGTGGGCGCTACAGACAATTAGGCTGACTGTGTTACAGCCAACACAAGACTTAAGAGAATGGCAATGGGAGAAGCCCAAGCTACCACTCAAGCAGCAGCAACACCTTCTCTATCACACTCAAATTTGAAAGCCCCAAACTCCAAACAGCCATTTGTATCCTTAGCCCCTCAGCTTGCAGCTCAGGTTGGAATCAGCCCCAAGGAAAGCTTGAAAGGAGGCAGTCCTGAGGTCAATATAGTGGACCAGATGAAGAAGCTACATATGAACATCTCTTTATGGGATTCATTGTCTCTTATAGGATAGAAGGACGCACTACAGAAGGAATGGCATGAGCTAGATCGACAAGCTGTCCCACCGAACACTGATAATGTCTTGATGACAAATGGGCAACCTTCCACTTCAGGTCAGGTAAAGAAGGAAGAGAAAATTCCCCCTTTCTATGTATCTTTGGTCAAATGGGATTTCTTGGTACACAACTACATAATTGATAGTGGGGCTAGCACCTCAGTGATGCCCAAGTGCATAGCTAACAAGATGGGACTGAAATATGAAGAGATGAACAAAGGAGTCCTGCATCTAGATGGGACACCTACAAAAATAGTTGGGATTGTGAAGGGTTTAGGCTTGACATTGCATGATTTCCCAACTTTCTCAATCCCTCATGATATAGTGGTAGTGGATGTTCCTCCTTATTTCGTAATTTGCTTGTCTAGGGACTTCACATCAAAGATAGGTGGCTATCTAGCAACGAATTGGTCATATCTAGTTTTTAGAACCAAGTATGGGACCAAGGTAAAAATTGAGTCTGAGCCACTCTATAAGGACCATCTAGAACCATACTCTCCCAAGGTATCGAACGTCAGTTACACCATTATCGACCCAGAAGAGTCCCAGACAGACCAATCTCCATCCTCTACTCTTGAAGGAGTTACAGACCTACTCTTGGATGAGTGGGGAAATGATAGCTTCAAACATGATCCTTACAAGTTCATAGAGGAGGCAGACCTTGGAGTTTACTACATGCATGAGGGAGGTGCCTTCATACCTAATATAATGAAGGTAAGCCAAGAGGAGCTTGGTCTATGGCAGCTGTATTTTGATGGTTCCAAAAGTAGGCTGGGAGCTGGTGGTGGGGCAATGTTAGTCTCCCCTTCAAAGGATAGGTACTTTTCAGCTTTCCATTTCCATTTCTCTTGCACAAGCAATGTCACAGAGTACGAGTCCCTTATCCATGGGCTGGAATGGGCAAGAAAAAGAGGGATCAAGGAGTTGCAATTTTTGGGAGATAGCAAGCTGATTGTAAATTAGGTGAGAGGCCTGAATCTAACTAAGAATTCCTTGCTAAAGTCCTACAAGCATAGGGTCTGGGACTTGGTGGAAGATTTCCTTGCTTTCAATATCACTTCTATTCCTAGAGAGTAGAACAAACAAGTAGATAGGCTAGCAAAAATTGGCACTCAATTCAAAGTTTCCAAGGAAATAAGTCAACACTGTGATTCATGCCATTTGAAGGTGGTAGTTTGACCCTCTATCCCTAACAACATTACAAATTGGCAAGTTTTTGAAAATGACTAGCAAATAGCTTTCTTCCTACAGGAGGAAGCTAAGTTTGCAACACAAAATCAGGCAAAATTATAGCAATAATATGGTAATCAGATTGTTCAATTGAAGAACAATAAGCTCCCTAAAGGTTTGGTCACTCTTGAGATCATCTTCAATGGAGATGACCAATTGAGAAATGATAAGGCATGCATCACAACCAAATAGGAGAATTACGAAAGGGTTGAGATCTTCAAGGACAAGTTGCTTGCACTTGGAAAAGTCTACACAATTCAAGAAAGGTGAGATTTCATTTTGCTGTGTCAAGAATTTGCAGATGTTTTTGCATGGGATTATAGTGACTTGAAGGGCTTCGACCCAAGACTCGCCCAGCACACCATCGAATTAGAAGAAGGTGCTAGGCCAATCACACAGAAGCAGAGACCTATCAATCTGACAATTGAGCCCCTCATGCAGAGGGAACTGGCTAAATTGATTGAGTCTAGAATTATATTTCCAATCAAACATTCCTCCTGGCTGGCCAACCTTATTCCTGCTAGAAAGAAGAATGGGGAGATCAGGTTGTGTGTCAACTTCAGAGACCTTAATAAAGTCTCTTTAAAAGATCATTATCCCCTCTTGAGTATGGATTAAATCCTTTAGAAGGTAATAGGTAGTGAGCATTTCTCCCTCTTGGATGGTTATTCAGGGTATAATTAGATACTGGTGCAAGGCTGTGACTAGCACAAAATGGCCTTCACCACTAAATGGAGAAATTTTTCCTACAAGAAGATGCCATTCAAGGTATCTAATGCTGGTGCTACCTTTCAACAAGCCATGGACATGGCTTTTGGAGGCTTGATAAACAACAACATGTTGGTATACCTTGATGATGTGATGGTATTCTCTAAGGAAGCAAGCCAACACATAGAACACCTCAGGCAAATTTTTGAAAGGTGTAGGGAATTCAGCATCTCTCTTAATCCAAAGAAATGTGTGTATGTTGTTCATGAGGGGAAACTCCTTGGCCACATTGTGTCCAAGGAGGGCTTATCCATTGACCCTGAGAGAGTTTGCTCTATCCTGGAGATGTCCCTACCAAAGCACAAGAAAGGCCTACAAAGTTTCTTTGGCAGGATAAATTTCATTTAGAGATTCATTCCAAAATTTGTAGAGATAGTCAAGCCCCTAACCTCTATGTTGAGGAAGGGTGAGGATTTCAAGTCGACAACATAAAGAAAGGATAGCTTTGAATCCATCAAGTAGGCCATAATCTGGGCTCCTACTTTGATCAGCCCCGACTTCAACAAAGACTTCAACCTCTACACTTTTAGTAATGAAGAGGTGATCTCTGCCATGCTTACCCAAGCAAATGGTGATGACCTCGAGCAACCACTCAATTTTTTTAGCCAAGGGTTAGAGGATTTTGAAGTCAGATACATGTATGTAGAAAAGCAAGTCTTGGCAGTATTGTGGAGCCTAAAGAAATTCAGGCATATGTTGTCTAACAATAGGATTCATCTCATGGTCCCACATCTTGGCATCAAGGATTTCTTGACCAATCGAGACCTAAATGAGAAGAGAGCAGGGTGGATCACTAAAGCGATGGAGTATGAAGAAGACATCAAGATCACCAAGCTAGTGAGGGGAAGAGGCCTATTTGAACAACTTGCTATAGACTTCAAGCAAAAAAGGGAAGATAGCTTAGTAATTCATGATGCAGCCACTGCAAAAGAACCAACTGTCATAAAGGATTGGACATTGGACTTGGAGCATTTCTTTCTCACTGGTGAGTGCCCACATGGTCTTGATAAGACCAAAAGAAGGTACTTTAGGCTCTAGTCTCTCCCTTATGTCCTGGTTGATGAGGTATTGTTTAGGAAGGATCTCTCCAGGGTCTTTTTAAGATGCATTGACCCAAACCAGGATGATAAGGTATTAGTTGAGTTCCATGATGGTCCAGTAGGTAGTCATTTCGCTCCTAGAGCTACTGTAGCAAGGATAATGAGAGCTGGCTATTTCTAGCCTACTCTTTTCAAGGACACCCATGCCTAGGTAAGAAAGTGCCAGAAGTGTGCACTTTTTGATGGAAAACAATGGTTCGCTGCCATGCCTCTACAACCCATTCAAGTGGAACAACCATTCATGCAGTGGGGCCTAGATTTCATAGGGATGATCAATCCTCCCTCTAGTGCTAGACACAAGTGGGTCTTGACTACTATGAACTATTTCACAAGGTGGGTGGAGGCTGTTACTTTGAAAGAGGAAAATGAAAGCGTAGTCCTGGAGTTCTATGAGGACCTAGTAACAAGATTTGGGGTCCTAGCCACCATAATCTCAAAAAACACCTTGGCTTTTTTGGGAACCAAAACAAGTGAATGGGCACTAAGGTATGGTATATACCTCAGCACTTCATCTAATTACTACCCATAGGGGAATGGGTTGGCTGAGTCCACCAACAAAAATTTGATTAGAATCATAAAGAGGACCATGGAAGAAAATTAGAGGACTTGGCATGCCAAGCTGAAGACAGCTCTGTGGGCTGATTGAATCACTCTGAAGAAAGCAATCAGAAATTCTCCATATATGCTCATATATGGAAGGGAAGCTAGGCTTCCCATCTCACTTGAATTGCCAGGATTGGACCTCATTCACTAGTTGTAATTAGAAGAAGGAAGTAGCATGGAGGTCAAGTTGTGTGAGCTGATGGAGCTCCAAGAGGTAAGGGACCGGGCTATGGCTTTTATGACCAATTGCCAATAGCAAGTAAAAAGACACTTCGACAAGAAATCTTTGTCAAAAGATTTCTCTGAAGGAGACATTGTCCTGAAATGGGATGAAGACCAAGCCAAGCCTAGAAAGCATGCAAAATTTGACATCTTATGGAGTGGTCCTTACATAATCACTCAATACAAGTAGAATAATGCATTCCAACTCTCCAAGTTGGATGGTGAAGAACTGTGTATCCCAGTTAATGGGATACATCTAAAGCATTGCCACTAAGTCTCTTTTCAGGTGTATATACTTTCCTTTGTTTTCTTTCCCTATTTTCCCTAAGTGTTGTTACACAAGTAGTAGTTTTCTTAGTCTTGTGTGTGTTTTCATTTCCTTAGAGGTAGATCTGCATGATTGGTTCTAATATTTACTAGAGCTATTACTGATTCTTCAAGTTACCATCTGACTCTGTGCCCAATGGACTGCAAGGCAACTAGTCTCTAAGCATAGCAGGGATGCTTCCCCTGGGAGTCACCAATTTGTTGACTAAATTTTGCCCATAGGCAAAAAATTTGGTCCCCTTCCTTACTATTCTATGCTAGTCATTTTTAGGTTGCACAAGTTCATGTCATGGTTCTTCGGCACTTGGTTCATCAGTCTTCAAGTTTAACGAGTTTGGTTCATGGCCTGGTTCAAGTGGTTTAGTGACCTTTGGTTCAAATAGTCCATCTTCAAGTTCAAAATATTGATTCGCAATGGTTGAACCAAACCGTTGAACCATTTTTGGTTCAACGGGCTTGGTTCAATAGGTATGCGCTTGGCCGAAGGGGAGTCTTCAAGTTCAAATGCCCTAGCAGAGGGCAGGCGCTTCAAAGGCAAAGGATCGGGTAGGTCCCAATTTGTTTAAGTTTAATTTTGTTCAAATTTGACTAAGTCCCAAATTTATTCAGACTTTTTGCCTGAAGGAATTCGGGTGCATTTCTAAGCAAAGCTGGAGCCTGTAAAAAACACAAAGCAAACAAAGACTTGGGAGAATTTTTGTGTACTTTTTGTCCACGAGGAAATGTCTGCAGAAAAAAGTCCGTAGGAACCCAAGAGACCATCCAAAGGACCCGCTGAAGTTCCCCAAAGGGCAGATGCCCTTGCGGGGGACTCTCGGCCAAGAGACAAAAGGCACTTTCAAGGGCAGAGGGTCATTTTTTCCCTTTGAGAGGGAGCCCACAGAAGTATACAAGGAAAAAGAGTGCCTGGGAAGGTGATAAGAGGAAGCAAAGCCATAGAGAAGCCATGAAGACCCAATGACATTGTGAAAGGGATGGTGATGTCTTGGAGGATGTCAAGTTTAACAAATCAAGTTAGCCATTGGTTTACAACCAATGATGGCTGCGTGAACGTCAACTTTCATGAAATGAAATGGCCATTTGTTTTCAACTAAGAGAGTGCTAACCAAGGGCCCAAAATGTAGTGACCCACCAAAATGTTTGCCCCCAAGGGCTGAAGGAGCCAGAAGAGACAAAATTGAGAAAAAACAAGGAGACAAGCATGGAATGAGCAAGCAGTTAGTCCAAGTGGCGCTAATTTGAGAAGTGACTCTAGCAGGTGAAACAGTTCTTGTGAATTGATCATGAGAGGATGCAAATAGCTAGTAATGCAATTGGTTTCTCCATTTTACATTTAATGGGTGGACAAACCATGTATTGACCTTGAAAAAATAGATTTCAAACAGACAAAAGGGCAATCCATAAATGTTTTGAGCGACTTGATCTTCCCAATGAAGGGACGTGATAGGCCACTTATAAAACAAGGAGCACTAAATGGGCCTCCTTACTTCTCATATATATTTACAAACTTGTCATTTGAAGAGGGATCTTCCACATTTTTAAGGTGCAACCCTAGCAAAATTTCACCTAAATCAATAAATGTAGTTTTTTACCTCTTCTTAGATAGATATTTATGTGTGTCTTGAGTGTTGTTTATGTTCAGTCATTGTCTCTTGATGCTTTCACAAGTCCAACACCAACATACCTATTTTCTACAAGGCACCATTTTGTAGCTGACAGGAGAAGATCTCTATTTTGGAGTGTAGAACAGAGGAAGTTACTTACAGTGTGCATTTCACAGCACCTTGGTGAGTCTCTATTTTTTGTGTTTTCATAAGAGCCTTCCTACCATTTTCTTACAGCCTGGTCCTTCTACCAAGACTGAAGCGTATGTATGCATTTGCCTAGTTTTAAGTGTGGATGTGAGAAGGTCATTTCATTTTGGTGTATCACCTCCTTAGAGTAGTTTGTATTCTTGCAATCTTTCTCCCTTTTCATCCCCCTAGTTTACATATCTGTATATATGTTTGTATTTGCACTTACTAGAACAAAAAAGATGCATCAAAGGGAGCTAGCCCTTATCTAGAGACACTCCCCTCCAACTTCGCCAGTCCCACAGGTGAGAGGGGAGTTTCCATAGTTGCAAAGAGAAGGTAGGAGCTCGGCCTCCTACCAAGGGTGCAATCTCTTGCGTCAATAGTATCTTAAAGGAAAATTGGGTGATGAGTATGTAAGATGTAAGGAGGTTAATTAACACTCAAGTCAATATATAAACCTATAAAATGGCATAATTTATCATGCATATAGGTAAATTAGGTGAGTTCCCATTATGCCTAATTGCCAAATGAGAGAGAAAGGATGAAAATGAGTGTTTGAGAGTTCATGTGATGGATTTGTGAGTGTGAATTAAGTGTGAAAATGTTTAATAAGAAATCCTAAACATGTTATAATAGTCCAAATGACCAAAAATTGCATGGGATATGCCAAGTCCATTAGGCCTTAAGGAAACTTGAAGCCAATTGGGGGTCTATATTTATTTCTAGGCCTTAATGAGTTGTCCAAATGGTTGAAACATGTTTATGTAGTGTTTTTAGATATGTATGATCTTTTTCAAGTAGATAAACTTGTAGGAGGATGATTTTTAACCTAGAAATAGTTTAGACATGCAAGAAAATAGACAAACTAAGTCGAGAGGTCAACTTGTCAATATCATATCTTTGTTAAGACTTTGAATGTGAACAAAATGAGTTATGGGGAGTTGAGTAAGGTTCCTAAAAAACAATTTTTGGCATTGGTTTGGAAATTTAACATGCCACCTTTATGAACAATGGTTAAGAGCAAAAAGTAGTCTAAAACCCTAGTAAAACCCTTAAAGGAACTTGATGGATAAAATAAGCATGGAGAGTCATCCTAATGGAATAATTTGGCAAGGAAACATATTTTATCATGGATAGGACTCACTTAGGCTCTCACACATGCAATGGAAATGTATAGAACTATATGCGAAGTATGTAAAATAGTGTTTTTCTCACCATTTTCTATGTTTTTCAAGTTCTATGAGCTTTGAGAGGATGAAATTAAGTTTTAAGGGAATATAAAGACATATTATAACTCCTTAGTTTAATTTGATTATATTTTAAAAAAATTTAAGTGTATTAACTAGATATCTCCTTTCAGCTAATCAAAACTATTATAGTGAACACAAGGATGAAAAGTGTGAAAACCTTAATTAGATGTCCTTTTAATGTAATTTTGAGGGGTCTAAGGCCATGGATAATATTTCTAGGTGTATTTAACTCCCTCTAATATATTTACATGGGAAACTGAAGGCATTTTTGAATACAAATGTGAAGGGTAGAAGAAAAGTGAGTTTTCAGGACTACAGGCAATGATTGCTTCTTTTTAAGAGTTCCCAAATGAGTATGATCAAAACCAATGCATATAATTGAATGAATGAATGAATTCCCTCTCATCCCAATAATCATACTTATCCATAGTTAGTGTTGGGACATTAAAATAGATATAAATTATGAAGGTAGTTTTTAGTGCTAGGATTGAGCGTTTTATGCCACTTTTCACAATTTTCATGGCTTGTATGGAAAATTGGACCTCCTAACTTTGCATGGTTTGAATCATGAAAAATTTAACCCTTTTTGGAATATTGACACATTCCAAAATGATATTTGGAATTCCTTTGCCTTACGTCTCTCTCAAAAGCTATAAATATGGATTGTTTTGCTTCTTTTTAACAGCCTCCATTGGTTAATGGGGAAATTCTAGCCAAATTTGTACTTTAAGGACTCTTGAATAAATATAAAAGTTATATTTACACTCACATGATGTACTATAGATTATTTATTACAATCTTGTTGGTCTTCTCTAGTATAAGTTATTATTTTCTAGCATGTTACTCTTAATTATTCTCCAATGTGCAAAAGAGTGATTGTTATAGGTCTTTGTTAGTGTTTTATTTTAAGTGTATAGGTGTTATATAAGTGGTGTATTACTATTTTCCCATAAGTAATCATCCATTACCCTCATAAACATTTAATTACCTATTGGACCTAGCTTATGAAATATTGGTGTGACATTTCAGCTTGAGTTGTGAGCTTTGAGTGAAGGAAATATTATTTAGCTTCAAGTATTAGAATTTTAGTTAATAGGAGTGAATTAATATTGGTGCATTACCTTATAGTTTTTTAGTTTTTCTTTTCCTCTTTTCATCCCAAAGTTGATAAGTGATAAATTAATTCAAAGAATGCATCAAGGGAATTAGACCATCTAGAGATTCATCTCAATAAATTGTCACCCACAACAAGAGAGATGTCTCCATTTTTCCACTTGGATGAGGAGAGATAGGCATCTATTCAAGTGTGTAAATCCAAGTTTCAATATTTTTTGGCTCACTCAGTGGGACTCTAAGTCCTAGTAGATTGTTTAATACTGGTGATGGTCTTGACATAGTTGTAGCTGTAAGAGCATCTACATTCAGTACCTAGTGACTCCATTTAAGACTTCAACTCTTTGGTTGATGATCAGTTCCTAATTTAAAAGCTAAATTTGACCACTATGTCTATTTCTAAAGGTATACCCTTTGAGTTTGTGTAATTACTCCATATTCTGCCAAAATGTTTAGGTTTATGAATACCCATCCTTATTTAAGAGATTTAGTGTTTCAGAAGTCTAAGTTTTGGTTGAGTTCAACTCTCAACACTCAAATTTCACATCCCAAGATGGCTAGGAATCAATATTTTATAGCCTTTACCAAATCATCTCCTTTAAATCCTACCCAATATGACCAAATTCTAGGAGTAGCCCTTAAGAGTGTTCCATCTTTTAGTGGAGAGGGTATTATTACTACCATTGAACATATTAGAAACATAGCAAACTTCTGAAATATCCATAGCATCATTCAAAAAAAAGTTTGTATTAGTTTTTTTGCATTGTCTTTCAAAGGAAAAGCCTTGGATTGGTATGGAACTCTACCTAAAAATTCTATTGGTTTATGGGATGAACTAGGAGATATATTGATTAAGAGGTTTAGAAAGAAGAGTGACTATCTATCTTTAGCTAAGTAATTGACCACTATCAAGAGGTCACCACATGAGTTTATATAAGATTTTAACACTAGGTTTCAAAAAACATGGGATAGGATCCTAGCTCTTGTGAGGCCTACTTCAAACTATGCATTCTTGTACTATCTAAAAGCATTGAATAGTGATGTAGCTATGATGATCCAATCCATGGGTGGGAATCTACTCCCTATTGCCTATGAGATAGCAATAAATGTTGTGAATTGTCTTATTTAATTAGGAAACGTTTTGCCTAGCCTTTAATGCCACTATTCCCTTATTTGTATCCTCCTAGTCAAGTTACATTACCTAACTTGGCTCCTTTGCCTAGTCATGAGAAATCTACCATTATCCCTTCCAACAATATCCATGAAATCAAAATATTGTTACAAAGTGTCACTAATGATTTGGTTTCCCTCAAAATTCAACAAGACCAAATTTATAGGCCATACCAATCCTATAATCTATTTGGACAAACCAATAAACCTCCTTTTCAAGGTAATGCTCAAGGACAAGGTCAAACCACCCAAGCTAGGCCTTATCAAAGCTAAAATACTAATACTCCCTCATCCTCTAAATATCTTATTCCCACTCAAAATAAATTAGTTTAAGAACATCCATGCTTTCCATCCTTTAAGTAAATTCAAGAATAAGTTGCTTATGAAAATGAAATGCACAACCAAACCATGGTAATGCAAGGTAATCAATCTTTCCAAGTTTCAATTTTTGAAGGACCAATGCAAAGTGGGGTGGAGAATGGTCAACCAAAATCTGATTCTACCCTCATAAATCATTTGGAGGGAGATTTTTATGATATTAATCACTTGGAAAATCTAATTCATATGAATACTATTGTTGCTTCTAACACTAGATCCAAGAAAAGGGTTGTTGAAGAGAAACAAGGAGTAGCTCAAGGACCTATTTTGGTCCCCCACTTCATCTCCAATGGTAAGTGTGTCAAATTTATCTCCTAGAGTATAATAAATTCAAAAGTTTTAGAATGTGAATACAACTCCTATTCACCCTCCTTCTCGAGCCATACCACAAGGAGCCAGTGCTCCTAAAGAGCCCCCAAAGGTGAAAAATTCTTCCACTAATGGTGTATAATATATGAAGAAGATAAAAATGAACATCTCATTATGGTATTATTTGATAATACAAAGGTAGAAAAATATGATCCAAAAATAATCATAAGGATTGGGTAAGCAAGTTGGCTCATCTAGGAATGAAAATGTTTTCCAAGTTAATGGAACTCAACCTATAGATGGTCAAGTGAAAAAGAATGAAAAAAAATCCTCCTTTCTACCTATCTCTAATCATTGGTGATTTCTTGGTTCATAATTGCATCATAGATAGTGGGGATAGTACTTCAATTATGCCCAAGTGTATATCAAATAAATTAGGCCTCAAATATGAGCTAATGAATAATGGAGTCTTAAAATTAGATTAATCACCATCCAAAAATTTGGGAGTAGTAAAATATGTGAATTTGATCCTACATGCTTGTCCTACCTTCTCTATTTCTCATAATGTGGTTGTGGTAGATTTACCTCCATACTTTTCCCTTTGCTTGTTAAGAGAGTTTACACCTAAGATAGGTGGATACTTGGCAGCCAATTGATCCTACATGGTATTTAGGAAAAATTATGGTAATAAGGTGAAGATTTAATCAAAACCTATTTATCATAGTCACTTGGATCCTTACACACCTAAAGTGGAAAATATCAACTATGCCATCATTGATGAAGAGGAACTCCACATTGACCAATCTCCAACATATTCCCTTAAAGGAGTTTTTGATTTATACTTAGATGAATAGGGAGATGAGAATTATGATCATGATACTTACAAGTTCATAGAGGAAGCTGGTCTTGGGGTGTATTGTATACATGATGAGGACTCTTTCATACCAAACATAATGAGGCCAAGTGAGAATGTGAATGGTTTATGGTAGATTTTCTTTTATGGGTCAAGGATAAATATTGGGGTAGGTGGTGAAGAAATTTTGGTTTCCCCTTCTAAAAAAAAGTATTATTCAACTTTTAGATTTCAATTATCATGTACTTGTAATATGGTAAATTGTGAGGCCCTTATTCATGGCCTTGGATGGGCTAGAAGAAGAAGTGTCAAAAAATTTAAAGTTTTTGGTGATGGTGAGTTAGTTATGAATCAAGTGAGAGGGCCAAATTTGACCAAGAACTCTTTGCTTAAGTATTATAACCATAGAGTGTGGTATCTAGTGGAAGAATTCTAATCCTTCAACATCACATCCATTCCAAGAGAGGACAACAAACATGATGATAGGTTGGTAGCTATTGGATCTTAGTTTTATGTTCCAAAAGGTATAAGAGAGGATAGGAACCAACCTCATCTAAAGGTGATTGTAAGGCCTTCCATACTGGATAATGTCACTAATTGGCAAGTCTTTGATAGTGACCAACAAATAGCCCTTTTCCAACAAGAGGAGGCTGAGTTTTCTTCCAAAAATTAGTCCAAACTATAGCATCAATATGGAGGGTAGATTGTCCAATAAAAGTCTTAAAAACTTCTTAAAGGCCTAGTCACTCTTGAGAGCATATTTAATGATGATGACCAGCTGAAGAAAGAGAAGGTAAGCATGTCTACTAAGCAAGAAAACTATGAGAAAGTGAAAATCTTCAAGGATAAGTTGTTTGTACTTGGAAAGGTATGTACTATTCAAGAAAAACATGTTTTGATTGAGTTATGCAAGGAGTTTTATATTGTCTAATGGTGGAGATAAATTTCAATGGGTAATGAATATGGCTTTTCAAGGACTAATTAATGAAATTTTGTTGGTATATCTTGATGATGTAACAATTTTCTCCAAGGATGTAAATGATCACTTGAATCACCTAAGGCAGATTTTTGAAAGGTGTAAAGAGTTTGGGATCTCTCTAAACTCAAATGAATGTTTTTTTTCTATCCATGAATGTAAACTCTTAGGACATATTGTCTCCCAAAAGGGCTTATCCATTGATCCTAAAAGGGTGAGTGCCATCTTGGTATTGTCTTTGCCTAAACACAAGAAAGGTTTGCTAATTTTCTTTGGGAAAATCAATTTTATAAGGAGATTCGTTCCTGATTTTTCTAACTTGGTTAATATTTTAAACTACATGCTAATTAAGGATGAAGTGTTCACCTGGACAAGAAGAAGAAAGGAAAGTTTTTAAGAGATCAAATAAGCCATTGCCCAAGCTCCTACTCTTGTAAGTCCTAATTTCTCCAAATATTTCAATTTTAATAATTTTGGGAATGAAGAGGTAATATTTTCCATGTTTACTCAAGAAATTGATGAAAATTTAGACCAACCTATTGCCTTTTTTAGTCAAGGTTAGAAGGCTATGAGGTAAGATACACCTATGTTGAGAAGCCAGTAATTTCAGTTATTAAGAGCCTAAATAAATTTAGGCATATGTTATCTAATAACAATATTCACATATTTTTACCTCATATTAGTGTCAAATACTTTCTCTTGATCAGGGATTTGAATGAGAAGAGGGCAGGTTAGATCACAAAAGTGATGGAATATGATGTGTAAATCAAGACAACCAAGCTAGTGAAAGGACAACGGTTATGTAAGCATCTTGCTTCAAACTTGAAAGAGAAAAAGGAAGTTTTTTAGTACTTCATGATGATCCTATGATAGCTACATATTCACCCATGAGGATTTGGACATAATAAATGAATCATTTCCTTCAAACTGGTGAGTGTCCACAAGGTCTTGATAGAGCTAGGAGAAGGTATTTTAGATTGCAATCCTTTCCTTATGTACTTGTTGATGGAGTACTATTTAGAAAATAATTTTAGGTGTTTTATTAAGTTTTAGTAATTCATATTAGATTTACAAATTATTGTTTGAGTTTCATGATGGACCAGTTGGTGGTCACTTTGCTCCAAGAAGCAAATCTGCTAGGATTATGAGGGCTAGATACTTTTGGCCTAGCTTGTTCAAGGACACCCATGCTTGGGTAAGAAAATATCAAAAGTGAGCTCTTTTTTATGGAAAAAAAAATATCTATACCTTTCCTCTTCATCCAATCCAATTTTATCAACCCTTCATGTAATGGGGTTTGGATTTCATAGGCCTAATCAATCCACCTTCTAGTGTTGGTCACAAGTGGGTGTTGACTACTATACATTACTTTACAAGATGGGTGGAGGATGTAGATCTAAAAGAGGCAAATGAAAACTTAATTATAGACTTATATGAAGTTATAGTAACAATTTTTTGGGCTCCTTTAATAATAATTTTAGATAATGCATTAGATTTTCTTGGAAAAAGGATAAGTGAATGGGCTTTGAATCATGGCATCTATCACAACACCTCCTCCAACTATTATCCATAAGGGAATGGATTAGTGTAGTCCAAAAATAATAATCTAATCAATATAATAAATATTAAATGGAGGAAAATCAAAGGACTTGGCATTCCAAGTTGAAGACATCCCTTTGGGTTGAGAGGATTACCCCAAAGAGAGTAATTGGAAACTCACCATACACACTTGTTTATGGGAGAGAAGATACACTACCTATTTCACTTGAGTTACCAGCTTTAAACCTCACTTATCAGTTGTAATTTATGGATAATGAAAGCATTTAATTTAGGTTATGTGAGGTTATGGATTTTTAGGAAACAAGAGATCAAACTATGCTAACTATGAGAGCTCACCAAGAACAAATGAAGAGATACTTTGACATGAAACCCATGCTAAGAAGTTTCAAGGAGGGAGAAATTTTCCTAAAGTGGGATGTAGATATAGTTAAACCTAGAAGACACACAAAGTTTGATGCTTTGTGGAGTGGCCCATATGTGATCACACAATACAAGAAACCTAATACCTTCTAACTTTCAAGGTTTGATGTAGAGGAGATTCATATCCTAGTCAATGGGATATATCTCAAACATTGTTATTAAGGTTCTCCTCTCCACTTGTAAATATTTTCTTACTTTCCTTGGGTTCCATAAGTGCTTATACAAGGTTATCCTCTCCCCTTGTATATATTTTCTTGCTTTCCTTATGTTCCCTAAGTGTTTATGCACATGTGTGAGATTTATTTTGTGTCTTGCTTTGTTGGTGTGGTGTGTTTGTTTTGTGTTTGTTTTGGAAATTCCTTGATATTTTTATTAAATAATCCATTGAATCCATTGGCCCTTATTAGGTTAAGGCTACTATTCCTTAGTATAGAAGGCATACTACCCCTATGAGTCACCATTTTGTTGACCAAATTTGAATTTTTGTCAAATTTGGGCACCCCTAGGCAAATTTTTATATTTTAAACATTTTAAGGGGTCTTAATATGTTTTAATAGTAATTATACTTGTTGAATGATGTCATTTAAGGTCACATTATCTTTAGTCTTAGTTACATTAGTCATTTTGTCCATTAGGAGTCATTTTATGAGCTTTTGGGGGACATTAAAGCATTTGGCATGATTCCCAAGGTTCCTAAGTGTCCCACCTTTGTGAAAAAATCCCAATAATTTAGTTTAGGTGTTAGTGATGTTAGTTACCTCTGAATTTTGTATGTTGTTCAACTGAAATTTTAGAAATCAACTAAAAAGGAAGAAAAATGGCACTTGTATAGAATTTTTGGAAGTGTGCCACGTGGGGATGATCATGGTGGGTATACTCATATTTATAACACTCACCTCCATTATTTTGTTGATTTTTAATATTATTTTGGAAGCCAAAACCATTATGCACATTTTTTGCTCTTCTTGGCAGACTAGAGTGACCCTCAAGTTTTTGATTAGTATGCAAAGCATAGGTAGTTTTTAAAAAAATATTTTGGTATTTTGTTGTATAATAAAATACCTTAATTTTATTTTAATTAACTTGAGAAATTATAAATTATTATTTATTAATAATTTATAACAAGTTGACTGTGTAGATTTGATAGCTGTTTGGTGAACCCTATGGGTTTTGCTCCATTTCTACCAAATCTATATGAACCAATTACTAGTGTTGGATCCAGAGGATGTTGGATTCCTTATAAAATTGTCTCCATTATTTTTTGCATGATTCATTATTTTTGGATGAGTAAAATTTGTCTATCATGCAAGGAGATACCTCTAGGTGTAGTTCCAGCTGAAATGTCTCTTATTTGCTAAGTTTTTCCATTACATAGGTTTCATACAATTGGAAGAAAGTGTTATATAAGTATCTGAGTCACTTAACTACCTCCTCTCATGTTTGATCTCACCTTGGTATTCCTTGAGTATTTTTCAAGCTCTTATTGCTCCATTTGCCAATTTCATGCCTAGTTTCAGTTGAATTCCATACATAAGCTTGTTATCCCTATGTATGAAGTGGTAGTGGAGGTGTTTTGGCTCTTTCAAGACTCTATAGGTTGAGTGAAGTTTCATTTTCATGTTAAATATGGTATAAAATTGGCCATGTGTTCATGTTCCAAGCCATCTCAATCATGAAATGCCCTTGGCTATTGAATTTCATGTGCATACAGGTGATCTTCAAGTTGTGATAGAGGGTTTGAAGATAGTTTTAAGATCCAAAGGATGGAAATCACTTATTTTAGGAGTGAAAAATGAAATTTTTGGGGTTTTGAGCTAGTTCACCACCATTTTTCACCTCAATTCTATGATTTTCCCACATATTTTGTCTAAAACATGCACTTACAGGCCATTAATGATGTCATGTTGGGTAAGGGAAGATATATGTATGTCAAAACTCCTTATTTATACTTGAAGTACTTTGAAGTTTCATTAAAGGCATGTGGATCTATTTTAAACTCATGGTTAATAATGGTCCATACCCTAACCCATTATTTGCTTCTCAAAACAAATTTCCACAGGTAGCTAAACATGAGTTCAAGTGTGTACGGCAAGGCCAAAGCAATTTCACACTTCCTTTGTGTATATTCATGACAAGAAAGCCTTGGAAGACCATAGAAGACTCCTAGAAGACAAAGGAAGCATGTAATGATGTTGAAAGGTCAAAGACTAAATTTGGGAATGGAATCCCTAAAGGAGCAAAATAGAGCTCCAACAGGTTTTGATGGACTTTCCAAAGCACATTTGCATGAGGCTTTAAGGAATCTAAAAGGGTGAACCTTGTAACCCTACAAATAGAACAAAACCCTAAAAAAATTTAAGAGAAAAATATAAGGGAAAGATGGTTTTTCAAAGCCTGAAAAGCACCTAAAAACACACTAAAAACCTTAATGATGATTATAGGCCTGTGGTGTTTGAATGACCTTTTTATATCTTGAAGAGCAATTGAATGAAGCCTCCAAACATAGGAAAAGATTGGGATAGTATAAGGAGACAAAATGAGGTTATAATCATCAAAAGAGAGGTTGAGATGGAATCTCGGTTCACCTTCTAGATCACCTATAGACTTCCTTCAAGCATGAAATTGACACCTACAAGTGTCTTAGTCTAGTCATATAGGTGGAGTGAAAAAACTAGCAGTATATGCATAGTTTAAATGCTTTTGGGCCATTAAAGGTGACTCTAAGTTATAACAGTGCTATATGATTCAATAAGGAATATAAAGGGACCTATTTCTCACTGTAACCACTTAGCTAATCCCTTTTTCACTTACAATAGGGTCTTAGGAGGAGTGTTCCAATCAAGAGAAAAGCATAGTTTGAGTTCCAAAGGAACAAAAGGGTAAAGTAAAAATGAAATATAAACCTTTTTATAACTTAAAAATATGCTCCAAGACCTAATAGGCCCCATGATAGTGAAAAAAACCCTTGATTTTTACCTAGAGGTAGAGTATGGATGGGGTACTCCAACTGAGGTAGGGTTTTGAGTGAGTTGATGCAAAAGGACACTTAGAAGGATTTTTAAGAAGGATATTGTTTATATAAATATTATTTTAATCTCAAAACAACTTTAATGGACTTTCCTACACTCCAAATATGTTTTATAGAAATAGGGTGATGACACCTACAATAGACATTGGGAATGTCTCAGTCAAACAGGTAGAAACCTAGTTGTGGTGATACAAGGTGTACTAGTATGGTAATTTAAACTTAGTCATGAAAAAAATAATGAATAATAATTTAATTTTGTTTTTTATTAGTGTCATGAAGTGTTCTAAACAATAAAATAAGGCTTAAATAGATCATCAGACCCTTATTCTCACATACAATAGGGTTCAAGCAAATGGAGGTCTAAATGGAGTATAGATTGCCTAGAAGTGAAAGGGAGGTTTAAATGATCATTATATTATACAATAGTTTATTTATAATTCCCAATACCTTGTTAAGGTGATCAAATTTATTTCCCCATGAAACAAACAATCATCAATCTGTACAGGTTCTTAAGAAGGCTCTTGGCTCAATAAACAAAAGTAAAAAATCTGATAAGATCAAGGTTTGAAGGTGTTTAAAAGATTAATGATAATTTAATGGAGGTGATAAATGTGTTTATAAATCCTAAAATTTTAGCATTGGCTTGTAAGGGTCATCCACAAGTGGGTTTGGCTAAAAATGTAAGAAAACCAAGTTTTTAGCTCCTGTTTTGGAAATATTGAGTTAGTTAGATATCTAAATGAGGGAGTCTAACATTTCCATTTGGTAAATATACTCATTAGGAATTTATAAAACTCAAAATACTTTAATTTTTCCATTTATATGAGGGATATATCTCTTTTTTTTGTCTTAGAGATCAGCCACTCATGAAAATCAGAACTTTGACAAAACATGTAAAGGATGCCAAAATGAGCAAAGAACTTTAGTTTAAGTCTTGGGATTTTAAAGTAACATTGGTTGATGAGTATGGAAGATTTATTGATGATAATTAACACTAAAATAAATATATAACCCTCAAAAATGGCCTAATTACTCATGCATATAGTCAAATTAGGTGAGTTCCCACTACACCTAATTGTCAAATGAGAGAGAAAAGATGAAAAGGAGTGATTGAGAGGTCATGTGATTTATTTGTGAGTGTGAATGAAGTGTGAAAATGTTAAATAAGTCACCCTAATCATGTTATAATATTCCAAATGACCCAAAATTTTAGGAGGTATGCCAAGCCCATTAGGCCTTAAGTAGACTTGAAGCCAATTGGGGTTCTATATGCATTTCTAGGACTTGATGAGATATCCAAATGGTTGGAACATGATTATGTAGTGTTTTTAGATATTTATGATCTTTATCAAGTAGAGAAACGTGCAGGAGGATGGTTTTTAACTTAGAACTAGCTCAAACATGCAAGAAAATATAGAAACTAAGTTGAGAGGTCAACTTGTCAAGCTCATATCTTTGCTATGAATTTTCATGGAAATAAAAGGATTTATGGGGATTTGAGTAAGTTCCATAGAAACCAATTTTTGGAATTTTTTTGTAAATTAAATGTGGCACATTTATGAATAAATGTTAAGAGCAAAAAGTAGTCTAAAACCCTAGTAAAACCCTTGAAGGAACCCGATGGAGAAAAAAATCATGGAGAGACACCCTAACGGCATATTTTGGAAAGGAAACCTATTGGATCATTTATATTACTCACTTAATATTTCACACATGCAAAGGATATGTATGTAACTATAAGGAAAACATGAAAATTAGTGTTTTTCTCACCATTTTCTATGTTTTGTAGGTTCTATAAGGTTTGGGAGGATGAAATTAAGTTTGGATGGAATATAAAGACCTATTATAACTCAATATGGTAATTTTATTATATTATAAAAATTTTAAGTGTCTCAACTAGAGCTCTTCTTTTAGCCAATCAAAACTGGCATAGTGAACACAAGGATGAAAAGTGTGGAAACCTCAATTAGATGTCTTTTTAAGGTGATTTTTAGGGGTATAAGGCCATGGATAATATCTAAAGGTGTATTTCACTCCCACATATATTCATGGGAAACTGAAGGCATTTTTGAAGACAAATGTGAAGGGTAGCAGAAAAGGGAGTTTTTAAGACTACAAGCAATGATTGCTTCTTTCCAAGAGTTCCCAAATGAGTAGGATCAGAACCAATGCATGGAATTGTATTATTGAAAGCCTTACCTCTCATCCTAATCATAATACCTATCCATAATTAGTGGCGGGATGTTCAAATAGATACAAATTAGGAAGGTTGTTTTATATAACAGGATTGAGAGTTTTGTGCCACTTTTCACAATTTTCATGGCTTGTATGGATAATTGGAACTCCTAAATTTGAATGGATTGACCAATTAATATTTATCATGTAAATTTTAAATCATTTTTTAATATTTACACATGTCCAAATGACCTTTGGACTTCCTTTACTTTGCCTCTCTCTCAAAATCTATAAATATGGACTATTTTGCTTCTTTTTAGTAGCCTCCATTGGTTAATGGGGAAACTCTAGCCAAATTTGTACTTTAAGGACTCTTGAATAAATATAAAATATATTTTTACACTCACATGTTTTAATATTAATTATTGATTAAAATCTTGTTAGTCTTGTCTAGTATAAGTTATTATTTTTTAGCATGTTACTCTTGATTGTTATAGGTCTTTGCTCATGTTTTATCTTAAGTGCATAGGTTTTATAGAAGTGGTGTATGATTTTTTTCCCAAAATTAATCATCCATTACCCTCCTAAACATTCAATTACATATTATACCTAGCTTATGAAATACTAATGTGACATTTCATCTTGAGTTGTGAGCTTTGAGTGAAGGAAATCTTATTTAGCTAAAAGTAGTATAATTTTAGTCAATAGGAGAGACTTCATATTGGTTCATCACATTTTAGTTTTTTAGTTTTTCTTATCCCCTTTTCATCTCAAAGTTGATAAGTAGTAAAGTACTTCAAAGAATGCATCAAGGGAACTAGCCCTTCTAGAGATTCATCTCAACAAATTGTTAACCACAACAAGAGAGATGTCTCCATTGTGCCACTTATATGAGGAGAGATATTCATCTCCTTAGGGGTGAAAATCCAAGTGTAAACAATAAAAATGCCCCCAAATAAGCCATAAAAAGACACATTGCAACTTTCGAGATCCCTTGAATCTAAGCAAGGCCATTTCCCAAAGTGAGGAGAGTTGAGGGAGAGGACACATGTAGTGACATGGATCCCATAGTAAGTAAGAGAATCCCATGTGGAATTCAAGGGGTGAATCCAAACCACAACTTCAAATAAAAAAATGGCTAAGTGTTTAACAACATCAAAGATAAAACTTGTGAAGGGATCTTTTGAGACTTAGCCAAATTTCTTTTTTTTATGCCCAAAGATCCACATGTTAGCATTTCATTGTCTTGATCTTATGAATAGATCAAACAAGATATTCAATTTTCAAAAAAAATTCCTGGGTAAACAAGTAAGTGGGATGATGCCATGTAGTAAAATCTTAAAGACCCTATCCCCCATAAGTATCCATATAGTTAAAAAAGTCTATTAGTAAGTAGGTAATTAGGATGATGCCATGTGGAATAATATTAGTAATTTGGGGGCCCAGATTATTTTATATAAATGAAAAAATCTATCATAAATCTAGGTTAGTGGGACGATGCCATGTGGTATAATCCTGCTACCCTACTCTCTTAAAGAGGTTCATGTATGCCCCCATAATATGTTAGATCCATGAGTGAGTAGGATGATTCCATGTGGAAAAACCCCACTACTCCTTTTCAAGATAAATCAACACATACTTAGAGCTCTATCCAAGAAAAAAATCATTAAGATGATGACATATGGTAGCATAAAAGACTATAAAACCAAATGCTTATAGAGGTTGATTAGCTGCCAAGTGGAAATGTGAGAGCTAGTAGAAGCTGAACCAAATAGAAAAGTGAAAACAAATGAAATGGATACCTAAATAAATAATTCTCACAATGATTATGTCATCAATGTATTAACTTGAATTTGATGGCCTATCTAGCCATCAAAGTCATTAAAAGTTTAAGATTGACTACATAATTAAATTTATTCATAGAATCTATCACAAAGTGGTAACTCAATTAAGGAATGAGAATAAAAGTGGTTTAATTAAATATAATCTCAATATCATCATTATTCATAGGTTGGCATACATATAGGGATTAGGCCAGAACATAAAAAATAAAGGCAGGCTCAAGGAGATGTAGTAGGAAATTACATAGGCATGGCCATGACAATCTCGAGGAGATTTCCACTTTCTTGGACCCCTTCCTAGATCATGATTAAAAATTTTAACCACCCCATTAGTGGGTATGAACATATAAGATCCTGAGCTCTCCATTTTTTCCTATTTAAGCAATTATAATTACAATCAGAAGAGGGATCTCTTTTAGCACATAAATGCCACAAAAATTACTCCATCTAGGATCCCTATTTTGGGTATGACTGAACTTTGCCTTTCTATAATGTTGTATTTTTAGGCCTTTTGATCAATATAACACTAAAATTTACCTTACATTTATGATATAAGTTGTTCTTCTTCTTATATGTCCTTTGTTTTCACCTTGTTATTAGTAGGATGAGTTTTATATAGGTTATATGTTGTGTTGACATTGTCTAGGCTAGTGAGTTGTTTTGGAAACCAATTGATTGTGTCTAATTTGAGGCCCTTTATTTGTCCCTTAAATACCTTAGGCATAGAATCACAACCTTCATATGAAATATTGATGTATGAATAGCCTATTTTGAGGAGAGCGTAAGAAATTTTTTAATCAATTTTGAGTCATTTAGTGTTGTTAAGAAGCTGGTATGGGGAGCATAAACCATTGGTGAATCACCTTTCTTAATTTTTTTAGGTTATGTTATGTTATATTTCTACCTTTTCCTTCAAGTTTAGTAGTTTAGTCTTAGTCCAGGTGATCCATCAAAGGAAGCCTACCTTCTCCAAAGGTTCACTCCAACTATAAGTGACCCACAACCTTGGATTGTTCCCATTTTATCATCTGAATGAGGAAGTCCTAAACAACCTCCTCAAGGGTGAAATTTAGATAGATAAAAATTACAAATGTTTAATCCTTATCCATTATCAACAAGTATGTTTTGACCACTTTATTTTGTACAAAGACTTGAATATACAAAGGTAAATTTTGATCAATAATATGATTTAGGGGAAGGTCTTCCTTTTTAAAATAAATAATTTATTTTGTCCATCAGATAGTATTAATAATAGAATTTAGATAAAGATATTCAACAATATTAGGTAAAAGTGTATTATGATGTAATGCCTCATATAATATATCTTTGTATAGTGGAATTATTTATAAGAGCTCTATCGATGAAATTTTGGCATTAGTATTCTTTATTTGATCTAGGATGTCATATCCTTTAGATTGAGTAGTTTTCCCCAATGGGGGGAGGGAAATAAACATGAGTAACTTTATCTCACTAATTATTAAAAACATGATAAATTTGGGGTTTATTAATAACAAAAGGTTGCTTACATGATTTTTAGTGCTTATTAGTTATTGGGATCAATTTAGGTTGAAATTAGAAAAATATGAACTACAATGTAAATTTTTTTCTCTAAGGTAACTTTTTGAATATCATTTAATTTTAACCATGTATATATGTAATGAATATAATCTTGAAAAGTATGAGAATATTTTACAAAACCTTTTATAATCCTATGTAGTATATGAAATAAGCATTTATTTGTTGATCCCATGATGAATATAGTAAAATATAAATAAGATATACTAATGACTATGAATACAATACAAGAAAAAATCAAGTATAAAGGTTATTTAGGAAAGGGTTTGAATGATTGTGTGGGATCTCAAATATACTTTCTTGTTCATTGATTAGTGTCAACCCAATGTTCCTAAGTACTAATTATAGAGGGAAAATAGGGGGTTATCCCACTAACCCCATTTTTTAGGGTAAGGTGAGAGTAAATTTCTTGGGAGATACCCTCCTCTTAGATGCACCATAAATAAAATGGTTAGAAGAGGTTGTTTATGGTATAAAAAGGGACCTTGGGCATTTCTAATATATCATGAGGTACACATAAACTAAACTCTATGTTTAGTGTTGTAAAATGGCTAAGTATTAGGATGAAACCAATCACACCATGATGTTTTTGAAAAATATCACTAAGTAACCCATAATGATAGTCACTAAGTGTTTGAAAACTACTAAAACACTATTTATAAAAACAAGAATAATCAAATAGAAAATAAATATAAAATAAAATTGAAATATTTTTTGTATAAATATCAACAAATTTCAACACTATGTCAAAATAAATAAATTTGGCGATGGATTTATCCAAAATTATAGTACAATTTCTTTAATTTTATATTAAATCCAAGATCAAAGAAGATAGACTTGAGGTATTAGATTTATATCCAAGGTAAAAGGATGTTCTCCTTCAGTGTTATGAATTTATAAAAATTCAAATGAAATCTTAAGACAAAAATCAAGCAAATATAAATCAATGTTCTAAATAAAATACATGTTCACCACAAAGTTTAATTTATTTTAAATTGAAAAATAATAAAATAAATATATCAAAACTATTAAAATTAAAATACAATGAATATACAAATCCAAATGTAAAATACAAAATTTACTTAACTAAAAGTGAGCTAAAAATAATCAATTAACACAAGATAGGCAAACTTAGTTTAGATTTGACTTATTATTGATTGTGTAGGATGATTGTGAGTGAAAACTAAAAAAAATACCTCTGAACTGTGTCACACCCAAAATTAGGAATTCAAATTATGTTAGGATAAGGTCATGCTAAGAGGACATGGCCACATTATGGCCTTATCTATTAACTATGTTTGTATCTCGGTTAACTGTACGACTGATTTTTTGATATGGATGCATGTGCTTGTCTATGAGGGTTTATTATATAAATATCTATTTTATTTTCTAATTGTGTGTTTATTTTATGTATGGAAGACTAAAAAACATAAACCCTATCTCTTACATAATAAACTTATCACATTATTAAGCAGCTGTCATAACTTATGTTTTATGAAGACAAGAGCTAAAAATATTTTTTCCATTACATTTTAATATTTATAATATTCTATTAATGTACAACTAATGTAATAATTGACACATTCTTTGGTATCATCATCATATTTCACCAGTAGATCTCCCAAAACATGTTCTATAGTAGAAATGTATAATAGTAAATGCATGTTTGGTATTAGAGACATGAGAATGGGTGAATTAATTATATATTATGT
Source organism: Torreya grandis (assembly GCA_037957365.1). Taxonomy (NCBI): domain Eukaryota; kingdom Viridiplantae; phylum Streptophyta; class Pinopsida; order Cupressales; family Taxaceae; genus Torreya; species Torreya grandis. The sequence goes on from JARHVA010000158.1 coordinate 315,519, forward strand.
AATTGCATCAAAAATCTAATGATAGTTATCATCCCATTAAAATTTGGTATCACTTTTTAATAGACACATGAAAGATTGTGTCTTTTTAGTTAACTAAGCTACAAAATAAATTATTTCTTAAATCTTTACTTGTAGGGACCATAATTTATTCAACATTATTTTAGGAGGAATATCTATGATAGATTTGATATTTTTGGGTAATACTTAAATGCCTCCTTAATATATTATATAACCTATTAATTTTCTTGATGTAACTCCAAAGACACATTTTTGGATTTAAACACACATTTGACTTCCATAGTCTCTCAAATATATGTCATGAATTTGTAGCATGATCTTGTCGATGTTTAGATTTTGTAAGGAAGTAATCTACATAATTTTATATATTATTTTGTATATAGTCATAAAATATATGTATCATGGCTCTCTGATAATTGGTCCCCACATTATTTAATCTAAATTGCATGACTACATAACATAATGTTCCCTGTGGTGTGATGAATGGTGTTTTTTATTCTTCTATATGATTAATCTTGATTTGATTATATCTATAAAAACCATCCTTAAATGATAATATTTCATTAACAATGGTATATTTGACAATCATATCAATGTTTGGTAATATAAAATCATCTTTGGGGCATGCATTATTTAAATCATGATATTTTGTACAACATTGAGTGTCTCCATTAGGCTTTGTAACTATTATGATATTATAAACCCACTCATGATAATAAACAACTATAATAAATACAACATCCAAAAGTTTTTGAATTTTAATTTTTTACTGACAAGGCTACCTTTGAATCTTTTACTTAATTAGTTTTGCATCTACGTATAGTACTTTGTTCTGCATTACAATTACAAGATCAATTCCATGAATATCTTTGTAAGTCCAAGAAAATATCTTTGGGTAATCATGTAAAATCGATCAAAAATATTTATCTTCGCCATTATTTAACATGGACATAATAAGTATTGGTTTTTCATCATTATTTATTCCATAATTATATTGTATTATCTCTTCCTTAATTAGAGTTGTTTCTCTTCCATACATGGTGTAGTAAGAATGGTTTTTAGACAATCTACTCTGATAAGGATGTTAGTATTTTTAATTTTATCCAAATTATATATGGCTATCCATTAAATGAGAAAATATATTCTTTGGTATAAAGAAAGTAATTCCTCATACACCTTAAGGTATTCTAGGAGGGATTCATCATTTGAAAATTCATATAGTGTCCAAATCTTTGAGTAAGTTTTATCATCAATCATTTTAGAGTATACCAATTGTAATGTAGATGTGGTATGAATTTCACATGTTAGCTTAGGCATTGATTTAAATAAAAGTGTATGAATAGTATTTTGTGTAGGTGTTCCATTTTTAAATTTATCTTATTCTTTCATGTAACCAAAGCCTTTTCATCCTTTCTATTGAGATGATTTAATGGGGTTAGTAATTAATTGTGCATGTATTCCCAATCCTTGTCATATATATCCCATTTTTTATAAATATTTAATCCCAAAACCATATTGAAAATATTTTATTGATGACGATTCTATTGGAGTAAAAGAATAAATTGGTAGTTTAGTTGGTTTGGATTCTTTTGAATTTAGTTACATATGAGGAATGTAATGATCCTTAGGTTGGATTAATATATAACAATTAAATGATTACGTATCCAAGGGGTATGTATATATGTATCCTTAATGATTTAACTTTAAACATGCATGAAAAGTATATGGAACTACATTAATTTCTTGTATCCATGGTCTTCCTAAAAGAATATTATAATTAAGGTCATTAGGAATGACTTGGAAAAATGTGGATATATTATGAAGGCCCATATTTATATTCAAAGTAGTTTGTCTAAGTATTTTCCAAAAAATATTATCAAATCATCGATTGTTCATATTATAATAAGTAATATTTTATTTCTTTATACCAAGTGTATTTAAGAAAGAGATATTAAAATATGTAATCCTAACTAATTATCTAAAAGAACTCATTTGATAGATTCATTGTGCACATAAACTTAAATATATAAGGGTGGGTTTTAATCTATGATATATTTTGGAGGTAAGTCTTCATTTTTTAAATAGATATTTTCCTTCATCCATCATAAATTATTAATAATAAAAGTAATATAAGGTGGTTTAGCATTAATAGGTAATTTTTTTTACATGATGCTTCATAAATAATATCTCTATACATAGGTGTTAGTTGGAGAAAATCTAACTTTGAAATCTTAGTATGATTATTTTTTAATTGGTCAATGATATTATACTCTTTGGGTTTATTTACCTACCTGATGGTATGTGCAAGGGGTTGAGGAGGACAAGTATGATGTTTTTTATTCAATATAATTGTATGGAAGACTTTACCCTTTCTTATTGTGACAACTTGAACTTCAAAATCCTATATGAGTCATCGGTGAAAAATGGAGCTGAGACGCTAAGTGATATAGCCTTAATTTCTAGAGTTAGGAGGGGGGAAATGATTTATGCATGCCCTTTGACACCTAGTGGTGACAGGTAGTAACTCAAATTTTATATTAAAACAATATTAATTAAGGAAGGATTGAGATTTTATATTATTCATTTTATCCATTTTATTATATATGCATTTAATCCATGTAAATATATATTGAATCCAAATAACACTTTAAAAAGTAACATAAAATGTGATGATGATCTTTATGATCTGGATCAAAATATAGAAGTAAAGTCTATTCATTATATCCATTATTTTATTTTGAACCTCTAAATATATAAATGGTATTAGGGGTGTACTAGACAAGGTGTGTTTGATTTGTACACTCTCATATATATTGATCCCAGTCATGAGTAATGAATAAGTCCCAAAGGATAATTGATTATGGAAGATCTTACCATTCCATAACTACACTATCTTTTCTTTGAGGTACGTTAAGATTAACCTCTCAAGACTAACCACTTATCAGTGCACTACAAAACCAAATGATTGAAGGCTTTGTTTGGATAAAAAATACTATACATTTCTAATATACGTGTTAGGTACATGGAAACTAGAGTCATTATATAGTGTTGTCTAAGGGCTTGAGTATTGGGGGATTACCCATCATACCATGACTTAATTAAAACTAATGATCATGTTTCCTAGAATAACAAATCCTATGAGTTTTACAACTACCAAAAAATAGTTCTAGAAAGCATGAAAAAAATGAAAACCAAAAAAATAAAAATATTTTTGTGTATGCAAATTAAGAATTCATTTTTAAATCCCTAGGTGAAGATAAATCCTAGAGTGGTTATCAATAAAATCTTTGAAAATATGATAATGTTTATCTTTAACATATGGGAATCATGAATTCAACTGAAACACTAGGATAAAAATCAAAAAATAAATGTCCAATCATGTAAATGGGTTTGCCAATATGTTTTACTCTAATTTTTTTAATATTTAATAATCATAAAACATTGGAATATTTTTTAGATGATAATATATGACATTTAAGCATAAATTTGAATTTAAAGTAAAATTAATTGAAAATGATTAACAAATGGTGTATGCTAAATATAGTAAGTAAAAACATTTGGATAAAACATTTTTAGGGAGAAATTATAATTTTTGGTTGAAATTTTGTAGACAAATTCCCTCTCCTATTAGTAGGTAGATCTACATTTATTAAAAATAAAGATAATGTAAAAATGAAATTATTTATATCAAAATGTTTTATCTAGGGTGTGTTCACATTTTTAACCTAAAAGTATGAGAAGGCAGTAGAAATAATAAATAAAAGAACAAAATGGAGGTTTAAGGTCAAAATGGAGAAAAGTAAACAAGGAAAGGAGAATATGATAGTTTCAAAAATTCAAACAAATAAAATTGCCATAACTACCCAGGATGTCAAGTTTTAAGAGATTGAAATCTTTAGCATTCAAATGAAGTGGGAAAGATAAATTTTAGACATGGGAATGAAATTCATACACTATATATATTTAATGATTTTTAAAAATCATACTACAATTTTATATTTCCCTATGAAAATAAATATAAATTGTTTTTCCAACTTCACCAAGATTTCTCTATTTTGAAATTCCTAACATTGATTTCAATGAACTTGTAACCTAAAAATCCCACATTTATGACCATATACTAATAGTATTTTCACAAATTTAAATATCAAGAATCAAACTAAAATCACATACACACACATATCATTCATCCAAAATAATTTGTGGCATAAAGTCCCTTCAAATTTATTTTATATTGATTCTTTAGAGTTATACAAAGATAACTTTTTTCTCTTGAATTTGTAAAAAAACTTTTAGTTTCAAAATTTCCTATTATAATGATTTGAGATCAAATTTATAGGTTATGAATTCATAACTACCTTATAACCACTTTATAACTACTTTCTAGTGAGAGCTTTTCTATTTTGAAATTAGTTTTTAATTTGATTTCAAAAAGTGAAAACATAACCTTCTAAGTCATTTTCAAAAAATACAATGTAGAAATAGAAATTTTAGAGAGAGATAATTATAAATCAAGACTATAGAGAATATTATTTTTGTTGAGTGGAAAATATGAAACTACAACTTGCTTTGGTTCTTATTTTTTAGAAGACTTGATCTTGTATATTTTATATTTCTAAACAATTTGCATAATTCTTTCTCTCACAAGAACAATTATATGAGCCAAATGAGCAAGCCAAGCATATGACACCTTGATTTATTCTTCAATAATTTTTAAAAAATTCCTAATACTTTTATTGATATCATTTAGAACACAATATATATCATTTATCTTGTTTATGGCCTCTATGATGAATACGTGTGTCCCGAATAATTCTTATTTCACCATTTTTTGGAATTGTTTTTTCAATTAAATAACTATATAATCATTAAATTAAAATTCATTAAATAAGTATAAATGAAGAACCCAAACATTCACATTAATTTCATACTTCGTAATATCACATATTTTCTTATGGCTTTGTAGATCTTTCATTGCCTCATCTAGAGTACAAATCTTCTAATCTACACAATGAGGCCCCAAGAATGAGTAGTTATATTTATCCTTCTCAAAAATACCCTTATATAACAATAAATTATCATAAATAATATCCATGTATTTAAATTATTTGATCAAACCTATATGTATGCAAAATTATTCCTCAACTACTGTAATCTCTTCATCAATTTTATTTTGTGTAGAATTGATCCAATCATGGGCTTTCTAGTTTTCATAAAAAAAATCATTCCATAAATAATAAATTAATCTACCTAAGATTCCATAAAATATCCATAGTTTATATACTTTTATATTTTGGAAAACATGTCTTTATCAATTTATATTACATACATTGACACTAGTGTAGTTGTTGGAGCAGTTAGTGCAGATGTAATGATCATTGTTTGATAACTTTACCCTACATTAAAAATTTGTTTGATGTATGATGAAATTATATGTACCTTTTATTCTAATTTATCTTGCATTTTTATCCCTTATTTTTTCATCTAGATCAAATTTTTTTTGGTCACTTTGAAGTTGTGAATGTTGTCTTCAAGAATGGACTCTCATTGGCTTATCTTTCTAACTTTGTAGTCAACCAATGTCATCTCATCTTGTTTTTTTATCTAAAATAGGCTAATAAATTTCTACATATTGTGCACCAAAATAATCACTCATCAACCTTGAAGTTTTTTTTTAATTTTTTATTCATTAGATGACCTTATAGGAGATTGGTAATAACATTGAAATTAATTTATGAAGGTTTGGCTAAAGATTTTTTCTTGATCACTATTTTTTGTATCCATGAAGAATATATATCTCCTTGTGATGTTACTAACTAAGTTTTTAAGGATAAAAATAATCCAATAAATAAGTTAGATGTAAATGTGAGACATTATAAAATTGAGGGTTAACAGGTTATTAAGGAGTAATAACTTGTTGAGTAGAGGAATAAGAGTTGGTAATGAAAGAGGAATCAGAGATGAAGATGGTGTATGGGGAGGAATGGAAAAGCTAAGGATAAATAAATGGTATATCAATAAGATATAAAGCAATAGATAATTGCACTATACCTATATTATAATCCAAGAAATATTAGGTAGTATTGTCAATTCGCTATAAAAGACTAATATTTTATGCAACATTGGCAATAGTAGATGGATTAGTCCATTTAAAAAAAAATTGCCTAGGTGGATCATCTTCACATGTTTATTTGGGAAGCTTATCTTTAATGGTATTTTCTCCATCTCCCCCTTTGATTGTAGTCAAACTAGATTTTCTCATGAATATATTGGTCAAATAAAATTGAGTGGTTGAGACATAAGGAGTTTTTTTCCTTTTGAATTCCCTTAACCTTTTAAAAAAATACTGAAAGCATGTCCCTTTATATTTACATTATATCCAACCCTTGACTTTAATAGCACAGTTTGTGTGTGTTCTAAAATATCTATGAATTCCCTTATCAACCAATAAATTTAAGGAATTGATGTGAGATATACCTTATCATTGAAAAATTTATCAACAATGTCAGTGCCATCATCTTCAAAATATAAAATGCACCATTAAAACCTTAAGTCTTTCATTTTTTCTAAGGAAATTCTCAACCTATACCTTTTTCTAACTTCAAAATCATCCTCATAATATTCTTATTAATATTTAATCTATAAAATGTGACCAGAACTATAACCTAACTTCAAGAATTTTTCACTATCAAAAGCAAGTCTTTTCATGTGTGGCTACATCAAAAAATCCACCATTGAATTCTTAATTTTAAAGGTGTATTCACATAATATTTTAAAATTTTATGATTTACAAATGTTTTCTCTCTTATAGTAACCTATTGAGTTTTAATCTCTCTGAGTGCATGCCATAAAGAGTGTATTAAGATTATTGGTCCCTATACCATTACCTAAGACCACTAAAAGTTACTCTTATCTAATTCATTAAGTAATTAAAACCTAATTATCCACTCCTATAATAAATTCATCTCCCAAAATGGGCCCTGGCTAAGAAAACACCCTTCTTCTTCATTTTCCTACTATGTCATCTAGGTTGATCTTGTTAGGGATTGAATGCACACTACAAAATAATTGTAAATTTTGCCTGCTAAGGCTAAATACGAACCCCTACAAATTAAAAAAATTCATGGCATCCACTTAAGCTTATACATGGTGTGATCTTGAGTGATTATGTCTCCTAGTCATTTTTTAAAGTCATTCAAACACTCTTAGAGATGTCATTAAGTATATTTATGATCATCATATCTCTTACATGTCTTAGGTCCTTAGGTGATGTGTTTGATCATTATGATGTCATTGATTGTCATATGAAGGGAATAAGTCTAAATGTCTTGTCATTGTCATGCCTCCATTTCAATTGGTGTCAAGTATCATCATGATGTTTGAGAATGTTTAGATGTCTTTGACAAAGAATTGAAGTGGTCTTATGATATAAAATGCCTTGATGGATATGGTGAATGTGGTAATTAATGACTCACTATCAGGTATGGTGAACTATAAGCTTTGAATTGTGATCAAAATACACATAAGTCTATTTAAAACCTTTTATAAGGATATAGCATACTCTTTATGACATTCAATGGCAAATATCCTTTGTGAAGCTATGTGTAAATTATATAAAAGGAAGGTTTTGGTCTTAAAATGGAAAAATTGCATGTCAAAACTCCACTAAAGCACCCATAGCATCTCTAGACATCCTCATGATCATGAAATTACTTTAGTCAAATGTTTTAGGCTCTGAAAATGTCCTTTTTATGAGCCTTAAGGTTGTTTTGTCATCTAAAGAGCTCCCACATGTGAAATATGCCCCCATTTTGATTTAAAAAACTTATTAATTATTTTAAAAATGCCTTTTGACTTGAATTATTCCTCATGTTTCCCTAAAAATTTGGTTTAAATCTTAAAACATGTAAAAAGAGTAGGAAAAGAGGAGTTTTCAACCATTTTTATTAGTTGTACAAATTGGTATGAACCTTTTTTTATAGTGGAGGTCAAGAGTTCAAAGTTGGATTAATTTCAATTGGTTTAGATAATTTTAATGGTAATAAGGTTCCATATAAACTCAAAACTAGTTCTTTTAATCCATTAAGCTCCTTTGTAGCTTAAGAGAGCCCTTTAGGTTTGCAGATGGTATGGCCATGAGAGAGAATGTTAAGATATGAGATTTTGGTCAAATGAAGAGACCCTATATGGATTCCATATTTTATAATTTGTTATTATTATGTATCTCTTTCCTTTATTAATAATCCTTAACAAGGTAGGGTGTTTACATTGCATTATTCATTCAAACAAGCAACTAGTTTTCTTTGTTTTCTCCTTTCTTGAGCATGATGATATAAAAATGGAAGGTTATGGGGATTGTTAAGAGTCTAAAACTCATTCTCACAATATTATCCAACTTCATCTCACACATGTGAGTTTCTCAGCCTGAATAACACATCTACATTTCCAAATTTATAGTCTATATCAAGTTGAATATCACCATACAATTTATGGTGGTTTCAAGATGTCAAAACACAATAGGTGACTATATGAGAGATTTCATTAATTTCCATGTGTCATTCATGTAAGTTATTAATTGTAATCAAAGTTTCATAGCTTTTCAGTCATCAAGTTACCCTCAATACCCTCATAATCTCACTTAGCATATGTTAGTGTAACTTAGCAGATGTTAAGGTTGTTTGTAGAATCTTAGGTTTCCTTATTTCACTATGTATAGTTCATAAAGAGTCTCCAAACTATTATATATTGTATGGAATATGATTATGCTTACCTAGGATGCTTCAAGATTGTATTGGTAGTGGATTCATGAGTCCTTCCACTCCCCCTATGTTTTATTCCATTTTCATGACTTTCACACTACCATTCAACCATTGTATAAACTCGTCACTCCATCTCCATTCCCAGTTTCCATATTCCATTATCATCATACCACTATTTATCCATGTTCACATCATGAATCCAATGTTTTTATATCTATCAGGTTATTAAGGATCACCATGGTTATGGAGGTGAGTTATAAAACCTTAAACTTTGCTAAAGGGGTAGACGTCCACCTACAATCATATGATTGCCATAATACTCATTGAGATAGGAGAATTCAAGTTGATTTTCTAATTGATACATGTTTTATGGATCATTAAAATAGTGATAATGAAAACAAACTTTTGGTTGATAGTTTCAAGATAATCAAGGGTTTGATGACATGGCTTGGTGTCCTATATAGTCAAAAAGTGACCTACAGGCCCTAGCTTGTAGGTCCTCTTTTTGATCAAACCAACATAAAATCAATGTATAACTAAGCTAAGATAGTGATTTGTCTCCAACTCTATCTCATTTTAAATAGATATAACATAACATGATGAGGAGCATCTAAGTCACTTATTAAGTTTTTTATAGTCACAAGGATTAATAAGTTAAGTTAATAACTCCAAACTGTCATTTACAGGTGACCCACTTGAAAGAGAGTGGGAGTCTAAGCCTATGAAGAGGTAAAGATGTTAGGAAATTTTGAGAGCCTAGTTGGAGCTCTAATAAATATTCTAGGTTCTTATTAAATAAAGTAAGTTCTAAATGCTAAAACATAGTCAAATGATCCTAACAGGTATCCTAGAGTCCTACTTAGAGGGCCAATCATGCTTAGACCTAAATAGGAAACAAGGTGAGTGAGTGAGGTTTAAAGATTAATTAAAGATTAAAAACTAGTTCATGGATTTAGAAAATTTTAAGGATTAAGAAGAGTCACAATGTTGGTGATAATCCCAATAGACCTAAAAGACACGGTCCTAGTAAAACTTCACCTACAACCATGTAATGCAAGTTGTGAACTATTGGTGTAATATGGTGAAGAAAGGAGGTTTTTGAAATTTTTGTTGAGCTTATTAGATATTATAATAGGTTTAAAAGAATTGGGAAAATATAATAGTATGGTAGATGAAGATTCAAATATCAAAATATAGTCAAGTGTCTTCTTAAGTACATACACAAGCAAGAAACATAGTCAATGGATAAAGCCAATCTTGGAGGATTTAGTGGTTTTGGAACCTATAAAGGTGTAATTAGGTCTTAAAATTTAGTATAGATGATCATTATAAATAGGTTAATGTTTTCATGATATCCTTAAGGTTATATTAATATTATATACATTCATTATTTTGTCTCAGATAGGCCTCAGTCTATTGATAGTCATTAAGGAGACCAAATGAGTTATTTTGAGGTTTGAAGACTGGGCATATTGTTTTCAATTCATAAGGGGTTTTGGAACAAGTAATAAGTGATGGTAGTTTCCTCATATTCTCTCTAATTTTTTGACATTTAGGTTTTCAAGACAAATTCCCTTGAGGGATAGTTAAGAAGAAAGACCCAAAACAGGCATGTGCATTAGTGATGGTGGCATCCATGTGTGTTGAGTGGTGTTTGAAGACATAAAGTACCTGATAGGAATATAATAGAAGTAATAATGTAAGATAAACATCTTATGATGAGTATAAAACTTAGGTTAAGAAATAAAAGCCACTAATTTTATTTATTAAGGGTTAGGAAGATTGGATTGTAAAGAAACCCTAGGCAATAGATGAATGTATAAGAGGTATAATTGATGGAAAAAATTGGATTGGGGATATTTTAAATCTTTGTAACATGTTATATGATCTAAAACTCCATCAAAATTTTATTGGAAAGATAAATAACCATGCAACCCTCTATCTTCCTCAAAAATAGTCATGACGGTGACCTATAACTAGTCACTTAAGAGAATGGAAATAGAGTGGGGTTTTTAGTAGTTAGAACAATTGAAAGGGTGATAAAATTTGGGAAACAATATATTATGATAATTTTTAACCCTTAAAAAACTACACATCACTTAGACCTTAGAATTCAATAAAGGATAATCAGGCCTAATACTAGTCTTGAAGCCTATAAGGCTCACACCACCATAGGAGTACTCTCAGACTCTCCTAAGAAAACTGAGACCATGAGAAGGTATGAGAAGTTTTTATATGTCCTAAAAAGTGATTTTAAGTAGTATAAATTCAAAGAGAAGTTCAAACTATTCCTAAGACCCTATTCAAACTATATAGTCAACACAGTCACCTTAAATTGCCTATTCAAATGCTCATATTCTTCATAGCATAGAGACATGAGACAAATTATGTTTTAAATATTTTAGGACCCATATTTACTTGAAATTAATGTAAAAGAGAGTTTATTTTAAGGGCACAAGTTTATGAACCATTTCTAAGACTATAATAAGGTCCATAATGCCTACAAAATACTACAAGCACACTTCTTTATGTATATATCTTCACACATTTTTCAATGGAACCCAAGATTCTAAAGAAATTTTAAGAAGTATATGGACTAAATATCCATGGGAAGAATTTTTATTTTGTATGCCCATTCTTTATAAACCATCATTAAGATGGTGGACCTCTAAAACCTTGATTAAACCCTAAGATAGACCTGGTTTTGGAAAACTTGATGTTTTGGTACCCAAACACCCATGAATCACCTAATAAACACTTTAACCATAAATTAAACTCAATTAGGGTCCTAACCGTGGTACCATGTTGTACATAAATGTACAAACATATCAAAAACTAGTGTTTTTTAGGAAAAAGAGTAGAAAGAGAGGTATAAGGCAGTCTAAGAAGATGCCAATCATTATATATGAAGTTTTAAGACTTATTTTTCATCTTAAAGTAATTATATTCCCAAAATTATGCTTTTAAGAACCACTATAAGCTTATTCCAATCAACCAATCTGAAGATGTGAAGGATAAGGTGACCTAGTCACCTAGTTTATTTAGTTTATAGATGTTTTTTAATCAATAATACCTATATTGTGGTATGTATCATTTATTCATGCCTATAAAAAAATTATACATACATTTATAAAGTCTCTTTCAAGTTTTCCATGGTAACCAAACATTATCAGTCAAGCTACTGGGCCTGATTGGCCTACTTGGTCAACAAAAGGAATGAACATAGGCATATAAAGGATTTTAGAAAGGTCAATAAAAGAAATAAAACCATGTAAATAACTTCATAAAATTATGTAAGTATACTTTCAATAGACATTATTGATGAAAAATTTAGTTTCTTGACTTGGTCACATGCTTGAAGTAGGAGAGGCTATTATACACTAGATGATGGCTCAGTAACACCTAATTAATGTTATAACTATCATGAAGAGAATATTCTTGACCAAAAGGGGTGTATCCATGCCTTGAAGTAGTTTGACTCAGTCAACCACACTCTCCACTACCTCACTTCAATGCCTAAGGGATCATTCATAGACCATCAAGAACATCAATACATGGAGAGAGTCATGTGGGAGGATGTTATGACTATGTAAACTATTTTATAACTATTTTATGAATTTATGATGGTTATTTATGAAATTTTAATCTCATCTCCAATCCACTCTCCCTCTTATTCTCTCCCTATTTTTCTATATATGGAGGCAAAAAGGCCTTAATTTATAATCCCTCTCTTATGCAGGAGGAAACTCTGCCAAGAATGTATTTTGTAACCTTTTAAGTGAATAAAATGGTTATTTTAAAATAAATTTATATAGGTTTATTTTTTATAATTAGTTTTATTTACACCTGTGGTAGTATTTTCTCCCTTAGTAGGTCCTAATCTCACCTAGTTATTAGTATATCATCTTATGCAAGTCACATATAGTGTTTTAATGTTGAGTGATTGAGCTTAGAGTAGAGATATTGATTGGTTAGTTCCTTGAATCAGTCCTTACATCATTACCCTCATGATTTGATCACTTAATAAAACCTTTATGTGAAACACTTTTGCATAGGAGTCCTTGGAGATGGAAGATTTAGTTATTTCCATAGCTTAATAGTGTTAGTTGAATTCCAAATTAAGTGGATAAGAATTATAGGTGCATTAACACTCCTTATAATATGTTTATTTAATTTACTTTATAACCCTTCTTATACCAAATAGTAATAGGTCTTAGTAAATTGAGCTAAAGTGATGTATCAAGGGAGGTAGCCCTATAAGCTAGAGGTCTGGTCTAGTTATAAGGTCACCCAAAACCTTTAGGCCATTCCCATGTTAGTCCAAGTTTGAAGTAGGCCTAAATATTCTCCTTCAATAGGGTGTAACTTGGGTTGTTAATAGTTTTGGCATACCTATTGGGATATGGTTGGAGAATTGGAGCCTTCACAATAGTAGTTTGAGCATTCATAAGGTCATCATCTCAAAGGTATGAGATTTTCTTGTTCATAAATTCATTATTTTTCATATGTCTTAAGGTAATCTATGGTTGTATATGGGGTAGAATAATTTCACATACATCCTTATCAATAGCCCTATGATCCCTATTATTATCCCTACCCATCTCATTATGACCCCTATCAACCCTATATTCACCCATATCAACCTTATGATGAGCCTCACCAACCCTATATTAAACCCTATTAGTAGTATGGTGGCTCACACCAACCCTATGATACCCCTCATGAACTTTATTATCCTTAATATGAGCCATATTAGTTCTAAGGTTAGCCTCTTTACTAAGACTATTCTCCCTCTTTCCCTTCCCAACCACCATTCTAAGACACATATAATTTTTTTGATGAGTTAGAAGATATGAAGAGTATAAACCAAATCATTGACAATGAAATATTGGCCTTAAAAAAATAATAATCATGTAAACAATTTCATGAGTCTTCACCTCCTACTTCCCCATACTAATATCCTTGGATTACAATCCCATCCTAGTATGAAGTTCTTCCCTTCATGCCCCAAGCTAAAATACCTAAAATACAAGAGGCTCCTAAACCCAAGTTTCCAAATTAAAAACAAATACAATAGTCAAGGGAGAGATAAGAGCAATCAAACATAAGCACAAGTGTCAAAGTGGAAGGCAATCATGAAATTATTCATCCCCTACCCCTCCCTCCTCGAAATTCCAAGTTGTTTCCCTCATAGAAGTATTTTCAAGATAATATGTAGTAGAGAAGAAGTGATGGTTGTCAAAGATGAATAGTTGACTAAGGAGAATGAAGCATACACTAAAACACCTTTAGATTTGACTCACCTTCTTGATATTTTTCAAGGGTCCACCAAGCCAATCCTTGAGAAGAATCCTCTCTATTGTGAGGCAAATGAATAATACATAGCTATAGTGATAGAATATGAGAGTGAATTAAGTGATAAAGAAGAGGAAATAATCATTGGGACACCCCTTTCCAAGGATATATGTGAATCAATATTTCATAATACAAAAGAGGATGAACTCCAAGAGTTTTTGTGGTGTAAGATAAGTTACAAAATGAAGTCACTCCAATTGAACAAGAAGAATATGATTCCTAAGAGCTAATTGATGATATGGTAGCCATTCTTTATCATGATAGCCTTGATAAGTGTGAGAGTGAGGCATATATTCAACTTGAAGTAGTTGTAATGCAAGGATTTATCCTTTTAAAGTCTTTAAACATCCAAGAAAAGTTGTGTTCAATAAAACTCTAGTTTCATTGAAGATAAAAGGACCAATTCTTAGCCACTAAAATGAGTTTGTTGATAATACCCCAATGATTGATGAGAGTTTGAAGTATGATCATAATTACATGGAGTTTCAATATGACAATGAGGACCTTAGGCAAAAATGCATGATCATTTATAAGGAATATCAATCCCTTTAAGGACTTGCACTTCCTATGGAACATGTTGAAGACCAATTGGTTGTTGACCCTGTTAAGTGTTATTCACAAAAAGAGCATGCCCAAATTGATGGAAGAAATGATGAAGTGTTTGTTGAATTAGTATCTCAAGTTGATACTCCTGAATACAAACCAATTGAATATACATTATCCTTTATCATGCCTAATGAAGTTTAATATGTCCATCATGAAGGTCTTGACAAGTCACCATTCCATATGGAGCAGAGTGAAAGCATCAACCAATACATATTAAACCTTTAGTATCCCATGACTTAGGTATAAGTATCATCATTATTACAAGGTAGATGGATATAGGATGAGTATAATTAGGTTTTGGATTCATATAGACAGCCCATTCATCTGGAGAACCCAAGAAGACATGAACATGCCAATACCTTTAGCTCAAGTGGGAGTTTTCATCCTATGGGTAATGCTTATTTGGACTCAAATTAAGAAGTGGAAATTATATTTCATGGTGTTATAGTGGTCAATCAAGTTTTCCATTTGACCCTAGAGGAAAGAATATGATTTTAGGTTAGTTATTTTAGTTTATTTTGTGATGCTTCAATAAGTGTGGTTAGCATAAGTTTAGTTTATTGATTTATTATCGTGTTGTTGTTTTCCTTAGGTTAGGTTTACTTCTTAGTTTAGGTGTATTTATATTTATATTTTTTTTGAGTCTTATTAGTTTTTTTGTAGTCATAAAGGTGGCATAAGTGTTAGTTATTTAGCACAGTAATCAAGACCATGTTGTCATGTTTGAAACTTTAGCATTGTCATGAAAATTTAGTGGGTTCTCTTGACCATCAGGCTGGTAAACCCTTATGAGTCACCAAAAATGTTGGAAATTTAGCCTTCCAAGGCCAAATTCTAACCCCTAAAACTAAAACTTTTTCATGGCATCCACTTAAACATATAAATGGTTCTATATTGAGTGATGGTGTCTCCTAGTTTCTTCTTAAAGTCATTCAAATACTCTTAGAGATGTCATTAAGTCTAATTATAATCACCATATCTCCTACATGTATTAGGTCCTTAGGTGATGTGTTTGATCACTATGATTTCATTGATTATTGTATGAAGGGAGTAAGTCTTAATGTCTTGTCATTGTCATTTTTTATTTCAATTGGTGTCAAGTATAATAATGATGTTTGAGAATGTTTGGAGGTCTTTGACAAAGAATTGAAGTGGTCTTTGACAAAGAATTGAAGTGGTCTTATGATCTAAAATGCCTCGATGGAGATGGTGAAGGCGTAAATTGATGACTCACTATGAGGTATGGTGAACTATAATCTTTGAAGTGTGATAAAAATACATAGATGTATATTTGAAACCTTTTATAAGGCTATAACATACTTTTTATGACATTCAGTGGCAAATCTCCTTTGTGAAGCTATGTGTACATTGTCTAAAAAGAAGGTTTTGGTCTTAAAATTGAAAAATTACACATTATAAGGCCACTAAAACATCCATAATATATCTATGCACCCTCATGATCATGGCATTAATTTAGACAAATGTTTTATGCTTTGAAAATGTCCTTTCTATGAGCCCTAAAGTTGTTTTTCCATCTAAAGAGATCCCACATGTGAAATATGCCCCCATTTTGATCTCCAAAACTTATTAATTATTTTAAAAATTCCTTTTAACCTACATTATTCCTCATATTTCCCTAAAATGGTGATTCAAATATTAAAGCATGGAAAAATAGTAGGAAAAGAGGAGTTTTCAACCATTTTTATAGGTTGGATAGATTGGTACAAACTTTTTTGTACAATGAAGGTTAAGAGTTTGAAGGTGGATTCATGGTAGGTTTTTTAGTGAAGTTTCATGGCAAGAAGGTTCCATACATACTTAAATCTAGTTCTCTTAATCCATCAAGCTCTTTTACAAATTGAGAGAACCCTTCAAGTTTGTAGATGGTATGGCCATGAGAGAGAATGTCAAGATATGAGATTTTTAGCAAAGGGAGAGACCCTAGAAGGATTCCATATTTGAATTTGTTCTCATTTTTCCTCTCTCTCCTTTATGAATAATCCTTAACAAGGTAGGGTACTCATAATTCATTCTTCATTCAAGAAAGTAATTGATTTTCTTTGTTTTCTCCTCTCCTGAGCATGATGATAGAAAAATGGAAGGTTATGGGGATTGTTAAGAGTCTAAACCTCCTTCTCACAACATTATCCAAATTCATATCACATATGTGAGTATTTAAGGTTGAATAACACATCTACATTCCCAAATCTATAGTTTTTAGTAAGTTGAAGATGGTTGTTTAGTTCATGGTGGTTTTAGGATATCAAAATATAATAAGTGACTGTATAAGAGGTTTCATTCACGTCCATGTGTCCTTCATTAAAGTTATAAAAATTCATAAAAAATTAATAACCTAATAGTCATCAATTTTCCCTCAACACCCTCATATTCTCACATACCATATGTTAAGGTAACTTAGCAAATGTTAAGGTTATTTGTAGAATCTTAGGTTTCCTTATTTCACTGTGTATGCTTTATAGTCTCCAAATTATTTTATCTTGTATAACATATTATTATTCTTGCCTAGGACCCTTAAATATTATATTGAGAGTTGATTCATGATTCCTTCCACTCCCCCTATGTTTTATTCTAGTTTCATAGCTTTCAAATTGTCATTCAACCATTGTATAAGCTTATCACTCCATCTCCATTCCCAATTTCCATATTCCATTATCATAATACCACTATTTATCCATGTTCACATCATGAATCCAATGTTTTGATATCTCTTAGGTTTTTAAGGACCACCATGGTTATGGAGATGAGTTATAAAACCTTAAACCCTACTAAATGAGTATACCTCCACCAACAATCATATGATTGCCATAATACTCATTGAGATAGGAGAATTCAAGGTGATCTTGTGCTTGATACATGTTATATGGATCATTGAAATAGTGATAATGAAAAAACCTATTGGTTGATAGTGGAAAGATAATCAATAATTTGATGGCATGGCTTGGTGGCCTATATAGTCAAAAAGTGACCTACAGGACCTAGCTTGTAGGTCTTCTTTTTTATCAAACCAACATCAAATCAATGTACATCTAAACTAAGATAGCGATTTTTCTCTAATTCTCTATCATTATAGATATATTGAACATAACATGATGAGGAGCATCTAAGTCACTTATTAAGTTCTTGACAGTCATAAGGATCAATAAGTTGAGTTAATAACTCTAAACTATCATTTAAAGGTGACCCACTTGAAAGAGAGTAGGATTTTAAGCCTATGAAGAGGTAAATATTTTTGGAAAAGATGAGAACCTAGTTGGATCTCCAATCAAGATTAATATATATTAGTAGAGAAGGTAAGTTCTAAATGCTAAAACATAGTCAAATGATCCTAACAAGTAACCTACAGTCCTCTTAGAGGGCCAATCATTTTTAGACCTAAATAGGAAACAAGGTGAGTGAGTGAGTGAGGTTTGAAGTTAAATTGAAGATTAAAAACTAGTTCACAAATTTATAAAAATTTAAGGATTAATAAGAGTCACAATGTTGATGATAATCCCAATATACCTAAAATACATGGTCCTAGTAAAACTTCACCTATAACCAAGTAATGCAAGGTGTGAACTAAAGGTGTAATATGGTGAAGAAATGAGGTGTTTGAAAGTGTTTAAGAGATTATTGAATATTTTAATAGGTTAAAAATCATTTGGAAAATTTTCAATATGGTATATGAAGATTCAAAGTTTAAAATATAGTCAAGTGTCCTCTTAAGTACATACATAATAAAGAAGCACAATCAATGCATAAAGTCAGTCTTGGAGGAGTTGGTGGTTTTAAAACCTATAAAGGTGTACTTAGGCATTAAAATTTAGTATAGATTATAATTTTAACTATTTTAATGTGCTCAAGATATCCTTAAGGTTATACTAATAGTGGATACATTCACTATTTTATCTCAGATAGGCCTCAATCTGTTGGCAGTCATTAAGGAGACTAAATGAGCTATTTTGAGGTTTGAAGACTAGGAAGATAGTTTTGACTTAATAAGGGGTTTTGAAAAAATTAATAAGTGATGATAATTTCCTCATATGCTCTCTGAGTTGGTGATATTTAGGTTTTCAAGACAAATGCCCTTGAGGGCTAATTAAGAAGAGAAACCTAAAATAGGCCTATGCATTAGTGATGATGGCATCCATGTGTGTTGAGTGGTGTTTGAAGACATAAAGTACCTGATAAAAAGGTAATAAAAGTGAGAATGGAAGATAAACATCTTATGATGATAAGAAAACTCAGGTTAAACAAGAAAAGACAATAATTTTAGCCACTAAGGGTTAGGAAGACTGGACTACCAAGAAACCTTAGGTAACAAATGAATGCATAAGAGGTATAAATGATCGGAAAACGTAGATTGGTGATATTTTTAATCCTAATAACATGTTAAAATACCTAAAACTCTATCAAACTTAAATAGGAAAGATAAATAACCATGCATCCCTCTGTCTTCCTCAAACACATTCCTGACAGTGACCTACCCCAGTCACTTAAGAGAATGGAGATAAAGTGGGGTTTTGATTAGTTAGAATAGTTTTAGGGGTGATAAAAAGTGGGAAAAAATATATTATACTAATTTTTAACCCCCAAAACACTACAGGTCACTTGGACCTCAAAATTTAGTAAACGCTAATTAGGCCTAAAACCAGTTTTGAAGCCTAAAAGGCTCACACCACCATGGGAGTACTCTTAGACTCTCATAAAAAAATGAGACCATGAGAAGGTATGAGAGGTTTTTTTAGGTATTAAAAAATTGATTTAAATTATTATAAATGGAAAGATAAGGTCAAACTAGTCTTAAGACCCTATTTGAACTATATAGTCTACACAGTCACCTCAAACTACCTATTCAAATGCTCATATTCTTCATGGAATATATAGTTGATAAAAATTATATTATAAATATTTTAGGAATATTATTTAATATAAATTCATGTAAGATATAGTTTATTTTAGGAGTACTAGTTTATAAACCATTTATAAGACTATAAGTAGGTCCAAAATGCTTATAGAAGATTACAAACACATTTTTTTATGTACATATATTAACACACATTTTTAATTGGAACCCAAGATTATCAGTAAATTTGAAGGGGTATATGGTCAAAATATACATGGAAAAAAATTTGGTTTGGAGGTTAGTACTTTATGAACCATCATTAAGATTGTGGACCTCCAAACCCCTTCTTAAACCCTAAGGCAGACCCAATTTTGGAAAACTTGATATTTTGGTACCTAAACACCCATGAATCACCTAATAAACACTTAAACCATAAATTAAACTTAGATAGGGTCATGATCATGGTATCGTGTTGTATTAAACTATATAAACCTATAAAAAAAAATAGTGTTTTTTGACGAAAATGAGTAGAAAGAGTAGTCTAGGAAGATACCAATCATTAGATATGAAGTTTTGTGACTTTTTTTGCATCCTCAAGTCATTATATGCCCAAAATTATGATTGAAAGTGAATTTTTAAGCTTCTTCCAATCAACCCATCTAGAGATGTGAAGGATAAGGTGACATAGTCACCTAGTTTGACAAGTTTGCATATGTTTCTTACTCAACAAGACCTATATCATGGTATGTAGCATTTATTTAATCCTAAAACTAATTTATTCATAGGTTTATAAAGTCTCTTACAACTTTTCCAAGGCATCCAAACACTATCAGTCAGGCTACTAGGCCTATTTGGCCTAGTTGGCCTACTTGGTCAATAAAGGGAATGAAGATTGGCATAGAAAGGATTTTAGAAAGGTAAATATAAAAAATAAAACCATGTAACTGAATTAATTTAATAATTTAAGTGTACTTTCAATAGCCATTATGGAGTAAAAAGTTAATTTATTGACTTGGTCATATGCTTGAAGGAGGAGAGGTTGTACACTAGATGATGGCTCAATAACACCTAATTAATGTTGTAACTATCATGAAGAGAATATTCTTGACCAAAAGGGGGTGTATCCATGCCTTGAAGGAGGTTGAATTAGTTAACCACACTCTCCACTACCTCACTTCAATGCCTAAGGTCTCATTCAAAGACCATCAAGAGCATCAATGCATGGAGAGAGTCATTTGGGAGGTTATTATGACTATGGAAACTATTTTATAACTATTTTATGAATTTATGATGGTCATTGATGACTTTTTCCTCTCATCTCCACTCTAATATCTCTCTTCTCTCCCTATTCTACTATATATGGAGGTAAAAAGGCCTTAATTTGTAATCCCTCTCTTGGGCATGAGGAAACTCTACAAAGATTGTACTTTGTAACCTCTTAAGTGAATAAAATGACTATTTTTAGATTCCTTGATATAGGTTTAGTGTGTCTAATTGTTTTTATTTGTATATGTGTTAGTATTTTCTCCCTTGGTAGGTCCTAATCTCACTTAGTTACTAGTAGATCATCTTATACAAGTCACATATAGTGTTTGAATATTGAGTTTATGAGCTTGGAGTGGAGATATTTATTGGGTAGTTCCTTAAATTAGGACTTCCATAATTACCCTCATGCTTTTGTCACTTAGTGAAACCTCAATGTGAAACACTTTTACATAAGAGTCCTTGGAATTGGAAGATTCAATGATTTACATTGCTTACTAGTGTTAGTTGAGGTCTAAATTTAGTGGATAAGCAATATATATATGCATCACCACCTCTTAGAGTAGGTTTATTTCATGTAATTTCTAACCCTTTTCACCCCAAATAGTAATAGGTCTTAGTGAATTGAGCTAAAGTGATGTACTAGGGGAGTTAGCCCCATAATCTACAGTTATAGTCTAATTATAAGGTCACCCATAGCTTTTAGGCCATTCTATTTTTAGTCTAAGTTTTAGTTATACCTTAATAGTCTCCTTTAATATGGTGAATCTTGGTTTTTAATAGGAACTACATTGGCTTGATTAATCTAGTTCAAGACTTAACAACTATATTTCTTACCTAATAGGATTGAGTTGGTTGATATTGTGAGATAAATTATTTAGATAGTTTAAGATCACTCCTTGGATATAAATACACCCTTAAATTCAATCCAATAAAGATTAACATTCATTTTTTCATTATTATAGCTTAAAATCCTATTACTTCTACACTTGAGGAGTCATTGCTTAGGGTTTTGTCTTGGAAGGAAAGAAGTTTGTCTTGTGAGAAAGTCTTGGAAGTAAAGTATGATTCTTTTAGCTTAGAGACAATTTATATAGTGTGATCCTTACAAATCCATAACCACCTCTTTCAAAACACCATTGTCAAAGGGAGAGATTGAGGCATGATGGGTTCATTCAAGGTAATTATTCCTAACTTTTACTCTTTTATTTGGCAGATATATATTGCATAAAGTAATATGATGAATGTTTTACTCTTTACTTATTTTACCTCTGCATTGACTTGAGTATATTTTTATTTGCATGTTTTTTTTGTTTGTTTAACTATCCCCCTTTGTGCCACAAGATTTAGTGAGAACTAGATTAGATTTATTTTATGTATTATAGGCCTAGATAGGGTTATTTCATATTATCATTTGCCTAGAGGCTTTAGAACCCTCTTTTTTAATGTTATATATTATTTTATCCCTTGGTTAGGTTTATTAGATCCAAATTGGTCATGTCCTAATATAAAAAGCCATGTAATGAGTTATTTTGGTAATAATTCCTTCTCTGAGCTTGGAATTCACTAAGTAAGACAAGTTACAAATCCATCCTAAATCATTGCATACAATATGCATCTCTAGCTGAATTTCAAATTAATTAACCCATGCCAAGAGGAAAAACTATTCCTTTAATGTGTTGTGTGATACATCTATTGTGTACCTCACTTAGTTATTTTCAAATCTCAGTAGGGTATCTTTCATCCTAAGAGGAGCATCTTCAAATCTACTAACTTGGATATAAGTGAACTTGGGTAACTAAATGAAATATCTCCCATATTTATTCATTAATGCAATTACTTGATTGTATATCCTTGCCCCAAGATTACCTTCTAAGGCTCTAACAAGCATCATGGTGAATGCATCATTTACTCTCTTGAAGTGATTCTTTCCATTTTCATGAGTGAGTTGAGGGAATTTATCATATACTAATGCACTAGGAATATTTGTCTTTTATTCATTCAAACTAGGCTAATTTATTAAGGTTGAAATGGAGTATACCAAATATGAAGTCATGTATAATTCTTGTGTGGATTCTAGTTTGGTTAATTTTTCATGGATGTTTTTACTTATTATCTAATCCCAATTTGTGAACTACTTTTTAGATCAAATGATATTGATAAACATGAACATCCACTTATGAAAAACATTCATTGTTTCATTTCATATGATTCAATTCAAGAATGTGATCATATTTAACAATTCCTATTTGAAATAAAATATGTATATATTTTTAACAAGCTTGGTATTTTTTTCTATTAATCATCTAAACTTGACTCAACATACTTTCACATTTCTCTTGATTGTCAACCCAAAATCGTTGAGCATTATTTTTGTTAATCTCCATAGTTTCATCATGAGGTTGATTTCCAAAACTAATACCTATTGATATTCCATCCAATTTCATAATTGCTTGATCATCTACATTTCTTAATTCTCTCTTCTCTGGATCATAGTACTTTTTGCATGCAAGTACCAAATTTGCACACTAAAAAATGTTGGAAAAATAGCAGTATGTGCCAACCTACTATCCAAAATTGTTTGCTCCTTTTTTGTTCTTTTTTGAGCATTGATTCTTTCCCAAAACTCATAAATATCCATATGATTAATGTTATTATTATGTACATTGTAAATTTATGTGTATAGAATGGATACGTGTTCATAACCCATGTAATTTAATTTCATTTTTTGAAGGCACAATTGAAAGGATAGAAACTTAGGCAAGTAATTTAAAATTATTTAATACACAATCAAGAGGTGAGAAATGTTTTTGTCGATGAACTAGATTCAACATAGTGGTCATAAATCTTGAAATAAGTTTTATGAGATATTCAATGTTTGCCTACAAGGATAAAAACTAGGGTTTTATAATTTCACCAATCAACTCAAGTAATTAGTTTATCAATAAAGCTCAGAATACCATAAAAGAGGAATAAAATCTTAGACAATGATGATTTTAACAATAGAGTTCAAAATTAAAAAATTACCATATTTTCCCTTGATTTAGTGAAAATAGAGGATGAAATAAAAACCCTAACTAAGCAATACAATACTAAATCAAAATATAGGGTTATAACAAACCTCTAGAATAGAGAATCCACATCAATGGAGGGGAAAAAAAGGTCTTGACATTGGTGAATTTATTCAGATTTGAGTGTAAGGTTGATATGAAAAGGATAGAGCTTTTTTTAAGCTTATAACATTAAAAATGATGTTTTAAATCAAAACAAGCTTTGAATAAGATTTTTAACTGAATTTCAATCACTTTTATTTTTTGTTAGCTTAGAGACCTAATCGAGCATGAAATCCTAATTTATTTATTTTTTTAAATTCCTTATGGATCTATACTTTATTCTTCAAGATCCTCCCTCTTATCTTATTGGGATTTAAAATGTAATTTTCACTTTATTATATTTCTCTACAGCCTTCAAGGCTTAGTCAATCTTTATTCACTAGTTAAAACTACGTTCAATAATTTTATTACTTTTTGGATGTTATCAAGATTTGAGTCCTGACCAATACCATGTGTTTCTTCTACAACCTCTAAGGCTTAGTTAAGATCCTCTACGCATTATAATTTTTTTTGAAAAAGCTTCAAATCCCTTAGTGTTAATCAAGTTTTGAAACCCACTTTTGTAATATAGAATACATTGTTGAACTTCAAAGACCTAATCAAGATTTAGAAACCTGATTTATATTTTATGAAATTTATTCATAGTTTCCAATATCAACTCAGACTTAGAACTTTGAGAACCATTTTAAAACTTTCAAGATATAATTAGTTTTAAAATTTTGATTTTCATTGAGTGGAATTTATTTAGAAGTCACAAGACTTAATCAAATTAATAAATATAATTAACACTACATGATTTTTCATTTGAATTTATTAGACCTAATAAACTATAAAGGCCCAATAAGTTTTATGAAAAGTTATTTTTAAAACATTTATACCTATTTGGGAAAAATAACCTTATTAGCACTATGAATTACACTTTTGATTCTTGTAAGACTTAATTCAACTTTGAATTTCGATAAACACAACAAAAAAATTACTTTGAAATTCTACTTTACAAATCTATTAAAAGTTCTGATGGGATCTAGGAAATGAAAAAAAAATTGTTCCAATCTAAACATGATTCTTTCAGCAAAATCAATATGATAGTGAAAAAATTGAAATATTTTAGAGTTTTAATTTTTAGTGACAAAATAACCAATAAGAATGTACTACTTTTATGGTTTCTATTTGACTATAGTAGATGTCTAATATTAGAATACAAGACAAAATAGGTCTATGACAACTTAGGTCTAAAAATGGAATTTTTGGATATATCTAGACAAGTTTTCAATACCAAGAGAACTACACATATGCGGTCTTGTCTATTGATAGTAGATATTTTTACTTAAAAAGTGACAAAATTGTGATTTTTCTACCACCTATGATCATGTCTATTGAGAGGGTTGAGATATTTTTACTTTATTAATTTCATGCATAAATATTTTTTTTCCTTCTCTTGCCTTGAAAACTCTAGGTGAACTTGTGAGACCTATAAACCTAAAAAAAGAAAGAGGGTTTGTAATAGGTTGAGCTAACCCCAATCACCCCTATTGATGATTGAATCTTTCCTACATATCTAAATACTCCTAAGAGGGAATCAATCCAAATGTATTTCTCTCACTTAATGTGATTATCCAATTATGTTCCTTCACTATATGTATGCAATTAGTAATTTATATTTGATACTTGATAATGTTATCACTTGAATTGATTTATAAGGCTTCACACATGACTTCAGATTACTCATCTTGATTGATATTGAATTTGGGAAGTGTTGGTTAATATATTTGTCCTTATCTAAAAATGTTTTATTTTGACTCTATACATTTCTTCTTTCAAGAACAAATAAGTTAAACAACAAATGGGTGAACTATTAAGACTAGTTCCCCTCTGAATTAAGGTATAACTCCCTTTAATATTTTTAATGAATTGAAATATTTAGATACACTTTTAACCAAAAAGTGTTTTAAAGGTAAACTAACATCCACACATCATCATGTTATGAATGCAAGATTTTATAATAGTAACGGGTAATAGAATACACAAATTCTATCTTTAATAACAATTAAATGGATAAACATATATATTGCTAAACTAGTAAAGGATAAAACACATATAATGAATTGCCTAATGGAAGAGTAATCACTATATGAAAGAAGATTTTACATAGAAAACCAAATTTCAAATACTCAAATGCAAAGATTTAAGTATGCAATAATTAAATCTCTTTTTCATTCACAAATGAAAAAAGTTTCAGACAAAAATTACATATATTGTCAACAACAGTGGTCTAGTTCTAAAAATTTATTAACTCCTTTTCTTTTTTATATCTTATCTATTGCTATCCCCGCTCTTTTACAATCAAAAATATATATATAGTTTCCATAACTAATCCATCTATAAAACTAAACTAGATTTAAAGTAACTCTGACCGATACATGATTTAGTTTTTTAACAAATTTACTTAAAGATCAAGTTTCGAATAGAAAATCAACTTAATAACTGAATAAAAGAAACTATGTAAGTAAAATCATTGCTAAAGTGATAGATTAGGATCTCAAGATTTGCTCTGTTCGATTGGGTAGACACGTTGAGCTTTCCACTCTTGAAATGCCATAACAAACTCTTAAATTTTCATAAGATTGGGAATGCTAACATTTTTTATCCTTTCTTTCTAGATGTTTTCTTCCCTCCAAATTTTCCCCATCTTTTCTATATGTTTTGGGAGAGTGTCGATGCAGTGACAAAGAAGCGAATCTACCTTTAAAATCTAAAAAAAATCTTTAGTTGATAACTTATCACTTTCTTTAATGATGTTGATCTTTTCCCTAAAGGATTGAATCACAATATTTATATCTTTTTTTGGTTTTCCATCATCTTTTATGTATTTGATATCAATACTCTATAGATCATGTTGTAATGACTGAATGAATTTAGTTATTTCCTAGATCATTTTTGTGATTTCAGTTCATCCTCGTCAGGATACTAAATTTCTCCATTTAATATTTTTCCTACTTACATATAATACATCTTCATCTAGACTTGTCAAGTTCTTCTCTAACAAAAACTTTGTTATTCCATAATTTTAAACTTCATCAATATGGTTCATCACGCTCATCCATTTTCCTTCATCTTTTATCCACAAAGCATTTTGAGTCTTTAAATCTTCAACAGTAATTATGGTTAAATCATATACATTCTTCAATTTATGGATGAATTCCATACCTTTCTGAATTATTCTATCCAACCAATTATCAAATACCCTAGTAACCATTTTGCCTCTATGTATTTGGTCCAGTATCTTTTGATTGATAGGTGATTTTGGATCAAAAGATAGGGGATAGTTGGGTGATCAGTTGTGGATCTAGACTATCAATGGTGTCAATTTACTTTTCCATTGACTGTACAATCTATCTTAATTCTCTTTTATCTTTTTCATCCTTCTAAGTTCTCCTAACTATCCTTTTGGTGGATGCTTCAAGATGATGCACATATGTGGCATGTGATGCAGTCCCAAGATCCACCTTTTCAATTGTAAAATCTTGAACTATAGGATCTTCAAATTCTTCATTGGTTCTTGGCCTGGCTATTTCTACATTCCAATTCCTTGTATTAATTTTGACGTCTACCCTGGATGTTGTTTTAAAATTTTTGGATTTAGGAGCTTTCCCTAAACATTTACTCACCATATCCTCTAAGGGCAAAGAAAATAGAACTACTTTCCTTTTGTTGCTAATTGAGCTTTCCAACCACTTGGGTGCAGAGGCTGAGGCATCTTTATTAGGATTTGGTTGATCAAAAGGTACATTTGAAATAATCATTAGTTTGGTAGAATCATAAGGAATCATTATTTGTTGATTTGCACTAACCTCTTATGTCATTAGTGAACTAGATTCTTTATCACCTTTGGCTTCTTCTAAATCTTCTTTAGAATTCAAATCCACAATTACCTTTTCAAAAATTTGACTCTTTCTCTTAATTTTGGTCCTTGATTTGGTGGCATAAGGAGTTAGAATAGTTACAAGGGCCTTTTCAAATTCTTTGATGACAATATCCCTTCCAATTTTTTCTCTGGAAGTTTCTACATTATAAATAACAATAAGCCGATTAGAGGAGCTTATTGGAAATGGGGATTTAATTATTGATGTACATTACTAGGAAGCTATGTTTTGAGCTCCCCCTAGTTTTTACTCTCTCAACCATTTCTCAATCCTTCTTACCACTGGGAGGGTCTTAACCTCAATTATATCTTCTTCCTTTTTCTCCCGATCAATTTTTGGAATAGGTGATTATTCTATCTTTTCAAATTATGGTTCAGTCACCTATTCATCATTGTCAAAAATTCTAGAGATGTCTATATTCAAATTGAGGGTAATAATTTCCCCTAAGGAGAACTTGGACCAGAGTCTTCTTCTGACTTCAAATTCATCCAAACAATCCTCCCAATAATCTTCTAATTGAGGAATATATGATAACACTATTCCAAGATCCAAGTTATCTCTGGCAAAACCTTTGCTATCAAATTGTGATCTAGCTATGAAGTATTGAAATTTTAATTTCTTAAGATCTAATTCTAGATTCAAAGCATCAGATGTTGATTTGAATGAGTAGTGTCCAAGTTCAATAGGAAAAGATATACCAAATTTATTTTTCATTAGAAATTTCTTATCTACATGTGTTAATTATCTGCAGACTTCTATTAACACAAATAGGTCAAAAACATATCTAGGTAATCTTAAAGGTTCACTATCAAAACCCCCAACTCTGATATAAGTGAACTTGAAAATTTGAGTGAAAAAACTACCATAAATGTTGATTAACTACATAGCTTCATCAAATAACCTTTTATTGATGTTGTTTGACAATTCAAAAGTCATCCTCCTAGTAAAAACATCATTGACTCTCTTGTAATCCTCATAGCAATTATGCATTTACAACTATGAGTAATATTCATACATTTTACTATCTTTAGCCAAGGGTGCATGTGGTAATCCTACCCATTGTCTTGTAGATGCCAAGTAGTAGAAGAGGTATGAGGACATATAAAACTCTTTATTTCCTAAACAATTACTTAAACCCTGATGCAAAATTTCAGCTACAATTTCTACCCAAGCCAAATAATGTTCTCCTTGGAGGATCACCTATATGAAGAATTACATCCAGTCTTCCCAATAATATCCATGGGCATTGTGTTTTAGTCTGTGTAGTAATACTATAATATCTTGTACTTTTGGAAATATATGATTTCTTGTTAATGGTCTGGGTAGTCTTGAACCTCCTATTGGAATTTCAAAAGCCAATTCCCAGCAATCACGCTCTTGTAAATTAATTTATTTAATGAAAAAAGACTATAAGAAGAAGAAATATCAAGGTTAGAGCATGGTTTCTTGGGAGTAATTCTCATTACAGACATTAGGGTTTGTCTATTGATATGTAGCAAAACATTACCATCTACAGTCTTGATGCACCTATTCTGAGGTTCATATCTATTCATGCATTCAAGGGCTAATTTAGGGCATTGGAAAGCCATGGAAAAGTTTGCAGCTTTAACCAAACCACTTTCTATTATCTTCTGCATCATAGGATTTCACACAAGATTTTTATCTCTTTCTTTAAAATTTTCCAAGTCATATTAAACCAGAGAAGTGTCCCCAATTTTAGGAGGAGAATATATGAGACTAAGACCATGCTCGTAATCGAGACATGCAAATTTCATGGTTATAGGTTAGAGGATATAATGAAAATAAAATGTTTTGAACTCCTTAAATAATGTTGTAAACTCAAAAGGATCCTTCTTCCCAACCAAGTAAAGGAAACATCTTATAGTAAGAGTAAAACTCACCTTTAAATTTGTCTAAAATCACTATGAATTTGAGCAATCAAATATCTTATACCACCTATGTTTTTCTTCTTTGTATCACCCAATATGCTCATTTGTTAAATTTAAATTATTTTCTCTTAATACAGATATTAACTAGATCAAATGATTAAACTAAAACAATACGTGCTAAACATGATTGATAAGACACACATTCTAGCATATGCATTAATGGCAAGTATTTTTTACGCATAATTTTGATGAGTAATGCTTATCTGTAACCTTGTGAAAATTCAAAATTTTCTTCTTTATAATGAGTTTCGGATATATTTTCCTCTAAATCTTCTGCTAATTTTAACTTAGAGAAAGCCTTAGGGTGAGATGAGAGTATAGTCATTGAACCATTGATCCATTGAAATTTTGAAAATGTGGTTCAACTTCAGGTTTTAATGATATGAGATGACTACACATACTAACCAATAGTCATATGATCTTTCTAGAAACTTTGAATTTTAAACTTTGAACTATTGAATTGTTGAACTTTTGAACTCTGTTATGAGGTTCAAACATTAGGTTCAAACGATAGGTTTAATGATACTGTAATTATACAAGGGAACCAAGTGAACACGACTCTTTACAAAGCATCGAATATTAAAATCTTTGAACCAATGAAATCTTGAATCATTGAACCATTAAACTTTGATATGAGATTCAAGTTCAACTAGAAAGTTTAAAGATATACTTGAAATACACAAAAGGACAAACATTTCACTTTGATAAACTTTAAACTTTTGAAACTCTTGAACCATTGAACTCTTGAACTATGAGAAAGGTTCAATTCTTTTAAGAATTTACATACAAAAGGCGATAAGCAGGTGAACTTCTTTTATGGCAAAATCCATGAAAATTTGAATAAGGGTGACTCAAAAGGTAACATTGGCTCTAATGAGGGACTGTATTTTAAGACAAATTGTAGAGAACTTAGAAACTCAAGTTATGTAGACTAAAACATAGAAACTAAATAAAAGGATAAAGATAAACCAAAAATGGGAAAGGAAAACACAACATGACAATAAAGGAAAGGCTATGTAAAAAATAGGGGACACCTATTTCACAGTTGATACAACTCAAGATCCTATCGATTATAGGACAGGGGTAAAATAGCTCCATCCAAATATTTTAATTTGAAATAATTAAGACCAAGTACCTGATGAATTTTGAAAGGTCCTTTCCAAAGTGAATCAAATTTTCCATGTGCTCCTTTAGGTTCTCTCCCTCTATCCTATATAAATATTTCATCTCCTTCCATGAACTTTCCAGGTCTAGTTTTTTGATCAAAAATATTTTTAACCCTAGTATGATGAGCAGTAATCTAATCAACCAATTCATTCCTCTCATCCTTAATTTTAGTTAAGTACATAACTCTTTTCTCTAAATAATCTTGAAATTACTAATTTTCAATAACATTTTATAATTTAACTATAGATAATTTTAGAGGTAATGATAAATGTGATCCTATCCCATAAACCAGCTCAAAAGGCACCATTCCTATTGCTCTTTTTGGGGTTACCCTGTTAGCCCAAAATGCTTTGTATAGTTTCTTATGCCAATCTTTGGGGTTATCACTCACCAATTTCTTCATGATGGATATCAAATTTTTATTACTAGACTCTACTTGTCTATTCCCTTGAGGGTAATAATTTGATGAGTGAGAAAGGGAGATACTATGTTCATAGAAGAATGAAGTAAGTTCCATTGAATAAAAACTGGTAGCATTATCTACCACAATATTCTAAGGAAAAATAAAATGTACCAATATATTTTCTTTAATAAAATTACATATCACTTCTAAATTGGTTCTCTTCATAGGGGATGCTTCAACCCATTTCATAAAATAATCAGTTGCTATTAAAATGTACATATGACTAGCACTTGATAGAGGTGAAAGAGGCCCAATGAAGTCTAATCCCCATTGTTTGAAAGGTTCTTCAATAATGATAGGTCTTAGAGGTAATGCTACAAGTTGTGGTCTTCCTGAAAACAATTTGCATTTTTCACAGTTAGCCACCCATTTATATGCATCTTTAAACATACCTAGCCAATAATAATATTTTTTTAGGATTTTGAATGTTGTGACCGAAGAAGA
Source organism: Torreya grandis (assembly GCA_037957365.1). Lineage (NCBI taxonomy): Eukaryota > Viridiplantae > Streptophyta > Pinopsida > Cupressales > Taxaceae > Torreya > Torreya grandis. The sequence continues at coordinate 347,425 of JARHVA010000158.1, forward strand.
GAAATGTCCACCATAAGCTTCATTATGAAAAACTTCCAATAGTTTGTATTGTTTTTCCTTATCTACACATCTCAGAAAGGTTCCATCTAGTCCCTTTTTTATATATAACATCACCCAAATTCACATATTTTGTTGATTTTAACTTTAGTTTCCTTTTCTCCTTCAGGGATAAATGACTAGGATAGTCTCCATAAGTAAGACAGTGTGGCATATTTAGGAACCATGGATCTTGTAAGCTCACCAATAAGATAGTAGGAATTTCTTCTTCTTCTTTACTTCTTACTATCAATTTGCACAAACCTTGACCTCTAAGTAATTTGGTTGGCTTAATGTCCAGGTCATATTCTTGAATTTTAGTGACCCATATTGCTCTATTATTTATCCCAACCTCTTGCTAAGTCAGAATGATTTTTACAGTTGAATTAGGAACAAATATAACTGAATGAGAATGAAGTATATAATATGTGAATTGTTTAACAACCTTCACTATAGCAAAAGCTTATTTCTTAGTCAAAGATTATTTAAGTTCATGCTTCTTGAGAGGAACACTCATAAAGGATATTAGGGTTTATATATTTAACTCATTTTTTGTAACAAGATACTAGACATGGTATGTCTAGAAGCATAACAGTAAATAACAATTTTTTTTGGAAATTGGGATTTACCAAAGTAGGTGTTTGTGCAATCACCCCTTTAATATCTTTAAATGCTTTTTTAGCAGCTTTATTCCATATGAATGTTTATTTTTCACTCATCATCCCCACAATATGTTTTGTAATCTCAACAAAATTAGGAATGAACCTTCTGAGAAAATTAATCTGACCAAAGAAAGACTTAACTCTAGTCTTATTTGAAGGAAGACTTAGTTGTTGTATTGCTCTAACTCTTTCTAGGTCAATTTTGATTCCACCCTTTGAAACTAGGTGTCCTAATAATTTCCCTTTTGTAACATAGAAAACTTTCTTAGGATTAAGAGATATCCCATGACTCCAGTATCTTTGTAAAATAGTCTCCAAATCCTTCATATGATCCTCTTTTTTTCTAGATAAAATAGTCAAATCATCAAGATAAATGACAATAATTTTATCTTTCAAATCTTTAAAGGATGAATCCATCACCCATTGAAAATTTGCACTAGTATTAATCAAAATGAAGGACATACAGTTATAAGTAAAAGTTCTTTGAGGTATAGTGAAAGCAATTTTATGTTGGTCAGTTATATCTACACTTATCTGATTATAACCTGAGAACCCATTTAACATGGACATCATTTTTGACCCAGCAACAATTTGCAATATGTGATCCATCATAGGCAAGGGATAACTATCTTTTAAACTAGCTTGATTCAAATTCTTAAAGTCAACATAGATTCTTATTTCTGTTAGGTTGTGGAGCTAAAAGCTTCACTGATGCAAACAAAGGAGGAGGTTGTAGAGATTTTGCTGAGTGTCAGAGACACCGGCATCGGTCAGGCCAACCGACGTTGGTAGGGTAAGACAGGAAGGCAACCGACGTCGATCAGAAGTTGGTCAGCATCAGCACCCCCTAGGCAGACAGGGACCAATGTCAGTCACCTGTGTGGTTCGAGCTATGAGTGTTACGGGCAGTTAGTTAATGAACCAAGTGTTTGCATGTCAAGAGCCAAATTTAGACTAGAAGCTGTGGATCTAATTATTGTAATTAGGTGTCTAATTATTGTTTGCATGAGATCTATTTAAGAGACTCATTGGTTGTATTGTAAATGTGTGCTAGAGAGTAAGAGAGTAAAATATAAGCTCCTTTAGAGAGAAGAGAGCATGGTGTGTTCCTCCTAGTGCCACAGTACCAAGTGTGGGTGCTAGATTGGAGAATCAGTAGGGTTCTTCATGTATGTATGATCTTGGTCATCAAGTGAGCATGGCTACGATATGAGATCTGCATGGGTAAGTAAAATCATTGATCTGTAGGTATATCTGTGTGCAAGGTCTAAGGTTCATAGGTGTACAGAACTAGATTGATTTACAGGTGTGCAAGATTAGATAGGATAGCAACACAACAAGGAGTAGAATCAGGTGGGATCTACTTGAAGTACAGTGTGTACTCAGAAAGAGAGCAAAGAGGAAGGCAAGGAAGATTCTTCCATAAGTAAGGTCTATTGAGTTACAGGTTGTTGCAGGTTCAAGGGAGATCTACTTGAAGTATGATTATGTATTTATGGAGTGTGTGGAGCACTTGTGGTGTGCGTGGAGCACTGGAGTACTGGCAGTAGTGGATACTAGCTGGTTGGAGGTGAACACCAACTCTATGTTTGAGTTGTGTGTTGGGACCTAAGAGAGAGAGAGAGCTTTGAGGGAAGATTTATTGTTTATGCCCTAGATGTGTGGGAGCCCTAGAGGTGTGTAAGGAAGAAGAACTGTGGCAGCCTTCTTTATTGTATTTCCTTCTGAAAGAGTTTTAATAAAAGTTATGTATTGTCTCTCATATTCTGTGTTATTTTTGAATTCTAGTTACTTGTGTATTATGGTTAATTTCTGCATGTTAAGTTGCTTGGTAATCAATTGTGTGCTTCCGTTATTTTCCCAACAAGTGGTATTAGAGCTAAGGTTGTAGGGAGCAGGTTTTGTGTTTGGTTACAGGTCACTCTCAGGGGTTTCTAATTGAGTAGGAGTAGAGCAATGGCAGAAGAAAGTAAGCTAAGAATGGAGGAGTTGAAAAGCACAGATGGTCAATTACGGTCCTATGGAAAGAAAGAGTAGGGAAAAGAATATTGTTGGTTGGTAGCAGATCAGCATGAAGGAAATGAAGATGCAAATGTTGTAGGTGTTGTTTCACAAGATGCTCTAGGAGGTTTCTTGTAAAAGTTGAATCTTGGTTAATATATTTTTTTGCCTCTTTCCATGCAGCCCTAAGGAGAGGATTTGGTGAGCCTTGTCAAAGAATTGGCAAAGAGGAAGTGAAGCTGAAATTGCAGGTGGCCAACACACGGGTGTTGAAGGAGGTCATGCAGGTCCTAGGCTTGGAGATGTGGCTAATTTATTTAGGAAAGTTGGGTGATGAGAGATGCACAAAAACTCTCACAGGGGATGCACTTGAATTAGTTGGTGGTAAGAAAACAAGTACTCTTTATCTACTTGTTTATATTACTGATTCTTCTTCTATTACAGAGACGTGGCTTTGTAGGCTTGGTCACATGAGTAATAAGGAGATGCATGTTCTTAAGAGGAAGACTGATATATTTGACAAGCTTAAGAACTAGAAAGCCTTGGTGTTTATGGAGGAGATGGCAGATAGAGACCAGTGGATGGGGATGGATACTTCTGTGCAGGGCAGTTTGGACATGGGTTTTGATTCAAAAGAGCTCATGGGTAAAAATTCATCACTCACAGGTGAACACAAGTACTAGCATCAGTCAAGAGGACCAATGTCAGCAGTAGGTAAGACTGACGTCGGTCAAGAGGACCAATGTTAGCAACAGGGGACACCAACATCGGTAGGGTTGGTAGTCAGGACAGGCGCATGGAAACCGATGTCAGTCAAATGCAGACTATGTGGTGACCAAGGTCGGTCACTAAAACAGATTTTGGGCAGATAGCAAGCTATCAAGGAGTCTCAAATGCCCATATGGAGGATTGAAGGTGGTAAGTAAGCCTTAAATTTGTTTTTCCTCTTCTTTATACTAGTTGCTTACTGTAGAGCAGGAAGGATCCAGGAAACAGTGGGAGCATGGAAAGAATATGATGCAGAACCAAGTGGGAGATTTGGTAGGGTTTCCAGCTGGTATGAAAGCACAGAGATGAATGGATACCTTAGTTAAAGAATAGAGAGAACAAACACGTGAGATGAAAGACCAGGTCATATGGTCTTGAGGTAGATGTAAGATAGTGGTACAGGTTTTGACAAGTGGATGACAAAGCATGGCTTTAGTCAATGCTAGGGTAACTACTGTGGTTTGTCTTACCAGGGGGATGATGATCATGACATTATTCTATTACTGTATGTGGATGTTTTGCTAGTAGGTTTGTACATATAGGGTTTTGATGAGCTAAGGGTAAGATTAGTTTAGTGGTTTGCTATGAAGGATTTGGAGCAGTGAAATTCTTTGGCATGGGAGACATGGGAGATCATAGGGTGATTTTGTCTCCAGTGGGAGCTGATGTGAATTAGGTGTTGGTGAGGTTTAGGATGCAGAATTAGAGCACACTAAGGGCTAGATAGTTTAGTGTTTGAAATCACATGAGGTCTAGTATAGACCTGAGTTTGCCCAAGCAGTGGGTGTTGTCAGAGAGTTAGGAGCCAATTCGAGGAAGTGGGTTCTTAGGATGTGAGAGGGACCAGCAGCAGGGATTCATGTTATACAGGGTTAGGACTTCACTACATGGGTTTGTAGGTTCAGATGTGGTAGGTTACTCAAATGATAGGAGGTGCACCACAGGTTGTGTGGTGGGTGGTCTTCAAGATTGATCTTGAAGAGGGATACAAGCCATGAAATAGATTAGACAGTACAGGTACAGGTACAGTGCATCTGTTTATCTCCAAGTGGGAGATTGTTAGGTTATGGAGCTAAAAGCTTCACTGATGCAAACAAAGGAGGTTGTAGAGAGTTTGCTGAGTGTCAGAGACACCGGCGTCAGTCAAGCCAACCGACATAGGCAGGGTAAAACAGGAAGGCAACCGATGTCGGTCAGAAGTCGGCTGACATCGGCACCCCCAGGCAGACAGGGATTGATGTCGGTCACCTGTGTGGTTTGAACTATGAATGTTATGAGCAATTAGTTAATTAACCAAGTGTTTGCATGTCAAGAGCCAAATTTAGACTAGAAGCTGCAGATCTAATTATTGTAATTAGGTGTCTAATTATTGTTTGCATGATATCTATTTAAGAGACTCATTGGTTGTATTGTAAATGTGTGCTAGAGAGTAAGAGAGAAAAATATAAGCTCCTTGAGAGAGAAGAGAGCATGGTGTGTTCCTCCTAGTGCCACAGTACCAAGTATGGGTGTTGGATTGGAGAATTAACAGGGTTCTTCATGTATGTATGATCTTGGTCATTAGGTGAGCATGGCTATGATAGGAGATCTGCATGGGTAAGTAAGATCATTAATTTGTAGGTATATGTGTGTGCAAGGTCTAAGGTTCATAGGTGTGTAAAACCAAATTGATTTACAGGTGTGTAAGATCAGATAGGATAGTAACACAATAGGGAGCAGAATTAGGTGGGATTTACTTGGAGTACAATGTGTACTCAGAAAGAGAGCAAAGAGGAAGGCAAGGAAGATTATTCCATAAGTAAGGTCTATTGAGTTACAAGTTGTTGCAAGTTCAAGGGAGATATACTTGATGTATGATTGTGTACTTGTGGAGTGCGTGGAGCACTTGTGGTGTGCGTGGAGCACTGGAGTACTGGCAGTAGTGGATACTGGCTGGTTGGAGGTGAACACCAACTATGTGTTTGAGTTGTGTGTTGGGACCTAAGAGAGAGAGCTTTGAAGGAAGATTTATTGTTTATGCCCTAGAGGTGTAGGATCCCTAGACGTGTGTAAGGAAGAAGAACTGTGGCAGCCTTCTTTGTTGTATTTCCTTCTGAAAGAGTTTTAATACAAGTTGTGTATTGTCTCTCATAGTCTATGTTATTTCTAAATTCTAGTTACTTGTGTATTCTGGTTAATTTCCACAAGTTAAGTTGCTTGGTAATCAATTGTGTGCTTTCATTATTTTCCCAACAATTTCCCCATTATTTTTGCATACTAGAACAATGTTCACCACCCAGGTGGAGTGATGAATTGGATAAATAATCCTAGTCTTCAATATCTTGTCAATCTCCTTAAAGATAGCTTTAGCAACTTTTGGGTTATAATTTCTTAGCTTCTATCTGAAAGGAGGTGCATTTACTTTCAAAATAATATGATGATAAAATTTTACACATCTAAAATCTTTAAGGTCATCATAGCACCAAGTAAAGACAACCTTATACTTAATCAATAGATTAATTAATTCATTTTTCTCCTTTGGTGAACAACACCTACTAATGGAGACCCATCTAGGGTCAATCTCACTTCCAATATTGATTTTCTCATAGTCCTCCATTTTTTTAGGATTCTAGACAAGTTTGCATTTAGTATATTCATCTTGTCTAGTGAACAGATGTTCTAGAGAGACCAATCCTTTAGGGATTTTGTTTCCTTTTAATTAAATTACATCATCTTTTGAATTGATCCCTAGATCAGGACTGAATCCTTTACATTATATTTTATAACCTTCAAAATAAGTCCCCAGGAACATATCAACATTCTCTAAAAAAATTTGATTTGTTTATTACTCTCAAAAACTTTCCAATTTTTAGCATTATCTGGGACATTAGGATGATAGACTAGTTCAATTCTATATGAATCCCTTTTGAAATTGGGGTGTGGGAGAAGAAAAGAAGCTGATACTACTAAAGAATCTGCCTAAGTGTTTTGGTCTCTGGGAATTACTTCAATAGAAAAGGCATCAAAACATTCTATCTCATCCCAAATTCTATTTTTGTAATGTCTTAATCTATCATTATTAACTGAGAAAATGTCTCTCACTTATTTGACAATTAATTTAGCATCTCTTTTTGCCTTTATTATCTTTATACCTTTTCCTTTAGCTTTATTTAACCCAAGCAATAAAGCTTCATATTCTACAGTATTATCAGTGTTTTTAAATTTTAGTTTGAAAGAGTAAGGAAAGTTTCACCTTCAAGTGAGATCAACACAACTCCTGCTCCTAAATTAGTAGTAGCACAACTACCATCAAATTCCATGGTCCATAGATCATCTGAATGAAGATATTTTGGGACATATTCTTCCTTAAAATATTTAGAGGAGAGAAAATAATTACCAAATTTACATTCTTCAAATAGAATTTGAGACTTAAGATCATCAAAAGGATATAATGTAAACTTGCATTTAGGTTCAAGTTCTAGCTTAACTTTCTACTTTTCAACTAGAATTGTAGCTTCTAACCAATCCAATTTAATCTACTCACTGAAATCTTTGGAAAAAGTCCTGCTAAACAACATCTCATAACTAGCAGGAATATTCGCTACCAGGATAGTCAACTTCACCTTTTTATCAGGATAGGCTACAAGAGTAACTTGTGCATCTTTAATTTGTCTGAGTAAAGAAATATATTTTCCATCCATGGAGTAACATCTACCAAATGTTTTTATAAGGGATAAGCCTAAGGCTTTGGCTACATAAGAAGGCATTATATTATCAAAAGCACCTGAGTCTATGATATAATTGTTGAGTTTATGACCATTTATGAACAAAGAAACATAAAATGGGTTGGGTTTTATATCAGCCATATAAGGATTATCATTAGATGAATTAAGGGTCATTCTATAAGTATGAGTGGGTGATTCAGATAGAGAATTAAATAATTGGGTAATGGGAGACTCAGTATTAATGTTTAACTAAATTTTAGGTTCAACTTGTGTAGGACCATTTTAAACATATTTAACCAATTTATCAAGTTCTTTGGGTTTTAACCTAAGGTATTCAACAGGGGATATTGGAATTTTTGTAGACTTACAAAATTCTAAAATATCAAAAGAAGTCTCACAATCATTTCTATGTAGCAATTTATTTTCTTGGGTCTTTAAATTAGCATCAGAAGTTTTAGTAAAAGGTTCCTTACCTTTAACGGGCACTTCTTGAGTATTAGAGAATATCAGATTATTTTGACTTCTAGTAAGTATAGAACATGAAGGATCTTCAAGCGTAACTAATATTTCACCTCCTCTTTCTAAATCTGAATCATATTATAGGAAGTGTATTTTAGAGTCACCAGGTCTCTCAAAGCTCCTTTCTTCTTCAGTAATCTCCCTAAGACATCTTGAGTAGTAGTCATCTGAGTATATCTAAGCATCTTTGGACAAGAATCTCCATCTTGATCAGTAGTCAAATAAAAGACACACATGTTATTTATTCTAGGAGGGGTTTCGATAGTCAATTTTGGTTGTGTTGATGCAAGTGGTAATATCCTACTAGTATTTGCTTGTTGATTTCTCCTACCCATATCCTGATATGGTTTTTGGAATGAAGTACTAGTCTTCAGTAATTATCTCTTAAGGGCAATCATATCATTGACTAGCCTTTGAACCATAGGATTCGTAGAGGATGAGGGGTGAGTATTAGGTACTTGTACTTCTTTCTTCCATTTTTTGGCCATAATAAGATCATCTTCTAACTCAACTGCCAATGATTGTGTATCTATTAAATCAACAATTGCACCTCTTCTAAGATGAAAACTTATATCAAGAGGCATATGATTAATAAATAAACATTTTTGATTCTCAGTAGTTGGTCTTTTAACAATAAGAATATTTTACACAATTCTATTAAATTTGGCTATAAATTCCATTATGGGTTCATGTATCTCCTTCTTGAGCTAAGTTAATTGAGAAATAAGGGAATGTTCATCTTCTATGCTTTTGAACCTATTTTCAAACATAGTTTTCATATCATTCCAATTTGTGATTGAGGAATCAGTTAGATGATAAAACCATTATGTTTTAATATCAGTTAGAGTTTGTATAAAAAGCCTTATGGTTATATCTTGATGTTGCACTCCTAATACACCACATGCCACTACAAAGGCACTCAGATGTTCCTCTAGTGATTGTCTCCCATCTCCATTAAATTTTGGGTAAATTTTCCCTTGCATTTTTAGGCAAAGGATTCAGGTTGTCCCCTAAATTTAGAGGTCTTATGGCTGTGCCCAAGGTTGGGCCATTGGAAGAAAACTTATGACAGAAGGAAAGACAGTACTAGAATGAGTTAAGGCTTGATAGACAGAGGATGTAGAGGGTTTAGGAGGGCTAGGAGGTCTACTTCTAGATTTTATAATGTGGGTAGGAATATAAGGAAAATTTAAGCTTTGCAATGCTTGAAAAGTAGAATCCTCAATTCCTTCTCTTCTCAAAGACCTTGTGTATCTTCTAGAATCTACCTTATGATATTATAATTATTGAATTTGTACTTCAGGGGATTTAATTCCTTGTTATGTTTTATGCTTGTCTCTTTCTTTGCCTGAGTAATATCAATCTTATATTATCATCCAATTCTTCTTCTATTTATAATATTCTACTTGTTATTCTATAATCATCAATATTTTGACGAGAATGCCAAGCAAGAGTATTCAAATGACTAATAATATCTTCCTATTCATCTTGAAAACCAAGATTAGGTGTTAAAATAGGAATTGTATTTTCATGTGGAAGCACCATTATTTTTTCATATTAAGGCAACTAATCTTTCAGTAAAGATTTCAATTTTGATTCCCCAGTGGAGTCACCAAAAACTATTGGTTAATAGATTTATCCTTAACTAAAAATGTTTTATTTTGACTCCATGCCTTTCTTCTTTCAAGAAAAAATAAGTTAAACAACAAATGGGTGAACTATTAAGACTAGTTCCCCTCTAAATTAAGGTACATCTCCCTTTAATGTTTTTAATGAATTGAAATATTCAGATACACTTTTAACCATAAAGTGTTTTAAAGGTAAACTAACATCCACACATCATCATGTTATGAATGCAAGATTTTATAATAGTAATGGGTAATATAATACATAGATTCTATCTTTAATAAAAATTAAATGGATAAACATATATATTGTTGAACCAGTAAAGGATAAAACACATATAATGAATTGCCTAATAGAAGAGTCATCACTATATGAAAGAAGATTTTACATAGAAAACCCAATTTCAAATACTCAAATGCACAGATTTAAGTATGAAATAATTAATTCTCCTTTTCATTCATAGATGAAAAATATTTTAGAAAAACATTATGTATATTATCAACAACAGTGGTCTAGTTCTAAAATTTTCTTAACTCCTTTTCTTTTCTATATATACTCTATTGTTATCCTTGCTCTTTTATAATCAAAAATATATATATAGTTGCCTTAACTAATCCATCTACCAAACTAAACTAGAGTTAAAGTAACTCTACCCCATATGAGATTTAGTTTTAAAAAAAATTTACTTAAAGATCAAGTTTTGAATAGAAAAGCAACTAAATAACTGAATAGAAGAAACTATGTAAGTAAAATCATTGCTGAAGTGATGAACTAGGATCTTTAGATTTGCTCTATTTGGTTGGGTAGACACGTTGAGATTTCCACTCTTGAAATGTTGTAACAAACTCTTGAATTTTTTTAAGATTGGGAATGCTGACGTGTTTTATCCTTTCTTTCTAGATGTTTTATTCCCTCTAAATTTTCCCCATCTTTTCTATATGTTCTGGGAGAGTGTCGATGCAGTGACAAAGAATTGAATCTACCTTTGAAATTTGAGAAAAATATTTAGTTGATAACTTGTCACTTTCTTTAATGATGTTGATCTTTTCCCTAAAGAATTGAATCACAATATTGATATCTTTTTCTAGTTTTCCATCATCTTTTATGTATTTGATATTAATACTCTGTAGATCATGTTGTAATGACTGAATGAATTTAGTTATTTCCTTCATCATTTTTGTGATTTCCATTCATCCCTATTGGGATACCAAATTTATCCATTCAATATTTTTCCTACTTATATATAATACATCTTCATCCAGACTTGTCAAGTTATTCTCTAATAAAAACTTTGTTATTCCATAATTTTGAACTTCATCAATCTAGTTCATCACACTCATCCATTTTCCTTCATCATTTATCCACAAATCGTTTAGAGTCTTTAAATATTCAACATTAATTATGGTTAAATCATATACATTCTTTAATTTATGGATGAATTCCATACCTTTTTGAATGATGCTACCCAACCAATTATCAAATATCTTGGTAACCATTTTGCCTCTATGTATTTGGTCCAGTATCCTTTGATTGATAGGTGATTTTGGATCAAAATATAGGGGTAGTGGTTGATCGGTTGTGGATTTAGAATATGAATGGTGTCGATATACTCTGCCATTGACGGCACAGTCTATTTTAATTCTCTTTTATCTTTTTCATCCTTCTAGGTTCTATTAACTATCCTTTTGGTGGATGCTTCAAGATGATGCACATCTATGGCACATGATGTAGTCCCAAGATCCACCTTTTCAATTGTAAAATCTTGAACTATAGGATCTTCAACTTCTTCATTAGTTCTTGGCCTGGCTATTTTTGCATTCCAATTCCCTATATTAGGGTTGGCATCTACCTTAGATGTTATTTTTAAATTTTTGGATTTAGGATATTTCCCTAAACATTTACTCATCATATCCTCAAGGGCAAAGAAAATATAACTACTTTCCTTTTGTTACTAATTGAGCTTTCCAGCCACTTGGGTGCAGAGGCCGAGGTGTCTTTATTAGGATTTGGTTGATCAGAAGGTACATGTGAAACAATCATTAGTTTGGTAGAATTAGAAGGAATCACTATTTGTTGATCTACACTAACCTCTTTTGTCATTAGTGAACCAAATTTTTTATCACCTTTGGCTTCTCCTGAATCTTCTTCAGAATTCAAATCCATAATTACCTTTTTAGAAATTTGACTCTTTCTCTTGCTTTGAGTCCTTGATCTAGTGGCACGAAGAGGCAGAGTAGTTACAAGGGCCTTTTTAGATTCTTTGATGATAGGATCCCTTCCAAAACTGGATCACAAATAGCAATAAGTTGATTAGATGATCTTATTGGAAATGGGGATTTAATTATTGATGTACATTATTGGGAAGCTATGTTTTGAGCTCCCCCCAGTTTCTACTCTCTCAACCATTTCTTAGTCCTTATCACTGGGAGGGTCTTAACCTAAATTCTATCTTCTTCCTTTTTCTCCCAGTCAATTTCAAGAATAGGTAATTGTTTTATATTTTCAAATTGTGGATCAGTCACCTATTCATCATTATCATAAATTCTAGAGATGTCCATATTCAAATTGAGGGTAATAATTTTCCCTAAGTATAACCTAGACCAAAATATTATTCTAACTTCAAATTCATCCAAACAATCCTCCCAATAATCCTCCAATTGAGGAATATGTGACAACCCTGTTCCAAGATCCAAGTTATCTCTGGAAAAACCTTTGCCATCAAATTGTGATCTAGTTGTGAAGTATTGAAAATTGAATTTCTTAAGATCTAATTCTAGATTCAAAGAATCAAATTTTTATTTTCATGAGTAACATCCAAGTTCAATAGGAAAACATATACCAAATTTATTTTTCATTATAAATTTCTTATCTACATGTGTTAATTGTCTGCAAACTTCTATTAACACAAATCAGTCAAAAACATATCTAGGTAACCTTAAAGGTTCACTGTCAAAACCCCCAACTTTGATATAAGTGAAATTGGAAAATTGAGTGAAGAAACTACCATAAATTTTGATTAATTGCATAGCTTCATCAGACAACCTTTTATTGATGTTGTTTGACAATTTAAAAGTCATCCTCCTAGTAAAAACATCATTGACTCTCCTGTAATCCTCTTAGCAATTATGCATTTACAACTGTGAGTAATATTCATAATTTTTACTATCTTCATCAAAGGTTTCATGTGGTAATCCTACCCATTGTTTTGTAGATGCCAAGCAGTAGAAGAGGTATGAGGACATATAAAACTCTTTATTTCCCAAACAATTACTCAAACCTTGATGAAAACTTTTAGTTACAATTTTTGCCCAATCCAAATACTATTCTCCTTGGAGGATCACCTATATGAATAATTACATCCATTATTCCCAATAATATGCATGGGAATTACCTTTTAGTCTATGTAGTAATACTATAATATCTTGTACTTCTAAAATCATATGATTTCTTGTTAATGGTCTGGGCAGTCTTGAACCTCCTTTTTAGAATTTCAAAATCCAATTCCTAGCAATCATGCTCTTGTAAATTACTTTATTTAATGAAAAATAACTATAGGAAGAATAAATATCAAGGTTAGAGTATGTTTCCTTGGGAGGAATTCTCATTATAGACATTGGGGTTTGTCTGTTGATATGCAACAAAACATTGACATATGCAGTCCTGATGCACCTGTTCTGAGGTTCATATATATTCATGCATTCAAGGACTAATTTGGGATATTGGAAAGCCATGGTAAAGTCCATAGCTTCAACTAGGCCTCTTTATATTATCTTTTGCATCATAGGATTTGACACAAGATTTCTAGCTCTTTCCTTAAAATTTTCCAAGTCATATTGGACCAGAGAAGTGTCCCCAATTTTAGGAGAACATATGAGACCAGGACCATGCTCATAATCAAGACAAGAAAATTTCATGGTTACAGGTTGGAGGATATAATGAAAAGAAAATGTTTTAAACTCCTTAAATAATGTTGTAAACTCAAAAGGATCCTTCTTCCCAACTAAGTAAAGGAAACATCTTATATTAAGAGTAAAACTCACCTTTAAATTTGTCTAAAATCATTATGAATATGAGAAATCAAATATCTTATACCACCTATATTGTTCTTTTTTATATCACCCAGTATGCTCATTTGTTAAATTTAAATTATTTTCTTTTGATATAGATATTAACTAGATCAAATGATTAAACTAAAACAATATGTACTAAACATTCTTGATAAGACATGCATTCTAACATATGCATTAATGGCAAGCATTTTTTACACGTGATTTTGATGAGTAATTATTATCTGTAACCTCATGAAAATTCAAAATTTTTTGCTTTATAATGAGTTTCGGATATATTTTCCTCTAAATCTTCTGCTAATTTTAACTTAGAGAAAGCCTCAAGGCGAGATGAGAGTATAGTCATTGAACCATTGAACTTTTGAAAATGTGGTTCAACTTTTGGGTTCAATGATATGAGATGAACTACATAGACTGACCAATAGTCATATGATCTTTTCAAAACCTTTGAATTTTGAAGTTTGAACTACTAAACCATTGAAATTTTGAACTTTTGAACTTTGCTATGAGGTTCAAACTTTAGGTTCAAGTGGTAGGTTCAAATGGTAGGTTCAAATGATAGGTTTAAATGGTAGGTTCAATGATATATTAATTATACAAGGGAACCAAGTGAACACGACTCTTTATAAAGCATTGAATATTGAAATCTTTGAACCATTGAAATCTTGAACCATTGAACCATTGAAATTTGATACGAGGTTCAAGTTCAACTAGAAGGTTCAAAGATATAATTGAAATACATAAAAGGACAAATAGTTTACTTTGAGAAACTTTAAACTTTTGAAACTCTTGAACCGTTGAACTCTTGAACTCTTGAACTACGAGAAAGGTTTAAATTCAAAGGTTCAATTTTTTTAAGAATTTACACACAAAAGGTGATAATTAGGTGAACTTCTTTTATGTCAAAATCCATGAAAATTTGAATAAGGGAAACTCAAAAGGTAACAGGAAGAATAAGACATATTTTCATAATGTGTTGTAGTGTAATATATAGATTCGAGATAGATATATAGTCCCTTTAAAATGAGGCCTTGTTTTATTTATATAGTCATATTTTTAAATAATTTCTTCTAGCTAGCTTGAAAAACTTACAAGATGACCAATAGGAACATTTAAAATTTTATAAGCTAGTTGTTAAATGGCACAAGGACAAGATCATGCTAGGTGGACAATTTCATGGAAACTAACCTATTTTCATAAGGTGGTTATATCCCAAAAAATAGAGATAGTTATCCTAAAGTCAATAATAATTTGAGAGTGATATAAATTACTTTGAGCAATGACCTAAGAACTTGTGTGTAGTAGTGATGGAAAATATAGATTTCAATCCCACTTATAGATAAATGGATAGGGGAATGGTGAAGAAGACCATATATTTGAGCATGAGTTAAGTAATTCAAGATATGTCAAGAATTAACATTGTCAAGTAATTGTGATCAAATATAGGTATCTATAGTTTCCATGATTTATAACATGCATCTATTGAGGGAAAATCTCTATGTCTATGCTTTAAATCAAAAAAATTATTATTATATTAATTATATCATTTCATGCTACATTTTATTGCTTCATTTCCTATACTTTGTCCATGAGGGGAATCTTACCATTACAATTCTTACATTGTTATTTATTTCTCACCTAGGGAATATTACACTTGTGCTTATATAAATTATGCATACATATCATATGGAGCCATTTATCTATAATATGAGGGATGTCATGATGATAGCTTACTATGTTAGACAATAATGCTTTTAATTCCTATCTTACACATGGTGTTCATTATATTTTATTTTGAGATAAAAGCTTCAAAATTTTGTAGCATGCCCACATCTCAAAAATGGGGAAAATATTATACATTTATATCTTCTAAACCTAGGCCTCAAGACAATTCCATTCTATTTATTCATTAGTGATAGGAAAGTGATAAATTGGCATTTAGGAAGTGCACATCATATGATACTTTTTCCCACCATGGGATAACTCTAAGATACTTTATAACCTCTCTCTATTTTATTTTAATTTACTCAGCATAGACTTTTTATTGATAAAAGTTGTAATAAATATGCATTTAGGATTTAACATGGGTTCCAAGACTTAGATTTCTATAACAACATCCACACACATTCTAACTATGCTAGGTGCATCATTCCTAATATTTTTATTTTGTATTTTACCAAGATTTATTCAAAAACACTTATTCATACATATTTTTTTCTCTTATAACTCATAAGACACTCACACAAGACTTTTAGGAGCATAGGTTTTTGTTTCAAGACACAAGTGTGGATGTTTGGCTAGGATATTCATATCCCTCCATGGTAGAAATTAGATGATATATCTTTCCTTTTAAATTTTAGTTTAGTATTATTCCTATATTGACATTGATAACACTTACATATTTTGACAATCAAATCCTTTTATACAATCTTTGAAAATAGGCTTGTTTATTTTACTTGGATATGTATACACACACACATACCCCAAAGTGGGTAATTATCTAGACACCTAATTTTGTATAGTGGGAGTTTTAATAGTTAAATTACATAGATATAGGTCACTTATGTGTCTTTTAATTATAATTTCATATTTATCTCTTATTGGTGCATTTTTTCCTAAGTTTTACCACCATTATTCATTATTATTCTTGGTCCCATTTATCTCTCCTACTTATTTCTCTTCCCTACATGTTTTTATGTTGTTTTAGGATACAATCCAAAACCATGGACTATAGGGTTATGGTATGGGACCTTGTGACTCTTGTTTTTTGTCTATTATGTCTTACATGTTCCCAGTTTGTTGACCTTTCCCATATATTATGTGACAACTTATATGTCAATTTGGTCCTAATTTTAATTTAAGAAGTTTATATCTACACAAATGAATTAATGCATATAGGGCATCAAAAGGAGATGAAATTGAAAATGAATGACACTAGTGATAAGTTAAGATGAAAAGTAAGAGTGAAAATTTTATTAAAGAATAAAATATTATCATTTAGAGCAAAATATTAAATTAAGAGTTAAGTTTATATTACACTATGCCACTTGTCCATGATCATACAAAAATACATATAGGTATAGACACCCAAATTTGGCACAAACCCCTTATTCAATTGTTATATTCCTATTTTAACTTATTTTTTAAAAATTTACATTTAAACCCATTTATATGATGTCCCCAATCCCATATGAGTCTCTATTTGGTCCACTAAGCCTAAAAATCACCTCAATATTTGTTCAAAATATATTTGTTAGTATATTTTAACTAT
Organism: Torreya grandis; assembly: GCA_037957365.1. Lineage (NCBI taxonomy): Eukaryota > Viridiplantae > Streptophyta > Pinopsida > Cupressales > Taxaceae > Torreya > Torreya grandis. The sequence continues at coordinate 364,079 of JARHVA010000158.1, forward strand.
TTAACATGTATTATCAAACTATGCCTAGATAACTAATCCCTACTTATCTTTGTTTTACCTTAATTTGGATATATGGTGAATATTAATATAATTAAGGTATAACTTTGAAATGGAACTCATATCAATAGATACGGTATTCAAGCATACATATGAATGTAAAATATTGAGATTAATCCTTCTAATTTGATAAGAGAATATGCTAAATATGGAAATTAATAAATATATTATGATACTTAGATTTTATGGTTAACTATTTGGTAGTGATTATATTTTGGAAGTGAAAATCATTGATAAACATGTCTCTGGTTTGCTTAGTTCAAGAACTGATTTATTACTTGTACTCAGTTAGTTCCATAGGATTGGGTCAGTCTCACTAGTTTGTACTAACCTATTGTTAAGTATTAACATTTTTGTAAGTATGACACAATGATTTTGTGTTAACCTATGACTGTATTTGTTTGCTTTATGTTTGTGATATGAACCATATTGACACACACATATTTAAATAAGCCTACTTTGTCTTAAAACCCTATTTATGTTTTTGATGGATAGAAACCTACATAAATGGGGGAATTTTAATGTGTTGAGATGACTCCAAACATCCCCACATGATTGGCCACTACCTACATATCCAACACTCCAAAGAGGGAAATAAATCCACATAGTTCTCCCACCTAGTGTGATTATGAAATTGTGTTTCTTTATTAGTATGTAGTTAATGATTGGCTTTCATACTTGAAAATGTTTGATTTAACATATATTTTGAGTATTTTAGACATAAATTATGATTAATCCTAGTGATAATTATGTAAATTATGAATAATATGGCATATTTTATTAGTGTGAAATAATGTATATGTGTATCACAGATAAATGCTAGATAGATGCCATATACTTTTGAATGAGTTTACTTATTTATTTATATATGGATTAATTTGAGTAATTTTTCATGCCACCAACACAATATGATTATATTAAAACCATAAATATGGGTTTGATTCTATAAACTATCCATTTCTAGGAGCAATTCAATTTTGACTAGGTCAGTTAGTATCGACTGGTGGTACTAATCAAGCTGGAGGAATCAACATGTCTACAATCAAACTAAACTAAGAGTCTAGATATGTTTGTGTAGGATATTTATTAGTTTTTAAATATATATTGAGGTTTTCATAGGTGTATAATATCATAATTAAATGGTTAAATCATGAGATATCATGTAAGTGCAAGAGGATGAAAAATTAAGACCTTGTTTGGGTGATTAAGTAATGCATGGTAAATGTATGTTAAAATTGTCATTATCAAGTAATAAAGACCAAATTTTAGTATCTATAAATTCCCCATTTTTATTATAATAATTTAAATCCTATATTTAAAGGATTAAATATACCTGAGTGTGTACAACACACTTTGCCTTCTGGGATACAACTCCAAATGTAGAGATCTCCATGTAAACCTGTAATAGATTGGAGTAGTCAATCTCCATATATGAAATATAAAATCTAAAAATCATAAGATTAAGGGTTATATTACACCTATGTTTTGGTTTAAATTATGTTATCTTCATGGATTCTTGGAGATTATGATTCCTTGTTAATCCATTGGAGAGTTGGGATGATAATGATCCAAACTTATGTAACTATGCATGGACTTAATTTGGGAAGGAAAAATTCCCAAATCATAATGAATGTGGGAAAAAATACACAATTTAATAACCCAAATAACTATGTATGAAAATGTAGATAAAACAGTGCATCTAGGTTTAACTAAAAAATAAATCACTATACAAGGAAATGAGAGAACTGATCAGGCAAGGTTCACTCAAAAAATGAATCAACCACTAAAAATGGATTATAGATTGAAATGTAATGTTTCACTCTAGTTCAATCAAGCTAGATAAGTGTGAATTGGATTGAAATCCAATTGTCATTGAATTTTAATTATGATGTTTTGTATATGTGTAAGAACTAGCATCTTGCCCCCATGAAATTGTATGTTAAATTTGAGGACCTATATCCCAAATGTATGTGAATGTGAAAATATGAAATTTTGTTCTTATAATTTTTTTTGCATATGCTCATTAACATTTCCCTATACTTTTTATCAATGTGCCAAAGTTTTTCATGTATTTGAAACAAATATGATATTTGAACCATTTAAATATTTGAAATCTATGAAACCTATACTATGCTCTAATTTTTTTCTCATGGAGGCTTATGTGTCTAAGTAAAACCCACTATAATTCCCCCCTTTTGAGATGAGGGATGTATCTTTTAAGTCACTCATCTTAAAATAATTATGAACTATACCATGTCATGTATAAATATAACATTATGTAATATCATCTGATCATGTGGATAATATGTCATCATATTAATGTGTGTATTAATCAAGGCATGTATGTAACATATATAATGTAGGGATTTTAGTCATGTCTAGATAGGTATATCAATGAATCATGAAATATAAGTATTTATGAATAAGACTAGATAGTAACAATGCATGATATATATCATGACAAACATAGGCTAAATGTCACATACAAGGGACATAATATGTGACAACAAATAAGGCCAAGGGCCATATGTAGGACATAAAAAATGTCACAAATAAGGGACATAAAATATGTTGCATCAAAAAATACCAAATTCCACACACAATAATCACACATAAATTAATATATCATGTAAAATATTAACATCATCAATTGAGGATAGTATTAGCAACTAATCTACATCATCTATATGCATCAATGTGACATTGTAGTATAATGGAATATCATGTGTCACTATGTAAAAAATGAGTAACTATCAAGACATGTGTAAGGAATATAGGTGGCTCAACATGGTACAAAGGTTATATAAAAATATAACCTATGGAATAAGATGTCCCAAGTGTGGCCACTAGGTAGAGGGAAAACCAACATCTATATGTACATGTGTAACTTATATGTCTTGAATAACAATAAAATACCATGAAATGCATGTGTGTATGTAAATAATATTAAATCTACCAAAAATTTGATAGATAACATATTTAAATTATGTAAACTAGCCATTATGTCATATTTAGTTCTTGATTTTGGATTTTTTTGAATATTTAAATGCTTTTGGTTTTTTTAGTTATATAATTTTATTTTATTTTTGAATATTTGAAATTCAAAAAAACTACTCAATGATGTTATAAGTGAAAGGGTCATGGTGAGTACACGTATCAGGTGGTGGAAGGATACTTTATTATGTATGGGAGGTATTAATTTTTTGTGGATCAAGATGATATAAGCATTCATGTGATGTACCATGTCTATCATCCTCAATGCCCATAGAACTCAAGGTATGATGAATGGCTATATAAGGTTGAGGAATCTGTAATATCCACTATGTAGTACAAGGGTGTCTCACTTCATGTGTTCACATTGGAACACACTAAACTATCTACAATGATAACTAAGTATGCGCTAGAAAATATAGTGCCCTATGTGGTCTTTGAGTAACTCTATGGCATACTCTATGTGGAATAATTAATTGTATAGAAGGATACCATAAATGGGTAATAATTGACTGTATATCTTGATCTTTAATATGTGTAGCATTCATCTTAAAATAATGATTTGTAATATGTGTATCAACTAATAATAGCGTTGGTGAAGGTGTAGGTGGAGATATCACTAACTATATGGGATATTTATTGTACTCCTATAACTATAACCAATTTGTTTTAGTATATGTATTATAGGAAATGGTGCACTAAGGATTGTATTGATCACAATCTCTGCATTGAAGGGCATCCTAATAACATGTCAAAGAGACTATTACTCTAAAGAAATATGAATGTCATGGCTAATATGGTGGAGCCTACTAAAATAGGAAGAACTATTTGTTATCCTTGATGCTCAACAATTATTTCTCCACCCACTAGGTAATAAGAAGCTACTGTAATACTATGGAGTAAAATGTTGGTCCATTTATGGAGCAAATTGGATTAATTTCTTGTTTTATTTTATTGTGAGAAATTGTTAACTTACAATTTCCTTTGACATATATATATTCTTGATTCACTTTTGGTATCCATATTTGTTTATAAGGAAATGTAATTATTCATACATTCTATTGTGCCTTATCTTTTACATCTTTTCCTTATCTAGGTTCTTTTCTAGTTAGATCTTGAATGACCATTGGTTCTAAAATGAGAAAATACTAGGATAGATAAGTTGTATTAGAATGTGTGTGCATAGTCTAGAATTAACCTACACCTATCCTATCTCAGTAAACTTGGACTCGCATGACATTTAATTAAATAGATCCCATGATACTTAGTTATTTTGGGTAATGAACAATGATATCCATATATCTAGTAGAGGGTTGGGTATGTTTTAAATTCTAAGAGGAAATGGAAATCCTAAGCCTATGACATAATGATATAGCTTTCACTACACCTCTATGAAAGTAAATATACCAATAAAGTAAATGAAAGTAGTTAAGCAAGTAAATTAAATTGATGGTAAGGGTTAGATTGATCATAAAAGATATGTTTCCAAGGTCAACAAAGTTGAGTTTTAGGCAACCTAAAGTGGAATATGGAAAGTCTTATTATAGAAAAGAGTTGTCTAGTTAGATCTCACTTTATTAAAACTAGGTACAAATATGGGATATTTCCTTTGTGCTCAATATTTGAACACTTGGCTATGTTGGAATCAATCCACATAATTCACAATCCTTATGTGCTCACCTAGATCACAACTAAGAAGGAACCGGGGCCCATGTTGGGCTATTTGTGTCATGGTGTGAGGCTTCAATGAGAGGACTTATGTAATTAGGCTAAAGATTTAGATATATCCATAGGTTCAAGCCTTTTATGGACTATGCCTAGTTTCATAGAGGCATTCTAAGGGTCAAAATTATGATTTCACTCAAGATAATCATAAGCATGCGATCTTAACAAGGATAGGAATACATCGCATATAACCTATACTCATTCTCTATACAAAATAATGGTGATGTCATGAAATTTTGAAAGGACTCCATTAAAGATGTTGTAATCATGCACTAATATTACTTAACATAATTGTATTGAATATACAAAATTACCACCATTACACATTCCATTATCAATACAAAAAGATGCATAAACTAGACACTTTATGTTTTAATACAATAACTTTCATCATTAATTAGAGTTCAAAACAAAGTATAGAATTTATAGAAAAACATATGTTTAGATCATAAAAATTAATAACCCAAAGGTTCATAAGTGAACTTGGGTACATACAAATGGATCCAAATATCCTCCATACTATTCCTAATCCTTAATGGCCACTGAATCAATGTATACAAAGATTTTAGATCAATTTACCAAAATTTTGTTGCAATTTCTCCATCTTCTCATATCTTATAGCTTGAGCTCCTTAAATAGCCTTCAATATAATCTTTGCCAAGGTGGAATTTTCACACTAAGAGTTGAGTTAAAACTCGGTCATCATAACCACCAGTTCCATGACTCTACAAAGTCTACACTGTAGCTGCCACATCTCACCAAATCCTTGAAGTTGCCCTAGAAATTTGGGAGATAGTTACATTTTTTATTTCAAGCACTAATACATTATTGATATCCTCCTTGCTTAATCCCATCTTCTTCCAAGCCACTCTTTTCTCCTCAACTATTTATTTACATGGTGTGGATGCTTCCTTGTTACATATGGGGTGTTATGTTTCCTATTGTACCTAAAGTGCAATGGTCATGCCACTTTTTAGTGCTTCATATATATTCTTGATGTTTAGCTCCTCTTCTCCTTCTTCTATCTATAGGATATAGGTCCATGCTCAATATTTTCTAGTTTCCTACTCTATTATGAGCATGAGGGTTGTCTCTTTCTCCATATCTACAAGAGTTATAGTATGGAATGCAATAGGTCCCTTGGTCTTTTTCTTGTGCTTCTTTCTAAAAGAAGCACTCTCTTGTGTGAATGTCACACATTTTTTTTGAGTGGGGGGTGAAATTATCTCTTTAGAGATAATATTTAACTAATTAAAATTTATGATCTCTTCAAGCTTCTTTCCCCATTTCCTTTGAAGAGTCTACCCCTGTATCTTCAATGCAACCTTCCCTTCATAACTAACTAAGAGGGGGAAATCATCATCCTTTCCAAGATCATCACCCTTCTTACATGGATTTATTTCATAATAGAGGTGTAGACACTCAAAAAATGCACAGTTTTATTTGTCAAACTGCCTTGAACCCCTACCCAACTCTAAGGCTAGTTGACCACCTTGACTTAGCCCATTTTTTAAATTTTACTAACTTAACTTTTTAATTTGCCACTCTTTAACCCATTTTCCTCTAGAACCTTGACCATTTATAGTTAGCCTAACCATTGATAGTTACCTTGACCATCAATGGTCAAGTCTCCAAGCCTACTTTAAAGCTTTAAAGCATTACCAGTTGTATGAGATAAGCATGACACATTTAGCAAATTTTGTTTTGTGATGCAAACCAACTTTAAAACATTATAATTATTGAGTTTTCCTCTATCCATTTATCAACTCCCTCTAGCATATTTAATAACTTCATCCTATAAAATGAGAGAAGTAGTAGGAGAAAAAGGTTTAGAAATCTAGCAATTTGTGTCCAAACTATCTTGCATACAAGTATCTAGTGTCCCTTCAGCAAGCAAGCATCATCAACAGAGACCCAAAACTCTATCAGAATCACTTTTAAGGTCCAAAGTACTGTCACTTTGGTGAAATTACTTCAACCTTTTGCCAGTGGGTTACAGGTATCTTGTGCTTATTTTCTTTGATCTATTTCATTTCGAACCTCCTTACCTTATCTATACCTATCTTTATCTTATTTTCCATCCCCTAGATCCATAACAATCCTTTATTATCCCAATTACCTAATTTTTTATCCTTTTTTATCATTTCTATAATCACATAGCTAACCATCGATGGTTAGCTCAATCATCGATGGTTAACCTCAACCATTGATGGTTACCCAACCACCAATAGTTAGCTCAATCACTGATGGTTCACCCAACCATCAATGGTCACTATGGTATAGAATAATAAAAAGTTATTTTTACCCCTTGATCCCAAGAAAACCCTATTTTTTGTGTTTTTTCCTATTCATATAGACTTTTTTTATTTTTTGAACCTGGCCCCAACTATCTTAACATTGGTATTGGCATGATTTTGATATATTGAGTCATTTTTTTTGATAATCAATTTACTTCCATTTGGTATCACATGTATTTACTTTCTGATTATTGAATGAAATTTTCCTTTATTTCCATTTATATCAACTTAACTATTATAAATAGTGGATTGATAGCCTCCTAACAATCATAAGCTTCTTGGATATATCTCACGCTAGGTTGTCCACTCAACCATCCATATAACAATCCATTTTCCTAGTGTCTTTCTCATCTACATGTTATTCCTTTTGAACCAAAGAGGAGTTATGACCATCATCTAGATCATGCATGTACTTTTACCAGGTATTCTTCTACACACCCTATTACTAGTTTCATTACTTGATTTCAAATTAAGAAATGAGCATAAATTAATATAAAACATTTTATCATGTTCAATGGTACCTAACATCCCTTTTTCCTCCTTTATTATATGTTCATCGAATGAAATCTAAAATTTATTTTAGGCTTAAAATAAATCTTTTGCATGCATTGATTGCTTGCTTATTTTAGTTCATCTAGTAGCTTAAAGGCATAGTAATTAATCATATATTTCACTCTTGTTATCACACACCTTTTGCCAAACCACAGAACTAATAAATACATCAAAACATACTTGAGACGAGGCCTGACTAGGATTTCATCACCTATTGGTAAACCTTACCCTTTTTTAGCAATCCTACTTAGAGATCATTACCAAGGGGAGAACCAAATCAGCTCTCTAGCTTAGTATAAAATCTAAGATTTGGTATATTTTGGCTAATTACCTAATACCCTTATCATTTTGGTGTGTGAAGTGAGAGGCTAACCCCCAATACCAAGCCACATACTGAAGATCAATACAAAATTCTCTTTTGAGCACCTAAAACCAACCTTAGATTTCCTCTTTCGTACCTGATCTACAAACCAAATTTATTCTTCACACTCTCTAAGGTATAAGCCAAAAGAAATTTAAAAATAACCCGAGGTTGTTATATGCACTTTAGTATATGTTTGATTTCCTTGAATTCTTTTTCTTACTCTTTATTTGAGGTGTGAGTTTCATTATTTTATCTCTTATTTCTTCTCATGGTCTTTACTAGATAGTAGTTGAGAAATCATAACAACAAACAACCACCTTATTCTTCCTCCTTCATGGAGTATACCTCTAATGCTAATGGTTCCCCTCATTTTTATCCCCTCTTACCAGGCCTTTGATTATTACTAAGGGTGATATATATTTTTCCACCTTCCTCGATAACAAACCCATGGCTTTTCAGCATTACTTAAACACCTTATCTAATTGTACCCCTTTTACTTCAGTTCTTCCTATAGATCCTCCCTATGGTATGCCTTCCCATATTTTGGTGGTTACTACCTCAATCCAACCCATGGTCACCCAAGCCTCTTCTTCTTCTAATTTTACACCTACTACCACTCCCCAAACTCCATCCAACATCCCAACCAGTAACCAAACACCTACTACCCCAACCAATACTTCTAACCTCAGATCAACTTCACCTCTTGTTACCTATACTCCTTATACCATGGGGGTATCTTCTACCCCTATTTCCACCATTCCCCTTAGTTTGACTAACCTACCAACTTCTACCCCACTTCAAATTTTGGTACTTTTCATACCTCAAATCCTCCCACCTATTAGCACTAGAGTTACCACCCACTAACAACCACCTAGCACTTTTATACCCCCAACCCAATATATGTCCATTATTCCATCCACCAACCCAAATATACCTCTAAAACAACCCATATTATCCCTCCAAAAAGTACCCATAACATCTTACCCTTATGTTTCTAACCCACAAAGATACATAGCACCTTCCACCCAATCATTTGTGCCAATCAACCCTTATGCAACACTATCCCAACCTCATATGACCACTTACCAATATGTGGCTTCTTCAGTACCCTCTATCACTTATCCATATATTTCTACCACCCAACCTCAACAAATCTTACCACCTTAATATGTAGCTTCCCAACCTTAAATGGATTTGGTCCAAATTTTACTGGATAAAATGACCAACCTAGAGTCATCTATCTCTAGGTCTCAACCTTTTATGATGTGATAAAATTTGTAATGAACCCATCCATCCATCTATTCCTATCCATGTTTATCTTTCTCAATGGGAATTACCCAAGTTTTCAAAATTCCAAGGTAAGGAGGACCCCCAACAAAATTTGAAAACATTTTGTCACTCTTGTTATTTGATTGCATATGATGATGCTCCCTCCTTCATACCCTCCATATATCTTTATTAGGACCATCCCTTGAATGGTATAGTGCCCTCACCAAGCACTCCATCTTTTCATTCTCCTAACTTGACTAAATATTTTTAGATCATTTCTCATTAAACATATCTAAAAAGGTTTCTATTACCAACCTCTATTCCATTAGGTAATTTGATGATGAATCAATTGTTCACTTCATAGCTATATGGAGAGGACTCATCAACCAACTTACTTTTTCATTACCCCAACTAGAGTTTTTATAACTCTTATCTTGAGTTTGTACTAAACATATTTCCCCCACTCTTCAAGTTCAAAATTTTAGAAATTTTGATGAGGCATTCACCATGGCATATAAACTTGAGAACCGAGCCATTGAGGAAGGGAAATTGAAACTGCAAAACAAGATTTCTATCTTTAAATCCAATGATCCTCCCTCCACCAAAACTACTAACTAATCCAACCATACGAATAACAAAGTGAAAGCATTTGCAAACTTAGTTGTCCTAAAAACTTCCCCACCACCAACTATCAACTAACCCCATCAAAATAATTCTTCCAACCTTACCTACCAACAAAACCAAAACCAAAATTGAACCCCTCTAAAATAATACACTCCTATAATGGAATCTTATGCTTCAATTTTAGACAAATTACTCAAATCTAACCTCATCCAACTTCCACCTATCAAATCACCCCAATAATTTGATGCTTTTCACCCCATGCCTAGTTGGTACAATGCAAATGACCATTGTTCTTTTCACTAAGTTATCAAGCATGACATTAACAGATGAAATACCTTTAAAAGTCTTGTCCAAAGCTTAATTAACAATGGATAAATCACATTTGATAATCCTAATACACCTCCTAATTAGTCCCTTGACATATTTTTGAAACCTTTTCCCAATCATGCTCCTTCTACCCATCACCATGACAACAAACCAAAATCATCTCATTCTCATGAAACACATACAATAAACATTATTATTAGTGAGACCATTACTAAGGAGACTGTTACCTTAACCACTTCTTCCTCCATTTCACTTATGGAAGTAGTGAACCCACCTTCCATTCCTTTGGCTACTCAAATTAAGGAATCAACCACCCATCTCTCTTTACTTGATAAGACATTATCTTTATCTACCTCTCCCTTGATGAAAACACTAAAGGAGACAACCTTTGTGTTAACCATTTCTTCTTCTTCCACTCCACCCATTGAAGTGTTAAAAATACCCTCCATTCCTTTGGACACCCAAATAAAGGAAGAAACCATGTCTATTCTTTCACTTGAAAACACTATACCTACCTCCCCCATCATAGAATTATCCATTCCTTCTTTGAAAACCATCCAAAAAGAGACAGTTACCTCATCCACCCAACCACCACCTTCACTTGAAAACACCATAACTACTTCCCCCATAATAGAACCATCCATTACCTATTTGGAAACCACCTATCAAGAGACAATTACCTCATCCACCCAACCACCAATTTTGGAACCTCCCATCAAGAACAAAGATGGAGGAACCATTCCCTCTTTTCCACCTAGGGGCTTAATTTTTGAAACCAATGACCAGGAAAAAAACCCATCTACAAGCCCTTTTCTAGACTAGTCCAAAGTCTGGAATTCACTTCTCAACCCAACTTTGATAGAGCCACCTTTTGGCATCATCTAAGGCTCCCTTACCAAAATCAATCTAAATCCTCAACCTCATTTGAACCCACCCTTAAACCCATTATTACCCCTCCATCAAATACCTCTTCTTCCAAAATCATAGGTGAACCATCCTAAGTACCTCCATCTAACATTTTCAAATCACCTTATGCCTCTCTTACCAAACCTATCAAGAATCTAGGAATCCTTTTCACACCTAGTTGAACTCACCCATCTTTGAAGTTAGACTTAACTCCATCTAGCCCACCAAAGAAAGCCCCAACCAAACCAATTAAAAAGGTAGAGTTACCAAAACCTTAACCTCGAACTAGACCCATACCACCTCCTTCCCAATTTCCTTCTATTTTAGGACCCCATCCTTCTACTATCCCAATTACCTATTCTTCCTCTAATAATCCATCCCCTTTTTCTTTACCTAAACCTATACCCACTAAACCATCTAATTCCCCATCATTATTAACTAACTTATCTAACTCTACTTTCCTACATATATCTAACCCCTCATCATCTATATCTTCCACTTTTAAATCACTTACCCCAAAATCAACCATAACTAAGTAATCCCAACTGCCACCTAAGACCATTCCACCACCTATAACTTCTAAGGTGAAAAATACTTATAAAAAGGCTCTCATCCCTAAAACTATAAACCCATCACCTCCAACACCTTTGAATGAATATTATTCAACCATCCTACAAAGTTTTTTGCAAAATTCTTCCATTATCTTACCACTTATCAAACCATTCTACCCTTCCAATACCAAACCCTCCTAGTTTAATGGTAACTTGATATGTGCATATCATAGGGCATTAAAACATGACATAGAGATATATAAAGCTCTCCAAGAACTCATTCATAGCCTATATGATTAGTATGATCTATTATCAGATGAACCTCTCTTACTCCCATTACCAATCCTACCATCAACTCAACCTATCCAACATTTACCTACTCTCTTGCTCTCACCCAAGAGTGAAGAGGAGGAACTGAAGTAACCATCAAACTTGGAAAATCCCCTAATCCATGCTATTTATATGGTTACCTAATCTCAAGCCCAATCAAAGGATAAGGGAAATCCAAAGTCTCCATTCCTTGGAAATACACTTCAACCCCTCAGCTTTATAACCAGATCTAAATACCTATAGCTTTACCCTCACCTTCATAACCACCAAAACCCAAAGTGTTTAATTTAAGACCCTCTCCCTCTAACCCTTCTGAACCCATCCAACACATCATGTTGAAACAACTTCATCAAACACTGATGAAGATGATCCTTTATGAACTAATAAACACCTCTCCCCACCATTGTTAAGCATGAATAAAGGCCCTGCAATCTATAGAGGTTCAACTAGATGATCTTCAACCTCTTTCACCCTTTGTGGGAGCCTTCCAAATTTCTACCTTCATCACCTTTTAGGATTTTAAAATACATCTTGTTCATCCTCAGGACTCTAATCCTCCCCTCTTTATCACCATGTACATTAATCACACTTGAGTCAAAAGGGTAATGATTGATGGAGGAGATAGCATCAATGTTATCTCCTCCCATGCTTATGACCAATTTTAGTTGCTTAAGAACATCATGTCAAAAATCACAATGGTTCTTTGCTCTTTTAATGATACCATAGCCACAACCGTATTCCTTCATATCCACTTGGGACCCCACACCATTCCAAAACTATTTTACATTATAGAGGTCAAATTCTAATATAACATATTATTCAAATTCCCTTAGATCTATGACATAAGTTATGTCCCTTCCACCTTATATCGATGTGTTAAATTTGAACACAAAGGTCAAGTTGTTACCATCAAAGTTGACCTGAGTCTTTTTACCTCTTGCAATATGACATATTGGTTGAATGACATTATTATTCCTCCTTCATCCACCTCATGATCAATTGCTAGTAACACTACCTCACTTCTAACCAAAACCAACAACACTCTCTTCCACTAAGGTGATGAAGCTTCAAATAGCTCATTTATCTCTTCTTCCTAGATTGTCATAGAGGACCCCTTGGAATCCACATTTTAATGCCTCTCCCTTGGGTAATATCACCTTTTAGCATTGGATGTTTTCCCTACTCTACAATAATATGATAACCTTAAGCATGGCCCTTCCTATGTTCCCAACATCAGAACCTTCATCCCTTTTGGGCTCCCTAATAATCAAACAAATTTCATCTATGGGGGACTTGATCAACCACTTCTCACTCCTACCACTATCTCATCCATCTAATCATTTACCTCTAAATTATCTTATCTCAACAAACCAACCTTTGCCAAAGCTTACCTTTATATGTGTGCTTGGAAGGGGTCTATTCTTGGCCTTTATGAATAGGGACCTCATGAGTTACCCATAATCAAAACTCAAAAACCTCATGAGTTATTCAGCCTTGGGTTCATACCACTAGAAGAACCCACCTCACCAAAACCCATTGCCACCATTTAAGAGGATGTTCCATCCTTACTATACCCATCTTCCCTAAAGACTAAAGACTCTGATATCATCCCATCTAACTTTTTATATCAACACCATTAGTCTGGGCCCCCTGACCTATCAAAAGGGCATCCAAACTAAAACCCTTCCTCTCATCCATCCTGAATTGATAGAGAAATATTCTCCTACCATCATCACTATCCAACATCAAGATGGTGATTCCATTCTAACCTATCTCGATGTGGGGGATTCTTCCATCCATAAATCCCTTCCTCTTGAGAACCAAACCATGTTGAATAAATCCACCATTTATGTCAACTTGGGAACTCAGGATAACCCTCATATCATCAAAATTGGCCAATCATTAAATTTTAAGGAGTAAAAAGATCACCCTTATTTCTTTCATTATTGTAGCATAGAATTTGTTTGGTCCTATCAGGACATGCCTAGAATTGACCCTTATATTTCCCTCCATAATATTGTCACCCATCCTGAGGTTAAGCTAGTGGGACAAAATCTTCATAGGATACATCCTCACATCACCCTTATATTTAAAGAACTTTAGAATCTCTTCTTTGTTGCTTCATCCAACCCATTGATTATCCATAATGGGTTTATAATTTTATTCCCATTATGAAACCCATATGAGGACCTCAACTCTGTATCAAATTTTATGACCTTAACCTTGCTTGCCCAAAGGATGACTTCCCTTTGCCCAATATTAACCAATTTATTGATCTAATAGCTGGCCACAACATGTTATATCTCATGGATAGTTTCTCAATATATAACTAGATATTGATTGCCCCAAAATATCAACATAAAACCTCCTTTATCACCCCATGGGGGACTTTCTTCTATAGGTTCATACCTTTTGATCTGAAGAATGTTGGAGCAACCTATCAGCACGCCATGACCTATATCTTTCATGACCTCATCCATAAAATTGTAGAGGACTGTGTGGATGATATCCTAGGGAAATCTAAGCACCATTATGATCATCAAGCTATTATTACAATTATCTTTGAATGATTAATCCATTATTATTGTAGGTTAATCCCAAGAAATGCATTTTTTGGGTCTTATCTAGAAATCTTCTTGGCTTTATCATCTCTCTTCAAGGAATTGAAATAGACCCCAATAAATTTAGATCAATCTTGGATATGCCTCCTCCTACTAATCTTAAGCAAATTTATAGCCTATAAGGAAACCTCCAATCCATTTCACTTCATATCCTAGTTATCAGATAGATGTCAACATTTTCACCATCTCCTTAAGAAAGACACCTCTTTTAAATAGACCAAGGACTATCAACAAGCCTTTTATTCAATTAAGGAGTACTTTATTTTTCCACACATTCTTATTCCTCCTAAAGAATACCAACCCTTATACCTTTATATATCTACCCTGGACCATTCCTTAGGGGTAATGCTTACTCATTATGATGAATAGAACAAAGAGTAAGCCATCTACTACTTTAACTACACACTTATAGAATATGAGACTCAGTATACTCATCCTAAGAAACTTTTCCTTACCTTAGTCGGTGTGGCCTCCAAACCCTATCATTTCCTTCTTAATCACAAAACTTATGTCATCACTAACACTAACCCACTCAAGTATATGAACTCTAAACTATACTAAAACTAGTATATGGCTAAGTGGCTCATGCTCCTAGCTAAATTTGATCTTGAGTTCCTTTAGAAAAAATACATTAAAGGGTAATTCATCATTGAAAAATTATCCAAAACTCCTCTACTATACAATCAACCACTTCCTCTTGCTTTTATTGATGAGTCCATCACAAATCTTTCTTAGAAAGAACCAACCTACCAAATGACCATGTTTTTTAATGGTTCCAAATGCCAATATGGTGGGGGTATTGGATTTATTCTCATTCCCCTTAATGGTTAACCTCTTCCCCTTTCATTTAAACTTGATTTTGAATGCATCAACAATGTGTTTGAGTATAAAGCCTTGGTCATAGGTCTCCAAATCGCTCTAGTTTTTAAGATTAAAAATAATCAATATCTTTGGAAATTCCCAACTTGTGATCAACCAAGTCAATGGATCTTATCAATGTAAAAATGATGTCCTATTAAAATACAAACAACTCATATACATACTATTAGCATCATTTTAGTATTACCTTATCCATTTAGTTCCTCGATCTACCAATAAATTCACAAACATGATGGCTTCCCTTACTTCCCAAATCCCATCTCAGCCTACCAAATCCAAAATATTTATCACCATATATTGATTTATCACACCCTCATATATTATTTTGGACTTTATAACCATTTTTAGTGTGGAAGTATCTCCTTCCAACATCTGGCGCGACCAAACTTTTGACTAGATTAACCTCAACATCATTCCTTTGAACCTTTTGAAGAATGCCCAAAGAGATTTTGCTCAAAGTACCTCTTGTTACACCATACTAGGGGGAATCCTCTACAATCATGGCTTTGATGGTCTCTTTCTCTATTGCCTTCATAACCATGAAGCTTTCGATGCTATCAAGGAAACACATGATATAATCTATGGGGGACATTTTAGTGGCTTAACCATTGATAAATGAATCATTTTCCTTGGCTATTATTGGCCCACCCTCAATTAAAATTGTTGTGATTATGTAAAACAGTGTGTCAAATGTCAATAGCATGCTAATTTACATCACGTACATGCCCATGGCCTTCGATTATCTAAGGAATATTGGCTCTTCTTATAATGGAGTCTCGATCTTATTATGGAAATCAATCCTCATTCTTCAAAATGTCACCAATCTATCATTACCAATACCAAATATTTCACTAAGTGGGTGGAATCCATCCCTCTTATCTCCACCAAAGCTAAAAATATTATCAATTTCACTAATCACCATATCATCTACTACTTTGGTGTTCTCCATAAGATCACCAATAATGGAAAATCCTTTAAAAACATGAAATTCTAAACTCTTTGTGATGGTTTTGGTATCAAATTAAGTTTGTCCTCATCCTATCATCCATAAGCAAATGGACAGGTGGAAGCTTCCAATAAAATCCTCAACAAAATGTTAACCAAAGTAGTAAGTATTTTAGGTCAGGATTAGTATTTGCATGTCTCCTTCACTTTATGGGTCTATCACACTAACATTCAAACCTCTATGGGTGATACCACTTTATCTCTCATCTTTAGAGTAGAGGCAGTCTTGTCCCTTGAAGTCTAGATTCCTTTTCTTTGTACATCTTTACATGACATCATTTTCAAAATTGATTATCATCAAGAACGCCTTACACATCTTGAAATACTTAATGAACATCACCTCATGTCACTTAATAATCTTGATGTATATCAAGAATGAATCAAGCATGCTTATGAAAAACACCTAAAAGAGAAAGAATTTAATATCAGAGACCTTGTCCGTAAGGAAAACCAATAGTAACTAATATGGATAAAATAAAAAATGGTAAGTTTACTTTCAATTGGTTTGGACCCTACATCATAACCCATAATTATGGATTAGGAGCTTATCATTTATCTTCTCTCAAAGGCAAACAAGAACTTGGGCCTCTTATTGCCTCACATCTACATCTTTTATATTGTTAAAACAAGGATCAAACTCACCTTTGTGTCTAACTTAAGCTTGTCCCTTGGTTTACAAGGTTATGACTTCCCTTTAATTACTTATCCCTATTTATTATGGGGATAATATATTACAACATAAGACCATGTGATTATCCATCATAGCTATATATTAATCTTAAGCATGGATACCATGGATATACCCATGATATGGTTCTCATGGATACTTTTCATCTCTAATTAGATGGAATCCCATGATCATTTGTCTCTAAAACCACTTTCCCTCATCTACCATCATTGGCCTTTTGTGATAAAAGTCTTGCCTCTATAAAGGTAGACCTCTAAGCCTAAATAGACTTGTCCATGTCTAAACCAAGCATTTAAAATCAAATCGGGATACCAAAATATTACTTGGGTCTATATAACTAGCATTACAGACTGCTCCCTTGAAGGACATCTACCTAAGAAATCAATTTCTTAAAAGATAGACTTCTCCCACAAAGGATAGCTACAACATAACAATAAAACTAAATTTAGACCACTCCTTTGAAGGATGTCTATGAAAAATTTGTCAAAGTAATCATTTGAAGCTTCCCACATCGACCATCTTCACCCCTTTTATCCAAAACAATAAAAGATGACAAAGGCATCCCTATATCAAAATCAAAATGAGTTATCCCATAATGGCTGAAATTATCTCTTTCATATGGCATTAGTAGACTTCCTTCATTGATCAATCTACACATTATATTAAGACATGAACCTATCTATTAGGGTTCTTTGGTTACCTAGAGAAGGGGCAAGCTAACCCACATTAGGTTCCCATATTACCCATTTCCCATTCAATCATCTACCTATCACCTACTATCCCTTCTTAACCTCTCTAAAATCAATGGATATGAGCTTACTTGACACACAGTGCTCTCGATACCTTCTTTTTTATCAAAGTATGCTCGTGAAAAGCATTCAAGAGGCTTATTTTCATTAACTTGCATCCACCTTCAGTTTTTTTAGGCCATTATCAATGAACACATCATGCCTTTAGTTCATGAAAACATGTGTCTCATTATTATTTTATCTTTTCCAACATTTAGTTTGTTATCTCTACAAACTTTATGTGTCTTCATTATATCCCAATATCACAAAACATCATTTTCATCACAAACACTAATCCATATACATCACAACATTATGAGCCATATCCCATCTATTCAACATTAAACATATCATAAACCACATCATCAAAATAAACAATCAAAACCATCATATCTATCATCATGAATAATCACATCATCCCTCATATATACACAACACATTACCTAAAAATATCAACACATCAAATTCAAACATCTACTCATAAAACACATTCTAATTCCTTCATCCATAATATATACCTATTAACACATCATACCTATTAAAACACAAGACAAAACATATTTTCAATTTCACATATATAAGGAATGGGGCATGAGCATCTTGCTATTCTTAAACCTTGCAACACCAATCATACATAAATATTAAAACTCATGAGCTAACTTTAATCCACATATCCATAATCTTATCCATAAATCACATCACATCAACAAACCACATAAACCATGTCATCTACCATTTCCCATATACATCATAAGCAATTATCCCTAAGCCACATCATAACTATGACATAATAACCATGTCACATCTATAAACAATGTCATTATTCTCTTTACTAGAAACAATCTATATATAAACTAATCTATCTAAAACATAAAGTCACTATGATTGTATATACATAAAATCATCTATCTCATATCCATAATCACATCATGAACCACATTATTCAATGACCAAACTCATAATCCATCTTTGCTCATATACATATCATATCCATCCAAAGAACAAATCATATACATCTATGAGTAACATCACTCATAACATAATCAAATCCATAATCACACATCTAAAATCACACATACCTAAGCTCATGTCATCATTTATAACAAAATGTTATCAAAACATCATAATCATAAGTCCATCCATCATCATAATACATCATATCCACCATATAAACAAAATTTGAACAACAAAATTCAATCTATATATCCTCTCATGAGTAACAGTCCTCATATCATCATCATAATCATAATACATCAATACATAATCAATAAACATCAGAACATAATCATCATGTCATCAAATGTCAACATTTCATCAATATAATCAAATGTCATCAACATAATCAACATAATTAACATATAATCATCATATAAATCAATAAGGAAATACATGAAATAATGTATCACATCTCTCTCATATACAACTATAAAAAAACATATCAAGCCCCTAGGGCACTCCTCCCACTCACTCCACTTGCACCTCCATTAACATCTAGTTGTGGTCCCCCTAAGATCCTTTCCTACCCCACTATTGAGGGCCACTATCCTAGGGTAGCTATAGATGGACCCCCTACCAAGAAGGCCCTATATTTTCCATATCTCATCTCTAATGGCAATTACACTAGCATTATCACCTCATAATATCTTAGCTCCTAAATGGTGGCTAAGTACCTTATCCTTATAACTATGTTAGGTGGTCCTCCTACACTAGTATGGCCATTCCTACCCTCTATCTTAGTTAATCTCTCTCTTATTTCACCAACCTAAGAGAGATCCTCACCTGATCTTGCTCTCCCATTAAGGTGACCACCTGACCCTATAAAGTGATTATCTAACCCTATAAAGTGGCCACATATCCCTATAAGCTAGTAATAAGGGCATATGCCACTACCAATACCATTATCACATAACCATCTAATGTTGATTCCCCTATAGGATCCACATCCATGGGTTGTTTCCCCCCATCACCCCATCCAAAGTCATTTACTATGTATCTATCCTAGTATTATGTTATGTACCCATATGTAACCCATGCATCATTAATGGTGACTCGAGCCAGTAGCTCGTCATAGTCTAATACAACATCTTGTAGTTGTGGATTTGGGATCTATAAATCTACATCCTTCCTTCTTATTTAGGGAAATATAGTGGGATCCCATGCATCAATATAAACTTCCTCCACACTTTCTTAAATGGGATAAGATCTACCTCACCATCCCATCTATAAATCTAGCACCAAATTTGTAAAGATAATGTGTAGTAGCTATACTTGGCCCACCTAAGACAACCTAAATATGGAATCCATACTATATAAACTACCACCAACCCCTCTAAGGTATCCCTAAACCACTAAATGTCTCATCCACCACCACCAACACTTGTCAATGCATAGTCATTTCTCCATCTAGTGAAACTAACTAGAAATAGCTCCTAGCTAAATCCATCCTAGGGTACCCCCATGGACCTCAATACCTGAATGTGTTCATACACTTAGAAATGGATCATGAACCTAATGTTGATCCTATATCACCTACATGTTCTAAAGGCCTAGATCTCTTTTTAGATATACACTAATAGCATTAGGGACCATCTAAACATAGTCATCCCCAGAAGCATCTCCATCATCACCCCTAGTAATAGGTATGAAAATTGGTTCATTGCTCTAATATGGAACTAAAAGGTAGGACATGACCATCATCATTATGATTAGGCATCTATCTGTATGATCCCTCTGGTATAAGGGTCTATAGCAAAATCTACCTGAGTGAAACCTAGCATGTACTCGATCTACCCCATACATCAAAACCATATAATAGTCAATCTCCTCACTCTTTATATGGTATATTAGATCCCCATGAATTGGTAGCTATGTAATATTCTAAATGTCCTCCAAGAGAATCATCATCTCCCCTATCAGT
The DNA here is from genome assembly GCA_037957365.1 of Torreya grandis. Taxonomy (NCBI): domain Eukaryota; kingdom Viridiplantae; phylum Streptophyta; class Pinopsida; order Cupressales; family Taxaceae; genus Torreya; species Torreya grandis. The sequence goes on from JARHVA010000158.1 coordinate 384,970, forward strand.
ATCAAAAATGTGTTTATGGTCAGGTCCCATCTCTTGATGAGGGCCACAATCATACATGCATCTTATAGTAGGTGTCGATAGTGAATCATCATGCCTAGTCTGGCTATCTCTATATATCTCAACTCTTTTTTAGTTATCACATCTCAAACCTTGAAAAAAATATGAGGGACTCGATCCCTCATCTATATCTGCTTGCATGTCTACATAATGATCATGTTATCAATGGCTACTTAGTTTTCAACATCTAACTAGATACCACCCTACACCTACCTTTCTCAACCTATTACAACCTAACCAAGTTGACAACCAAACTCATCACATCTACCTTACTTACATCTATCCAAAACTCTCAAACAACTCTAAAACTCTATTAGACACTAACCCTCACACATCATCTTAACCATCTACTAAATTTTATTTGCTAACCTCTACCCACCGACCCCTCATCCTATCTAAATATTTTGACATACACCTGCCTACACTATCTACATATCTTTTATAATTTACACACTTTAACATATTTTACAACTTTTTAACCACCAACATACCAAATAATCATTCATATACACTTTACACAATTTCACATACAAACATTTTTAACCATTTAAAACATTTCCTATTTTTCCATACATTTCAAACATTATTAACACTTTCCATATTTTAAAAATAAAATTACACATCTCCACATGTAATACCATTAACAAAATTTTAATAATTTCCCATACTCATTTCACAAGTTCTCAAAATACATTTAAATATTTTACCATTTTTCTATTTTTAGCACACACTTTCAACACTTTCAATCCATAAACATTTCAACCAAAATAATTTACATTTTACAAACATTTTATGTTTCAAATATTTCAAACTTAAATACCCCCCCCCTCTCTTTTCCTTTGACCATTGATGATTCCTCAAACCATCAATGGTCCCTTCAAGACCCTTATTCCCTTGGCACTCAACCACCAATGGTTGAGTTAAACCACTGATGGTCACTGTGTGTGACCACTAGTAGTGTAAATTGAGACTTTGACCTCTCAAAACCTCTACAACACCACCTAAAATCTACAATTCCTCTACCTAACCTTATTCCCACCTGAATATATAATCAAACCACCCTTAACCTATCTATTTCACCTATTAATTTGCCCCAAATCAATAAAAATCTAAACTAGCGCATCATTTCCCCCCAGTAAATTCAAAACCCTACCCAAATATTTCACCACTAACTATAACACACCTAAAACACAACTAATTACACTATGATATCAATTTCAAGATAACTCTTACCTCTTTCTAGGATTATTGGCATGGTTGAAGCCCTCATACCACCACCTGACCTTGTCCTCATCTACCCTCCATCGAATTACTACTCAAGTCAACCCCACACACACAATCACCCAATTGATCAACTCCACCTCAGCAAGAAACTAAAAGAATACAAAATGTATCCATCACCTAGAGCACAAAGTGACAAAAGTCAAATGGTAAAAACAAATTACCATTTTACTTTTGATCTTTTAGCTTTTTAGGGTTTTTTATGACCATCAATGGTTAGGGTGATCATCAATAGTTGACCCTGGGGACAACCCTAACCATCAATGGTTGGGATCCCACATTATATTTCCCATCTTTTAGTACCCCACCTAGGTTTTTACCTTTTGGGAGATTACCTTATCTCCCCTAAACCAACCACTTGACCTTTTAGAGATTACCCTTCTCTGACCAACCTATTTGACCACATTCACCTTGATGTTGGTTATTTTTGACCCAATTATTCACATATTTTATGATGACCTTGCCTTGATCATTTTGACTACATCAACCAACCTTGCCAAGTTGAAATTTTTAACTTCACACTACCTCATGCATTAATAGACCATTTGTGTTGTTTTTTGGGAGCACTTCCTAACCTAGATACCTACACACAACTTGGACCCTATATATCTAACTTGATTGGCATGACCCAATCAGTGATGACCAACACTATGGACTAGTTACCCTATCTTATATCTCCTTAAAAACTAACCTTATTTTTATCAACATTAGCAACTTTAGTCTTAATGCAATCTTGATTACTATACTTAGTAACATTTTGTGTGCATGTTTGCATTTCAAATGCCCAACCCATTTTGTGTTACCCACCTTATGACTACCCATTTATTGTTTATCAAACCAAGACTTGATTTTGTTTTTACCTCATTGACTCTTGATTTGAGGGGGAATACCTCCTCCTATAATCAAGGCAATCAGATCATGACCAGCAATTTGTTTGTTTTTAGTTTGAAGCTTGTTAATCTAAAGACTCATAAAAAAGGGTAAAATGTAAACACTCAAAAATTGCATAATTTTAGATGTCAAAGTGCCTTAAACCCTTACTCGACTCTGATGCTAGCTGACCACCTAGTTAACTTAGCCCATTTGTTAATTTACTAACTTAAATTTGTAATTCACCACTCTTTAACCCATTTTCCTCTAGACCCTTGACCATTGATAGTTAGCCTAACCATCGATGGTTATTCTAACCATCAATGATTAGGTCTGCAAGCTTGTTTTAAAGCTTTAAAGCATTACCAACTATAAAAAATAAGCATGGCACGTTTATAAACTTCTATTTTGTAATGCAAACTAGATTTAAAACATCATAATTAACAAATTTTTCCTCTATCCATTTAGCAACTTCCTCCTGCATATTCAATAACTTCATCCTATAAAAGGAGAGAAGCAAGAGGAGAAAATATCTAGAAATGTAGCAATTTACATCCAAGTTATCTTGCATATAGGTATCTAGTGTCCCTGTAGCAAGAAAGTAGCATCAATAGAAACTCAAACCTCTATTGGAATCACTTTTTAGGGCCAAAGTACTATCACTATGGCCAAATTACTTTAGCCTTCTACCAGTGGGTTATAGGTATCTCATGCTTGGTTTTTTATCTATTTAATTTATAAATTCTATACCTTATTCAAACCTATCTTTATCTTAGTTTCCATCCCCCATATCCATAACAATCCATTGTTAGCCCAATTACCCATTCTATAATACTTTTTTTTTTATCATTTCTAGAATCACATAGATAACCATTGACAATTAACTCAACTGGTCAACCTCAACTATCAATAGTTACCCAAATGTTGATGGTTAACTCAACTGTTGATGGTTCACCTAACCATCGATGGTCACTATGGTAGAAAATAATATCAATTTATTTTCACTACTTTGATCCCAACCGAATGCTATTTTTTATGTCCCTTCCTATTCATAGATACTTTTCTAATTTTCTAAACCTGACCCCAACTATTTTAGCATGAGTATTGACCCACTTTTTCTATATTGAGTCATTTTTTTTACAAGTAATTGACTTCCATCTAGTATTTCATGCATTTACTTTCTAATTATTGAATGTAAATTTCCTTTCTTTTCATTTATATTAACTTAGTTGTTATAAATAGTGGATTGACAACCTCCTAGCAAGCATACACTTCTTTGATCTAGCTCAAGCTAGGTAGTCCACTCAACCATCCATCTAACAACCCATTTTTTAGTGTCTTATCTATAGGTTATTCCTTCCAAGCCAAATAGGAGTTCTCACCACCATCTGGATCACATGTGCACATTTACTAGGTATTCTTCTACACACCCTATTACTAGTTTCATTACTTACTTCCAAATTAAGAAATGAGTGTAAATTAATATAAAATAAGAGGTTGAATATCCTCCCATTTAGTGTCACTCTATGGAAGGGATAGATATCTATCCTATCAGTGTAATCTTCCTCATCTTTGGTGGCCTTAGCTCTGGGGTGCACAAACTAGCACCTCATCTTACTTCTATCTTGATCCATGGTTTTGACCAAGATCTCAAGTTATTGTGCGTTAGGAATTTTCCTTAGTGTTGACATGAAATACTTGGCTAAGAATGTGTAAGGCAACTAGAGCCACCTTGAGAATCTCCCATCTATGAATGCTAGGAACACCACATACAAGTTTTGCATCACAAAAAAGGTTACCATTCCCATCATTTATTGTGTAAGTTCATGAAGGATGCACCACTCCTTCCTAAAGGCTTCTACATACCTATCAAACCACCCTTACACACTTGTCTTATACAATAAATTGGGTGGGTAAATGTAGTCTTAATACTTCATTACAAGGATTTGTGGCTCAGTGGGAACACCCATAAGTGGTTATCATCACCATATGGAAAAACTATCTCCTCCATTACTATCAAGATTAACATATACCCCCATCAAAAGGTTTCATGTGCTTGATGGCAGTCTTACAAATTTTTAACTATATCCTTAGCAATGAACTTGGAGATGTTAAATTTCACATCTTGTACAATGTGGTGGGAAATGCATAAGGTATTACTAATATCAAACCATCAACTACCAGGACACAGTTTGGTGCTAATAAGGTGTGTTATTACCCTTATGTCAGGGTCTTAGATGTCCTTGAAGGGGAATGTAAACCCTAACTTGTATTATCCCAAGATATTTTTAACCCTTTCAAACTTTACCTCACCTTCCATAATCTCAAAAATGTTTACCCCTATATTAGGTAGTCATGTGATTCTACTAATGAGGCTCATCGAGATCCGCATGTGTCATCCAATGAAGTAGAATTGGTTTCCATGTACTCTTGAGAGGATACAATACACCAATTCTTCTAGATTTCAAAATCTTGGTATCTAAAATAGTTATATGGCATTTGTGGTTGCCAATTTTCCTCTAACAAAGACATCAAAGAATGTGGCTTTTATCTTCTTCCCTATGTCTACCATTTAATCTTAGTTTAACTCTTGCACATTATTTTTTTTTCTATATTTTTATTCCTTAATATTGCATATTCAAGCAAAGGACACCCACTTCTCCCCCACCATGACCTCTAAGAGGTATTATATTTCTCTATAGGCAATATTTGCACTCACTTCTAGATCTATTTTGGTGACACTCATGCCTTCCACCATATACACCTCCAGTTTCATGGTAGTTGTTTTCTTTATCACCCATGCTTTATTCATATCTTTCTACCCCTATGATGGACATATGCTTAGCCTCTTCTTTCCCATTCTAAACTTTTAATATTAAAACCTAATTGGTTGATCTTACCAAAGCTCAAAATTATGTTTGGCACTTCTTCATAGTCATGATAAATACAATTATGCATTTGGATCTCAATTTTCCTACATCATTAATGGTAGCTTGGTCATTTTTCTAAACTCCTACTCTCTTATTTCTCTACCAAATTCTCTCCACTTTCCTCCTTTTCAACTCAAAATGGAACATAGTATTTTTTTTTATCTTTTATTCTTGCTTGGGGGGATTTTGGATGACTATTTCTCTCTTTGATAGATTTTTTTAGGTTTAATGGCTTTGACTCTTTTCTCTACTCAAAATTCTTGAAAATTATAGTAACCATACTACCTCGACCATTTGCCTCTTTATACAATGTTTTCAACTACCACATTGATGGATGGAGGACATTGTGTGTATTCATTAAAATCTGCTAAAACCATGAAATCCACTAAAATACATCCCTAATTACTCATTTATTGTAGATATTTATGCTTCTACCATCATATAATTAACTTTTCTAACATTTTATTTGGTGAAGTGAGATGTAATTTAAATGGTCACTTTTTATCAACCATTGGGTGGCTGCCAACTATCATGATGATCATTATATTATGCTTTGTTCAACTTGGCATGATCTTTCCCCTTCTTATGGTAACCTAAGTGTAGAACTTCACATGCACATAATTCAACCTTCTAAGTTCCATCTCTTCTCAGTGTTTCACTTCCTTATAAGTATGCCTCTCTTTATTGGCTGATTTCTCTACACTTTCATGTCTCTTGTTTTGTCCTTCCCTACCCCATAAAGATCATTGCACCAATCCATAATGTTTCATTATCTCCTCTTGATTTCTTGTGAATAAACATCTTGTGTGCCTTCCTTTATCACTTCATACTTATAATTTTTTTTATCTTTGTAAGCTTCCCATGTGCCCAAAAACTTAAGTGTTTGGCCTTAGGTACTTAAAAAGTGACTGTAATCAACTCACCTAACTAGATTTATGCATGTATAAGTGCCAAAAGAGTTATTTTATGGGCCTAAAAGTACCACACTTATTCACCCAATAAACAACATAAGGAAAGATTTGGCTTGTGCTAATTTTATTATGGTCAAGGAAAGCAACCAAATTGTGAATATAAAGTTGGTGTTAGATGGTGCAAGAACCATCCTAATGATTGTATAGCTGCAATCTATGGTAGTTAAAATTCCCAAGGAACATTTCACCAACCAATATGTGTAGCTAACATGTTCCAATATCTAATATATTATGGATGACATAAGGTCCCATCCACCTAATCTATAACTTGCCTAAGTGCTTCAGGTACTTAGAGTCATGTAACAAGACTAGTGCACTTTTTGTAAATACCTTATTCTTGATGTGTTTATCATGTCATTAATTTTAGCATGCATTTTCTACCTATTGGTTCCACCATGCTTGGGTGCATGTCTCATCTAGGCATTCCAAGTCTTTTAGGCATGTAATTAAAGATTCATGGTCATCCAACTGACCAATACACATGATGTGTAATGAGGGCATTATGGATTCCATAGGTAAAATGGCATATGTACCAAATACCATTTTAAATGGTGTAACCTTATTCAAGTGTTTGTACTTAGTGTAATAGGCCCATAATACTGCTAACACATGATCATCCTAATATTTGTGACTAATGTCACATATTTTTGTGAGGCATATCCCCAATATTTTATTGAATGCTTTTGTAGTGACATTCACTTTGATATGGTAAGGTGTCATTTTATGGTACATGACCATTTATTCAGTCAATAGGATTTGAATAGTTTTTTTTATGTAGTGCAAACCATAGTGGCTAGTCAAGCTAATCAGGAATCCATAGTGACTAATAATATTCTCCAAAATTAATCTTAATGTTATGGTGGTGGCATAATATATGGTTTATGCTACTTCAACCAACTTAGTGAAGTATTCTATGGTAGGTAGAATGTACCTTGCACCTATTTGCCTTGCCACAAGAGTAATAGGCCCAATAAATTTAATGGTCCATTTTTCAAATGGTGCTTAGGTAAGGATGGAGATGAGAGGCATCTCATATTGGTGGTTTGGTTTTCTTGTGCACTAGCAGATGTCACATGCTTTGGCATAATCTTTCACATCATTAAATAGAGTTATCCACCACAAACATGATTGTAATACTTTTTGTGTTGTAATGTCTCTAGAAAAATGGCCTCTAACAATCCCCACATGTACCTCTTATATTAATTAGTCCTATTCATACTCTAAGACACATCAACACATGACTTAATCATGGCTCAACTTGTGTAATTCCATACCAATGAGTTAAAAAGGAGTGGCATGAACTACTAGCTACTTCTTTTCCTTAGTAGTCATGGTCTGAGGCATATATTTGAAGGCCATAAATGTGGTGATCTTAGCCAAGTCTTCTAGGATGTGTTAAACCCTATAAATTTATATGTCAAGCATATCTCTTTAATAAACACTATTTCATTGATAGAATTAATGTAGGATAGATGGTTTGATCCCCAGTTCTATTTTCTATGTTTTACAAGAATAGAGAATTAGAATTCTTGAAATAAAATAATCTATCAACAAATGTGCCCATTCAAAATGGTCTTGTTTATTAGGTACCTAAGTGCCTCATGATTAGTAAATAAGATGAAGGTTGTTGCCATCAAATATTGATGGAATTATATAGCATATAAACCATGAAAAATGCCTCATGCTCAGTTGTGGTGTAATTTTATTTTGCCTTGGTTACTTTTTTTCTTATAAAAGAAAAGGGATAATCCATTTTCCCTTTGCTTGGTTGCATGAGTATGGTATCGATTGAAGTACCAATGGCATCAACATGGGCATATAATGGAGTCACCTAGTAGGGAAATTATAATATTGGTGCACTTGCTAGTTTGAGCTTTAGGGTCTCAAAATCATATTCTTATGTTTCACCCCAATAGAATGGGCCATCCTTTCATAAGAGTTCCTCTAGAGGCACCACAATCTTGACATAATTTTTAATGAACTTCCTATAGTACCCATGATTCCCAAGAAAGGCATGAACATTTTTCTATGTTGATGGGATCTGAAGCTAAAGGATTATTATAATCTTGGCCAGATCAATGAGTAGGCCCTCCTTGTAGATGATATGCCTAAGAAATGTTTCAAATGGCATTGCAAAAACACACTTATTGAGATTTAATGAAATTTGAAACTACCTGCACCTTTCAAACATAAGGCATAAGTTATCATAATTATCCTTAATTAAACCATACACTATCCAATTGTATAAGTATACTTGGAGGAGCTTGTGAATGATGTCTTTAAAAGAGGTGATAACCACTTGAGAGAACATGACAGTTGCATTATCTAGCCCAAAGGGCATTAAGTTTTAAGCAAAAAATCCAATTAAATCATAAAGTTGGTTTTGGGCTTGTCCTCCTCCTCAATATAGACTTGATGGTATCCTAAGAACCCATCAATAAAGGTGTATATCTCATAACTGGTGATGTCATCCAATACTTCATTGGTGAATAGAGTTGGAAAAGGGTCAGTTATGTAGGTGACATTCAACAATTTGTAGTCAACATAAATTTGGATGTGCCCATCTTTTTTGATGTTTATAACCATGGGTCTAACCCATTTGAATTTCTACATGGGTTATGTGATGTCTATTAATAACATGCCAATGATCTCCATCTTGACCTTTGCACAATATTTGGGTTCATCCTGTAAGGTTGCTTCTTGATGGGTTTTATATTTCGACTAGTTTGATGCTTATCTTCCTAAGGGATGGGTGTTTGCATTTCATATCTCTATAGTTTTGAGGTAATAAGTCTTTGAATTACCGTAGGAGATCCATAATACACGTCAGTTCTATGTTAGACCAATAGGCACCTAGAGTGTTAATTTTTGGTTCCCCCTCTGAACTAATATCTACATTATTAGTTCTTAATGGCACTCAATAGGGTTCATTCTTCTCTTGGTGTGAATCCTTGACTTGTATACTACCCTTAGTTATTTTTACCCAAATATGGGTAGGGTCTTATTCTTTTGGGGTGTTATCCTCAACTTGGCACATTAACGTCCTTTTGCCTGTCAAATTTTCCCAATTGTGTACCTTCCATGTGTCATCATCTTACACACTAGATTCACTATTGAGAGTTTTCTCTTTGAATAAGGTTGGGAGAGCTAACCTATTTTCACCAAACATATATTTTATGTGATCCTCCAATATTTTAGTTTCCTCAAATATGGACCTTTGAACTAACTATAATAGCTCAATCAATTCAAGGTTTTGTGAATAAAAGGAGGTGTGAATAAACTGCTCCTTAATGGCATCCCAATTAGTTATCTCATGATGCATCTCATTGATAATTTACTATGCCCATGCCCAAGTATTTATATTTTTGTTGAAGGTGTACACCCACAAGTTTTTTGGGGCATTTTCACCATAAATAATCCATGTTTCCTTGCAAAAACATACATGTGTGATAGGGTCAAAGTTGCCAAAATAAGTTAAAATGTATAATCCCTCATTGCTCTTTCCAAATCTAGTATAAATGGTTGCCTTCACACCTTACCAAGTTGGTAAGCTAGGTTTTTTAACTACCCACTAATGAGCAGTCATGCTTTTTAATGTGTATACTATTTCACCCATTCTATCCACCTCTTTTGGGATGCACAAGTCAAGGTCATGGACATAGTTTTCCACTAGATTAATCCCTTAATATATTTGGAGCACTATAATATTACCTTTACTAAGGTAAACACTATTTTTTCCCTTTTCTTGATATAAGGGACCCATATTTTAGAGGCATTATTGATCTGTACCCAGCTTATCTTTACTAGTTTTGGTGCCTTTGTACACATCAAGTAGGATTATCAACCAGTGGTTTCATATGCTACCTTGACCCATCAGTCGCAAACAACATTGGTGGTTTTTCTATGATAATTTCCCATCTTCCCAAAAGAGGACTCCTGGATCATTTGGGTTTAGAGTCTTGACACCTTGCATCATGATGTTATAGATGTGGTTGATCTTATTGTCAATGTCTATGTTCTCAACATAGGGGGGTCTTTGGTAATTTGAGAGGGTTATAACTACCCTCTCATTTCCATTCTCAAATTTCATGTATCACCTTTCAAATCACATATATAATTTTTTTACATAACACTATGGCCTTTTTATAAGTGTTGGGTAGTTATCTTGCTCTGCTAACTTGATTACTTCAAAGTCAGCATGAAATTCAACACCCATTATATCTACAACTATGCTCTTTAGAATTTTTATAGGATACACCCATGTATTATTATCCATGAAGATTACATGAGGGGAAGGTCTCAAGGCTAGCCTACCCATTTTCTCCCAGGTGTTCTTGGTCAAGATGTTAACCTCAGTGCCTATGTCTATAATAACCTCATAAATAGACCATTTATCAATATCGGCATCCACCAAGAGTTCTTGGTCATATTTAAAAAAATTTGTATGCCAAACTTATCATTCCATCTCCATGCATGGCATGGTTATATCAACTTGATTTTGAATTCAATTTTTAGGATCAATTTCTTCAATAGGGGAAACATTCCTTCTATCTATAAGAGGTGCAAGATTTTAGCTAATTCCTATATTTCAGCGTCCTAGCTATCTTGATTCTTACAAGAGGTGGAAACTTATGCTTCTAAGTCTCATACTAATTGGATCTCCCCTTGTAGGAATCGAATGACACTCATAGCTTATTGTAACACATATTTTGGGTGTGTTAGGTATGGGTATGGCATAGCTTTGGGTTCAAGCCATGTTATGCGCTCATTACAACCTTTATCCCCATACTCAAGGTGTAACTTAGGTATTATCCTAAATAGAGGCTGAGTGATGAATCCACTACATATAGTTTCCTATACCTTGATTGTTTTTGTGCATGTCGATTACATGTTTGGGGTCTATTTTTCTATTTTCTACTCACACCTAATCATTCTTGTACCCTTGTCTATACTAGGCCTACCTTAGGTTAATTTTTTGTATAGGTTAAGGCATTATTTAACTTATGAAACCCTCAAAAATACAAACACATGATATGTGTAGGGCAATCATGTTGATAATGCACTATTGAGCCATACTTATAACATGAGTGCAGTGGGAACCTTCCACTACTACATCCTCTACCTCACCCTCTGACACCTTATTGTATCCTAAATCTTATGTTTTGTTGGTCATATCCCTCATTACCTTGGTTTTCTTGACCTGTAACTATTTTTATGGCCTTTCATGTTCATCTTACCATGTTTTTTATGCATTTTATCAATGACCCAATAATTAGTAGTGGTATGGGTGTAGGCATCACACAATTGATAATAAATGGTTGTGTTAAATTAGATGGTGCATTGTAACAAAGGGAAATTTTGGACATCATATGCCTCTTGATATAATTCATAGCTTAGAAGTAGGGTGCACACATTCCTTCATGGGTATTTAATCCTATTATGGCCCTCTACTTCACATTTGGTACATCATATATAACTTTGAGCATCATGCAAAAAGATAGTGGTAAGATTTTGGAGCTATAAATCTATAGATGTAATCTTTGCCTCCATAAATGGGTTGATCCCTATGTCTATACTTCTAACTACCTCAACTTTAAGTATAGCTTCAAGCATTTCTTGAGGGTTAATAAAAGTCTTCATGGAAATCACTCTTCAAAATGGCATGAGTAATCCCCCAATGAACCACTACACATGTTGGGAAAATTGAATATTATATAGAAGCCTCGATAGGAGAGTTTTAAACCTTACATCATATAGGTTCACACTCTTTGAGTGTCATTGGGTAATCCCTTTTATCATGGTGATGCTCTATTGTTCAAACTCTTAAATGTCTAATTCCTTTATAAATGCACCTGGTTAGGATCAATTTTTTTGTACCAAGTGTAGGCATGATCAAGTAAAGTGGTCATAAAATAGGTAGCCTTGCATTCTAATTAGTTTATGGCCCTTACACACCACTATATTTTACACTTTAGCACATGTTTTATGGCATTATCCATGTTTCAATACTCTATCAAGTACATATCCATTTCTTAGAAGATATACTATGAGGGGTATCTAGTACTTGAGGTGTTTATCCCCCAAATACCTATCCTAGAAATGGTCCTATAACACCTCCCATCATGATGTTAGGCATTGGTCCCATCATTAATATTGGTCTAGTTGGTGTTGTTGGTGTTGTGCTACTTGCTTAGGTACTGGACCACTTCTTGTGGGCTGTTGCCCACCTTACATTACTGATATTAACTAATTTGGTATGCTCATGTTCAGGTTTTGTTATGGTGAGATAGCACCTAATGGTCTAGAGGTAGTTGTGCTTACTTCCTTGTATGTAATAATATATTTAATCATAAATTTTCAATGTAAGTCTATAAAACATCTAATATCTAAGTCATTAGTAGATTCAATAATTTCTTCTATACTTTATTCAATTTGGGGATCCAGCATATGAGCATGCACCATAGGTTCAAAGGGGATAGGCACATCAAGTGCATCTATAATCACTGAATTTTTTAGGAACCTAATGAATTCCACACCTATCAAGTGTTGACCTTGATTCATTGCTTCATTATACCTCTCATCCTCACACTTCGTATTTTAAGAGATCCTTTCCCATACCCTTCTCACTCACTATGAGTTCTCTCAACAATTCCAAGTTTCATAGCTTCCATTAGTTGGTGTCTTATCTTATTAAGGTCTATCTCTTGAGCTCTCAAGTGTTAATATGTTCATCCCCTTTCATTACACCTCACCTACACATCCTTTTCTTCCCCTTTTTCATTGTTCATATGTGAAAGGACTTTAGCCTTCCATCTCCAAATTTTCAAAACCATAATCCACCATTAGATTTTTGAGATCTACACCAAATTCCTTCAAAAATGTGCCTCTAGGATCATGTAAAAACTAGTAATCTATTTCCTTAGGGCTTAAGTATGTTGAGACTATGAAATCAATCATGTAGTTATTTAGATCTCCTTACCACCATTTATCCACTACTCTAATCCAAGTAGCATCCAAGGTCTCAATCCTCTCTAGGCACTCCTTTATCCACTCATCGCACTTTCCATATCTCCTTCTTATATGGGTTGAGTATGCAGCCAACCATTGATATACATGATTAGGTAACTCATATAAAAATACCTCATACAAAGCATCATATAGGTTATCCTAAACCCATCTTCTTGGATTTTATCTATTATAGGTTGGATACTTCAGTACAAAGTTGTCTTCCAGCTATTATAGCTAGTGCTCAATACATTCTATCTCACCATTATAGCAACAAAATTCAACATGGGTCCTGGCAACATAACCAAAAATGTTGTAGAAAAGAGTTATCTAATTAGATTTTAGTTTATAAAAACTAGGTGCAAGCATGGGATATTCCCTCTACACTTAATATTTGAACACTTGGCTATGTTGTCATCATTCCACATAAGGCATGGGCCTTATGACTCATCCAAAGTGTAGATGAGAAGGAACTAGGGCCTATGTTAGGTTAGTTATGTCATGACACAAGGCTTTAATGAGGGGACTTATGCAATTAGATGAAAGATTTAGGTAGATCCATAGGCGTAAGCCTTTTGTCAACTAATCCTAGTGTCATAGAGGTGATTGAAGGGTCAAAAGGTTAATTTCATTCAAGATACTCATATTAAGCATGTGATCTTAACAAGGATATGAATACTTGATATAGAATCTATACTTATTCTATATACAAAATAATGATGATGTCATGAAAGTTCTTAGGGACTCCATTAAAGATTCAATAATCACACAATAATATTACTTAGCATAATTATATTGAATATATAACATTACCACCATTACACATTCCATTAGTAATACAAAAAGATGCATAAACTAGACACATTATGTTTTAATGTAGTAACTTTTATCATTAATTAGAGTTCAAAACAAAGTATAGAGCTCATAGAAAAACATATGTTTATCTCATAACACTTAACAACCTAAAGGCTCACAAGGGATCTTGGATACATATAAATGGATCCAAATGTCCTCCATACTATTTATAATCCTTTATGGCCATTGAATCAATGTATAAAGAGCTTTTAGATTAATTCACCAAATCCTCACTATAATTTCTCCATATTCTCAACTCTTCTAGCTTGATCTCCTTAAATATCCTTCACAAGCATCTTTACCAAGGTGGAATTTAAATTTTGAGGGCTAAGCTAGAACTTTCATCATAATCATCAACTCCATGAATCCATGAAGTATGTGCTACAATTTCCATATCTTGCCAAATCCTTGAAGATGACCTAGAAATATGGGAGATAGTTAGCTTCATACTAGCTAGAACAAGGTGTAAACTATAACCTCTATATAAATACAAAATTACCAAAGCTAACCACTTGATAAAATGATTCCCTTATGCCTAGGTGGATGTCGTGTTGGTATGAATTAGTTACTTAACAAGCTAGCAGGCCAACAATTCTAAGTAATCTTATTTCCACACCAAATTAATTTAGTGTATATATAAATTAGACAAGGATACACACACATTAATTCACTAAGCAATAAACAACATTTATCTACTAAGTAAATAAATAAAAGAGTATAGGGTTAGAAAGAATAACCTTAGAGTGGACCTGTCAAGCATCAATCTTATTCTTGGCTTTGGTATCATAAGAGATGTTGTGGGTTGAATATTTCAAATATTTTGATGAATGCCTAAGATATACTCAACTAGGACTCCTAATTTCTTCTCCATTGAGCTTCAAATACTATCATAAGACAAGATTCTTCAAGATAAGGTTATAGACCACAAACTATTCCAAATATGATTGGGCATAAGTGTGAGTGAAATCAGAGTGAATTGAGTGTATATGATTATTTTGGAATGAAATATGACCCCTATATATAGTTATCTAATACCCAAAACTAACCCTAAACTCTAAAGTGAAGGTATCTGATCTAGGTGGATCTCTCCATTTGTGAAAAATAAAAGTTTCCATATTTTTGATAAAAATTATTTCAAAGCGTAGAGCTCATCGAGAGATTTTTGATGCTTTTTATGGTGCAAAATGGACACCGTATGCAAAAGTTATAGGCCGCTGAAGTTTTGGTTTGATAGGTAAAAATTTGGTGTCGTAAAGTGACATGGCATTTTTGCATGCAACAAGTGGACCAATCAGAGGTTGACACATGGCATGATTAAGCTCAGAGATAAGCTCATTGACTAAGCCATGTGGCAATCAAGGTGGTGAGTTTGAAGGCATGGCGCACTCTCCAAGGAAAGACCCAGCCTGAGCCTGAGTCAAAAGAGTCTTAGGTGGCCGAAGCCACGTGACAAGTGGGTGGCCAAAGGCCATTTCAAATCTCTTCTCTTCCCCAAGCATTCAGCATGTGGATGAACCCATGTTGGAAAATGGCAGTCAAAGGCTATGTTAAGCCTTGCTTTAAATGCTCAACCCACACATGTGGGATAAAAATAAAAGTTGAAGCACCCAAGGAGGAGGCCGGCATGCCAAACAAGGAGGAGACAAATCAAATTCATGCAAGGCACCTAGAAAGGTGGGCGGCCAGTTTTGAACCCCTAACCTTGTGGCAAAAAGTTAGGAGACTTAGCCACTATGCCATAGGCTTGCAACTGATTATTAAAGCATGAATCTGTATTTGTTTTAAATAGGTTCTGGACTATGTTTTTTTATTTTAAGAGGCCAAGACTTTGTAAAAGATTTGGGAAAGCTTATGTAATAGATTTTTATCCATTTTCCAGCCATAATATTCAGTCTCAATACTCTTTTTATCCAATTCATATATTGGAAGAGTATTTTTAAGCCCATAGAGGAGATTTTTAGAACTTTTGAAGCAACTTTGCAGGTGTGATGACTCACAGAATTCAAAGGTGTCGGGCTTGATTATCAGTCACGGTGAAGGTGAATTTTTGCATAGAGAGATCAACTTGCAGGAAATTTGTTTGTTGTTTCTAGGTTTTTGAATTGCCCTTAATGGAAATGGTCCACTCCTTTGGAGAACCCAGAGATGTAGGCATCATTTGTTGAGCCGAACTCCATTATCACGATTCGTGTTTCTTGGTAATTTGTCATTTTGATGCATGATTTTGTTTCAGTTTGCTGATTTGGTTTAATTAGTAAATGAACTCATGAAAGTAATTCTCATTATGACAATTATAACATAATGTTATTAAAAAACTGGTTCAATAACCAAGAACGTTTTATGCCAAAACATTTTGCAAGTTATTTTAAGTTTTTTTTGAGAATTTGTATCAGTTTTGAGAAATTAGAATCCATACGTTTAAAACTTCACTTTGAGTTGAATCAGTGGAGTTTACAGATCAAGTTCGTATTAGAGCAGTTGATCAATGGGATTTAATAGTTGGTTGTTATTTTTGCTTCTATTTCAGCATTTGTTTCGATTTTTGTGATTTGACAGGTGCAATGGGCAAGTTATCAAATAGAGCCAAGCTTGATGAGCTTGAAGCATATAACCAATAGATCGAAGAAGAGAATGTTTTCCTGAGAGCAAGATTAAACTCCTTGGATGAGGAGATTGCCCATTTTAAAATGCAATTACGAGTCAAGGATGAGCTCATGGACAAACTACAAAATGGTGGACAAGTGAAGGATTCACCTTCCACTATAGATGCAGGCACTATGACAGATGAAAACATTGTAAGTGCATGTAAGTCATCAATTGATTTTCCTTCCCATGAAGAATCTAGTAACAATGATTTTGGTAAATTTGAATAATATACAAAAGGAATAGGTTCAAAATTACTTTTTAAAATGGGATTTAATGTAAAAGGCCTAGGAAAAGATGGCCAAAGTGATACTAACCCCATTCAAGTAAAGAATAAGCCTAATCGTGCAGGGTTAGGATACAGATCTGGTATTTAGAATGAAACAAGTGAATGCTCTAAGAAAACATAAGCAAGATGTGTTATGGAGAATTGTAAATCCTCTTGGATGGAAGGTAAAACACATTATTTTTGCCACACTTGGAATCATGTTGATTCTAATTCTACCAGACAACATAAATATTCCAATGTTCCTTTTGATTATGGTACACAAAATTTGTGGCATGTTTATCCATGCAATTTTTGTGGATTGTCTAATCATTATGTATCCAAATGTTGGAAACATAAATCTTTGTTAGGAAATATTTTGAAAGACTATTCTCCTAGATAGAGTTCTGAGAGTAGCAATAAGAATATGTTTTCCAATAGAGTGGACAAAAGGTTTTGTACTTATTGTAACAGAAGTGGACATCAGGTTGAAAAGTTTTGGAGACTTCAACCATCACACCATTCTAGAAATGGTAAGATTAAGATGGTCTATAAACCTATCAATAAGGTAATTAATGAAGTTAAATCAACCCATACAAATGTTACTAAATCCACTAAAGAAATCTCACCAACTAATCAAGAAAATTGGATTAAGAGGGTTGTTAAACAAATTTTGACAATAATGTTGTCATGATTAGTGGATGCATTCATATTGCAAAGCAATTTTAGAATCTATGTTGTATGCATAAAAGACATTCACCATGCTTTGAATGCTGATATGGTTTATTGGAGTGGCCCATAGAGAACAACCAAGGGATAGGTTAAACATACTTGGAATATTTTCTCATGTTTGGGATTTTGAAACTTCATTTTTAAACCTTGACAATAGTATATGCAGTTTATATGGACATGAGCAGTATGTCTATTTTGATAAAATTGCATTGAAATTTATATGTTGTCTTTTATATTGTGCAAATAAAGGCTTATAAGACCCTTTATGGGCACCGTTTGTAATTGTACTAATTATACAAACTATTTGTAGCCATGCACGATATTTGCACATTCTATAAGACCCTTATTCATTTTTGGGCATGTTATTGTAACTATCAATTGTGGTTACAAATAGAATGTAAAATTATTACACTAACAAATTGGTTTGCAGTTGCACTTGGTGAACAATTTGCAGTGATTGGCAGATGCACCATTTTTGAGATGCAACATTTGAGCAAGTAGTGTGTTTCTATCCACAATGTGGTAATGGGTAGATATATTTTTTTCACTGACATTTCAAGGATTCAGTTTGAAATTTGAATCATTACTATGATATGTTGCAATGATATTTTTGTAGAAGCATTTTTAATGGAGACCACGCTTTTGGGGTCCAAAAGTGCTTAGTGGGGAGGTTTGATCCAGGTGGATCTCTCCATTTGTGAAAAAATAAAATTTTCCATATTCTAATAAAAATTATTACACAACGTAGAGCTCATCAAGAGATTTTTGATGCTTTTTGTGGTTTTCAAAGTGAACACTATATGCAAAAGTTATAAGCCGTTGAAGTTTTGGTTTGATAGGTAAAAATTTGGTGTCGTAAAGTGACGTGGCATTATTTACATGTGACAAGTGGACTAATTAGAGGTTGACACATGGCATGATTAATCTTAGAGATAAGCTCATTGACTGAGCCATATGGAAAGCAAGGTGGTGAGTTTGAAGGCATGGCGTGCTCTCCAAGGAAAGACCTAGCCCGAGCCTAAGTCAAAAGAGTCTTAGGTGGCTGAAGCCATGTGAGGAGTGGGCGGCCAAAGACCATTTCAAAGATCTTATCTTCCCCAAGCATGTAGCATGTGGATGAACCCATGTTGGAAAATGGCAGTCAAAGGCTATGTTAAGCCTTGCTTTAAATTCTCAACCCACACATGTGGGATAAAAACAAAAGTTGAAGCGCCCAAGGAGGAGGCCAACACGCCAAACAAGGAGGAAACAAATTCAAATTCATGCAAGGTGCCTAGAAAGGTGGGTAGCTAGTTTTGAACCCCTAACCTTGTGGCAAAAAGTTAGGAGACTTAGCCACTATGCCACAGGCTTGCAACTGATTATTAAAGCATGAATTTGTATTTGTTTTAAACAAGTTTTGGACTGTGTTTTTGACTTTGTAAAAGCTTTGGGAAAGCTTATGTAATGGATTTTTATCCATTTTTCAGCCATAATATTCAGTCTTAATATTCTTTTTATCCAATTTGCATATTGGAAGAGTATTTTTAAGCCCATAGAGGAGATTTTTAGGACTTTTGAAGCAACTTTGCAGGTGTGAAGACTCGTAGAATTCGAAGGTGCCGGGCTTGATTATCAGTCATGGTGAAGGTGAATTTTTGCATAGAGAGATCAACTTGTAAGAAAGTTGTTTATTGTTTCTAGGTTTTTGAAATGCCCTTAATGGAAATGGTCCACTCCTTTGGAAAACCCAGAGATGTAGGCATCATTTGTTGAGCCAAACTCTGTTATCAAAATTCATGTTTCTTGGTAATTTGTCATTTTGATGCATGATTTTGTTTTAGTTTGCTAATTTGGTTTAATTAGTAAATGAACTCATGCAAGTAATTTTCATTATGACAATTATAACACAACATTATTAAAAAATCAGTTCAATAACCAAGAACATTTTATGCCAAAACATTTTGCAAGTTTTTTTGAGTTTTTTGAGAATGTGTATCAGTTTTGAGAAATTAGAATCCGTACATTTAAAACTTCACTTTGAGTTGAATCAAAGGAGTTTACGAATTAGTATCAATCCAACTGATATAGTTGAAAGATGTTTTTTGACACAAAATGGTATTAGCCAAGCCAATATAGTACAAATGTCAGAATATAGGCTCAGAAATGCATCAGTTTGGTTGATGAAATACAATAAGGGTAAAAGACACTAAAAATATGGTATCATTAGGCCAATATTATATGATATAAGGAAATTAACATAACTAAATGAGGATAAGATAAAAAGAGGTAAAGGGTAAGACACTCTAAGGAAGTTAGACTAGTAGTAATAATGTGTATATAATCAAATCTGATTTTGTATGATAAACTTGTCTTGTACACTTGAAAAGTATCACTCATGGCTCAACCGTTCAGTTCATGACCTTCCCACTATTTAAAGGCTCATTTTTACCATCTCACTATGCTTAAATACTTATCATATAGGCCAACCCTGATATTTTGATTACCTAGATCATATATATCCCTTAGTATACTTAAAACCTAATTTATATCCTACTATGGTAGTTAAAAATATTTAACAACTTTATATTCTCCTAGACACTGTTATCCATAATAGGAAACTAACATTGATGTTAGTGTCCCAAATCTGATGCTAGTGTCTAAGGATCATAAATGGTTAGATTTGTAAATATTTTGACATGTATGGATTAGCCTATTTGTCTTAATTAACCCTCTAGTGAGATAATTTCAAAAGGTATGGTATAAATATAATTAAAATGCCATTCATTATCATCAAGTACACATCTATAAATTACCAAGTAAAACACCTATCAAGCTCAAACTTAATCATTTGCACAACTAAGTTATACTACACTATTCTTTCCTATTTCCAAATTTGTCATAGGAGTATTATTATTATAGTTATCAAGCATTCAAATAGTATCCCATGAGTATTATTTGTCAAGTCACAAGATTTATCATTACATGCACTCATATATATCATATTGCACAATTGTTCATACACAAGCCCATATACAGGATAGAACTACATCAATTTGAGGCCCTATTCAAAGTATATGGCTATGTAGGTAGCACTAATTGACAAAGGGGTATTTGATGTTAGCTCTATTTCACTTCAGCCTACTAATCCCCATTTTCAAATGTGGCATGCCCAAGTGGGAAGACCTAAGGTTTTGACAAAATATTAATACCCTGAACCTATGTGCATAATCCAAGTTGACAATATGCAAGGTGATAGTTAACCCTAATAGGCATAGTTGGTCATTATATAAAAGTAATTGCATTACATACTAAACATAAGTTTTAGATTTAGGATATAAATGTTGATGGTGGTGTCAAATTCCTGATAGTAGTGTCTAGATGATAGAGAAAATATTCAAAATTTGGTAAATCAATGTGGAACATCATCCTACCTTTTTCATGTTCTTTCATCTTCTATATCCACATGTGCATCAATAAAAAAATCTATGTATTGTCTCTTATTTTTTTTACATTTAAATTAATATTAGAATTTTAATATTTATATTTAATACACTTTCATAATTTATCATTGTATCAGAATATTATGAATCCAAATTTTTAATTGGCCTAGTTTTAGACTAAATTGTATCCATTTATTTGAATAGTCTATTCTCTCCCTAACTCTTTACAAAAAGGGATAAACATTTGGTGACCCTGACCTTTGAGCCTTCTTACTCACAATCCTATCTTGACTAGGGTTTTCTGATTTCTTATCTCTAAATTGTAAAAAATATTAAAATCAAATTTGCTTTAATTATATAGGAATTAATCATGTTTAATATGGATACGTCTAGTATCTATTTCCTTATATAAAATATGATGGTAATCGTTGCTTTTTATCTCTCATACATTGTTAAACCAATCAAAGATATAAAAAATGAGGGTCCATGACATGGTCAAATAAAAACAAGTGTACTTATGCATACCCCTTATTATCATAATGTTTATCATGAGCTACTACTTGTCAATACCAAGCATCAAAGGGAGTGCATGAAATAGATATCATATACATATAATATTACAAACCACCCCAATTATGTTATTGATAAGGCTTCTCTCTTAGATTTTTTACATAAGTCTTCTCGATACAAACATATTCTCTTGGAAGCCTTATGCATGACTATTTTGCCAAGTAATTTGGAACCACCATATGTGGATTTTATGCTCTACACTAACAAATGGATAGATCATACTATTTCCTTTAAAAATGAGGATGTAACACCCTAACATATTATTAATTAATGTTTGACCTTATATATTCAAGTATGTGTTTATAATAAAATAGTTAAAAAGGTACTTGTAGATAATGGTTTAGGACTCAACATTTACAACATATATTTTCATTTTTTACTGGGCATTGATGCCAAAGTTTTGGAATCATCTAGTATGAGTATCAATGGATTTGATAACATTTCAAAAAATGTCTTGAGATAGATAACATTACATATTACTATGGGACCTCACACCTTACCTACTTTATGTCAATTTATGCCAAATGATTTAAATTACAACATCTTTTTAAGGAGGCCCTAGATACATGAGATGTATGTGGTTTCATCCACTTTTTATGCATGCCTAAAATTTATCCATCAAGGGTTCATCTATATGTGCCTAATAGATATGAATCCATTTAAACATTGTGTAATTATTCAATAAATAAACACTTACACACCACACTCATCTAATTTTGATTTTGGCTCTAGATATTTACTCAGACATGGATACAAAAGACAAGGATTAGGCAAAAATGATCAAGGTGTAACCCAATTTATTTTCATATCAAATACTATAAATCGATAAAGCTTAGGATTTTTAATAAAATATGTGGCTAAAAAATAGAGTGCTCATATCCACTCATGTTTTATAAAATCCATATCTGAATGCATGCATATAACAAATATTATTTATGATCTAAAACTAGTTAACTTTGATATGATTGACAAAAATACTCCTCCAAAAATTAGGACATTGGATGAGTTTTCCAATAATGAGTCATTGATAGAGTACTTGGGGGCATATGAGGATCTCCTTTCCTTCTATCATAATAATAGGTTTCATCATACCACCTATATTCTTGCCTACTTTGGTGATAACGATGATACCAATATCCAACATGATATGAATAACATAATTTCTATAGCACCATATATCACAAATAGATCCATTTTACTTGATGAAGAAATAATAACATATATTTATGGAATAGATCAAGATCCTTGACCAATATTACTAACTACAATGATGAAAGAGGATGAAGGAAAAACTTATCGATAGTTTCTACATGATTATCTATAATTATTCACATGGGCTTATTTTGACATGCCCAACATTGATCCATATGTGTGGCAATGCACAATATACTACTATATCCAGATGTAAATCTCATCAATTAAAAGATTCACAAGATGCATCCCAAGGTATCCCTAATGTAAAATATGAGATTCAAATACTCTTAAATGTGGGCTTTATTAGATAAAATTCACATTTTTATTGGGTTTTTAATATATTCCCTATCACCAAACCTAATAGTGGCATTTAATGGTACACAGACTATCAAGACCTAAATAAAGTTTGTCCAACATATGATTTCCCATTACCTAACATCAACATGCTCATTTATTCTAAAATTGGGTATGATAAATTTCCATTCATGGATGGCTCTTATGTCTATAATTAAATCAAAATTAACCTAGTAGATCAACAAAAGACAACATTAACTACACCATGGGGAACATTTTTTTATAATATCATGCCTTATAGACTAAAAAATGTAGGAGATACATATCAAATGGAAATGACACATATTTTCCATGATTTCATTCATAATATGGTCAAAAAATATGTTGATCATTTATTAGCAAAACCCAAGCATCGACAAGATCATGATATATATTTAAGATAGATATTTGAATGTTTGACAAAATTTAATGTGTGATTAAATCCAAAAAGTGTCTTCTAAAAAAAATTGGGCTACATTATTTCTAAATGTGGTGAGGTTAATATAAAAAAATTAAAAGCTATTGATGAGATGCCACCACCAACTAACTTGAATCAATTACGATGTTTACAAGGTAGATTTCAAGTAATTCAATGTTTTATTACACAAATGGCTAATAAAAGAATACCTTTCACATGTCTACTAAATAAGGATAGTAAATTTACTTAGGATAAATTGTGTCAAAAGATTCATGATACAATCAAAAATTTTAAAAATGTACCAATGTTCATGCTTCTAATATCATATAGACCATTATTTTTTTATATTTTAGCAACTTCATGAGGCCATAAGGGCCTTATTAGCACAATATGGTGGTGATCACATAAAATGAGTAGATTATTACATTAGTCATCAATTGGTTGGTTATTAATGCAAGTATATTGCAATGGAAAATATATATTTGGCATTAGTATTTACTGCATAGAGTTTATAACACTACATGTTTAATAATGAGATCAATGTTATAGTCAAGGAAGACCCATCAAAGTTTCTCATAAACAAAACCCATCTAACAGGTCAAATAGTAAAATGGGTGATGCAACTCAAAAAAATTGACCTTAATTTCATATCTCAAAAATCACTAAAAGGCCAAGTTGTAGTCACTCATCTAGCTATAGCTCCACTATCAAACACTTTTCAAATGACTAAGGGTTTATGTGATGATCTAGTGGCATATCATATATCAAATAACACATGGAATATGTAATTTAATGTATCTAGATGTATGGAAAGTGTGGGTGTAAGCATAATTTTTTAGTATCCCTGAAGGATAATTTATGTCATTTTCTAATAGACTAGCTTTCCCTTGCACCAACAATATATCATAATATGAAGCCTTCATTATTGGATTGTATATAGCACATAACCTTAATGTTAAGAATATTTAGGCTTATGGTGAATCTTAGTTAGTTATTAACCAAGTTAAATATCATTACCACACCAAGGAAGATGATTTACTTCCATATAAAGAAATGGTGGATATATTGTTTGACACATATTCTATCAAAATTATCCCATGTAAAAATGTTTAGCATTCACATGTTTACTATATTTTGTATACATATTATTTAATTCATGTTCATAGATAGAATATCATATTCCTTTCTATACACATATGTTTCATAGGTAATTGAGTGTGATATAGGCATACCTTTCAAAGAGGGTAAAAAGACCCAAATTTATAGTTTCACTAAATAAGTCACAAGTCACTAATCAATGGGTTCCACAAACCACTACAACTTTTATTATTCCTTCAAAACCACATAGTCTTATGAGGCATAGGTAGATTATTACAAATTCTTCATATCCATATTTGGCATATAAACATGATCCTTGATAGCATGACCAGTTTGTTATACTCATACCAATCATAGAGTACCCTATGTGCATCCCATAGATTGGATAATTAACTATCCTTCTCATTCATATTTTCAAAAATTAAATAAAATAAAATAAAAAATAAATAATAATAATAATAATAATCAATAAAATACATAAACATTCAAATAAATAAAAAATGTTGAGCATCCACATGTTTACTATATTTTGCATATGTTGTTTACTTAATTTTAATATATATCATATCATTCCTTTCTATACACACATATGTTTCACATGTACTTGAATGTAATACATGCATACACTAGATCCATGATATATTCACATACAAATGTTGGAACTTTCCTCTACCCATGTGACCCACTAGATTGGGGGAATCTACTTCTATTGATCATGATTTATATAGGTGTTCTTTTTTTGATCAGTTTACATTATCATGTTGAGTTTATATACTAACACTTACACATATATATTTATGCTTACATCTTACACAATGTACTAGATATGTTTTGATACAAGACATTTTATTAACAAATGTATGTAGGGACTAGTATGATATGTTAGCTACTTATATTTCACCTATTCATCTTCTCACATGGTTTACTTGAGATTAATTCTTGTTTTCTACTTTGTCTCAATTGTGGAACATTTAAACATGTTCCTTGTTTATTGGCCAGAGTGCCCCTGGGTATTTTTTATTTGGTATGTGGACATCTAAACACGTCCTCCCCTTGAGTGTGTTGAATTTCAACATTCCCATTATTTTTAGTATCATTATACCTCATTTTTCATGACATTGAGTTATCTTATGTGTGTAATTGATTTTTTGTTGAGCTTGTACTTATTACTTCTAGATGGTGTCATGATCCATATCATGCATCTTAGGGCTTGTTGTGACTAGATACTACAAGTTTCATTAATACATATACTTATACATGATACTACTATATGTTTTTTTCTACATGATTGATAAAAATATAGATTAGTTATTTTATCCTTCTAAGATAAGGTGATTTTCACCTTGCATTCCCCTCACCTAAAAAAAGGGAGAATATCAATGGGGGTAT
The DNA here is from genome assembly GCA_037957365.1 of Torreya grandis. Taxonomy (NCBI): domain Eukaryota; kingdom Viridiplantae; phylum Streptophyta; class Pinopsida; order Cupressales; family Taxaceae; genus Torreya; species Torreya grandis. The sequence continues at coordinate 411,003 of JARHVA010000158.1, forward strand.
GCCATAGAGATGTGAGTCCACATACACATAGTTGGAATAATTGGTATTATTTGATATAATTTACATGATTCAAATATACAATTAGGTTAGAATGAATTTGACATTAATTTTCCCATATTTGGGACATTATTTTTCAATTTTTTGATAGATATTACATAATTTATTGAGTAGAGGTTACATTTTGACATAAACTTTAGCTTGAGACACATTATAGGTGCATATGCCATGAAAATACAAAAAATCATAGGTACATATTATATATACATTTATGCACCAACCTTACCAAGATGCATTGATTAAACTTTATCTATCTATAGTAGTTGCATCCCTTGAGTAGTGTGATTCAGACTCATCACCCTTGATGGCCTTTACATTGCTTTCCTTTTGTATATTGAGATATTTACATAATTTTACATGGGTGATATTTGCTATATTAGATAGATTATCTATACACTTGAGTTATGTGATTGAGATTCAGTGACTTTGATGGCCTTGACACAACTCACTCTTACACTAGATTTGGGGAATGATAACCCTCCAATTATCTTCTTCACATCTCCAAGATTCAATTGTGAACCTCTTTATCTAATGATTCAATAAATAATCATCATTACCAAAGAAAACTATGAAGGGGAAACATGGTTGCATCAACACATGCTACTCATTCATTGCTCTCTTTTCTTATAAGTATTTCAATTATTCACTTTTAGATTATATGCACCAATTACACTGTAACATGTTCTTAGTTGTAGTTAATACACAAATAAAAAATTCAAATAGTTTTTAATAAAATACAAGGTGTGTTATACACACTAAGGTATGCATTTATTTACTTTAACCTAGTAACTTCACCCTTATGAATTTATAGATTAAATAGGGGGTAAATGTAGATACTCAAATCTGATTTTATATGATAAACTAGTATTATACACTTGACAAATATCACTCATGGCTCAACCCTTCAATTCATGACCTTCCTACTACCTAAAGTGTCACATTCACCATCTCATTATGAAAAAAAATTTATCTTATAGTTTTACCCTAATATTATAATTATCCAAATAACTTATAGACCATGGTCTACTTAAAATTTGATTTAAATCCAAATCTGGTAGTCACATATATTTGACAATTTTTTTATTCTATTGGACACTAACATTCAAACTAAGACACTAGCATCAATTCTAGTATCATAGATATAATGTTAGTGTTTGTTTGAGCCTTATAAATGGTTAAATTTGAAAATATTTTAAAAAGTATGGGTCAACATATTTGTCTTAATTAACTCTCCCATGTGATAATGTCAAAAGATGTGGAATAAATACAAGTAAAAGACCATTCATTATCATCAAGTATACATCTAGCAATTACTTAGTAAACACTTGTCAAGCTCACACTTAATCATTTGCATAGTTAAGTTCTACTACCTTATTCTTTCTTATTTCATACTTAGACATAAGAGTATTCTTATTACAGGTCTAAAGCATTCAAACAGTAGCCCATGAGGATTATTTGTCAAATTACAAGCTAGGTGACTATATGTACTCGTGTATAACATATTGTATAATTTTTAAAACAATAACCCACATAAGGGGAAGAACTACATCTTTTGAGGCCCTCTTCAAATTATATTACTATATAGGTAGCACTCATTGATAGAGGGATCTTTGAGTTCAAATAGAATTCACTTGAGCCTATTAACCCCTATTTTGTAAGGTAACCTACCCAAATTAGAGGTCTTAGGGTTTTGAATAAAAGACTAATATTTCAAACTTATGAATGCAATTTTAGTTCATAATCAACAAGGTGACAATGAACCCTAATAGGTGTAGCTGGTATTTATATAAAAGGACATGTATATAGTACCAAATAGAAGCATTGATTATAGCATCCAGATCATGATGGTAGTGTCTAGACTGAGAGAGATCAAATATTTAGAATCTAAAAAATCACTACAAAGCATCATATAGCCTTCTCTTATTCTTATATTTGTGAGATCTATTTGAAAATTAGTAAATAATCTATGTATTTTTTCTTCTTTGTGTCATTACATTCAATTTATTGTTACCATTTTACTTTCTATATTTAACATATTTTCAAAATTCATCATTATATCAAAATATTATGATTCTAAATTATTTAATTGGCCTACTTTTAGAAAATCTTATCTATTTTATTGATTTGGCTTTTCTACCCCTAAAATTTTCAAAAAAGGGCTAAACATTTGGTGAACTCAATGTGAAAATGTATAAAGACCCAAATACAAACATAGCGGGAAAAATACAAAACTATTTAGCATTCACATGTTTACTAGTTTTGCATACATATTGTTTAATTTATGTTAGTATATATTATATCATTTTCCTTTCTATACACACATATGTTTCACAGGTACTTGAATGTGATACAATCATACACTAAATCCATAATACATACAGATACAAATGTTGGACCTTTCCTCCACCCACATGACACACTATGTTGGGGCATATGCTTATATTGATTGTGATTGATATAGGTGTTATTATTTTATGATCACTTTAAATTATCATGTTGAGTTTATATAATAATACTTACACATGTTTACATAGCTACATGAAATTTTCATAATACATGTGTGTAGGGACTAGTATGATATGTTTATACTAATTCTTTATATTTCACCTATTCATATTATCATATGGCTTACTTGATTGTACTTCTTATTTTGCTTCCTTATCTTGATTGTGGAACATTTGATCATGTTCCTTATTTTTTGGCCATAATACCACTTATTATTATTTATTTGGTATGTAAAAATTTGAACATGTCCACCCATTGAGTGTATGACATTTGAACATTCCCCTTGTTTTTAGTCTCATTAGACCCCTTTTTGTGTGACATTGAGTGCTCGTGTGAGTGTGCTTGATTATTTTTTGAGTTTGTGCTTGTTACATAAAGACATTTCCCTGATCCATATCATGCATTTTATGACTTTTTGTGACTAGATAATATGATCTTCATTGATACATATACTTAGATATGATACCACTATATGATTCTTTACTACATAATATATATATATATATAACATGGTTATCTTATCCTTTTGAGATAAGGTGATAGTCATGTTACATTCCCCTTACCTCAAAATGGGGGTTTATCAGTGGAGACTTATCAAACATACACATAGTTGGTAGAATAAAAAAAAATTGATATAATTTACATGATTTAAATATATAATTAGGTCATAATATTATGAATTTGATAGTAATTTTCCCATATTTGGGACATTATTTTTCAAATTTATGACATATATTACATATTTTATAGAGTAAAAGTTACATTTTGATAGATACTTGAGCTTGAGACATATTATAGGTGCATATTCCATGAAAATGTACCAAGTCATTGATACATATTTAGATTTTATACACATTTATTGACCTTACTAAGATACATCAATTGAGATTTATAAGTTTGTAGTAATTGGCCTCCTTGAGTAGTATGGTTGAGATTTAGCACCCTTGACAACCTTAGCACTACTTCCCCTTTACAAATTAAGATGGTTACACTAATTGACTTAGGTGAGATTGGATAGATTGGATAGTTATGAAATTAAAGTAAACTAAACTAAGGGGAAGGGTTATAATGATTATAAAAGGTAAGGTGCCATGGTCAACCAAATGGAGGTCTATGAAACCTAAATTGTAATATGGAAAGTCTAAGTAATCCTATATCCACACCATTTTATTTAAGTATAGAGATAATCTAAATAAGGATACACACATATTAATTCACTAAGAAATAAGAAACATCTATCTACCAAGTAAATAAATGAAAGAGTATAGGGTTATAAATACTTATCTTAGAGTGGACATGTCAAGCATCAATCTCTCTTGTGTCTCAAGTGAGATTTGTAAGAGATTTTTTGGGTTGAAGACATCAAATGGCTGGACAAAGACCTAAGACATCCTTGGATAGGACTCATAATTACTCCTCTTATTGAGCTTCAAAGACTACCATAAGATAAGTTTCCTCAAATTAAGATTCTTAACCAAAAACTCTTCCAAATATGACTTAGGGTACAATTCTAAATGAAATCATAGTGCATAGAGTGTATATGATTATTTTGGAATGAAATATGACCAATATATATAGTGACCAATACCCTAAACAAACCCTAAACTCATAGTCAATGGTATTAACCTAGATGATATATTTGAAAGATGTTAGCTAATGCAAAATGATTTTGGCTAGGTTAACATAGTATTAAATTTTAGAAGACAAGATTAAAATTACATCGATTTGGCCGATATAGTATAGGTAGGGTAAAAGGCACCAAAAGTATGGTATTATCTAGGATAATTCCATAGGATATAGGGAAACTAACATAATTGAATGAGGATAAGATGGAATGAGGTAAATGGTAAGATACTCTAAGGAAACTATACTGATAGTAAGAATGGTATGATCATGATATAGTAGAAACATCTCTCACAAAAAACCATGATCCTTACCCACCCATTTCCTAATGCACCCTTTAAGGTATTCACTTAGGTATATTTATCTTTGAAAAGTCATTGAAATAGAAAGCATTAACAAATGATAAAGTGAAAAATATTGTGTATACAAAATGTGAACTAGTTATAGATCCTCTCCTAGAAACATCATCTATAGAATTCTGATGAATTATTGGTTCCTTTGAAGGAATGCCCTAATAAATTTTTGTCTTCATAAAATGAGTATTTGAATTAGATCAAAAATGTAATATTATTAACTAATTTGTGTATTTTTTTGTCATAATATATAACAATCATTGTCCTGATGCCCACTGATACCATAGTAATGAAAAATAGTTTGCCTTTATTTTTTTGAGAAGATCGAAAGATGATAATAATTAGGATTCAAATTTATTAACTTCTTATCCAATCATGTATGTATAATATCATGTGGTTGATCTCTAAGACTATCAAATATGAGTGGTTACTACTTACTAAAGGTAGGTTTATTCACTTTTGATATTGATTTGTAGACTGATTCTTTCCCTTTATTTAATACCTTCACTTAGCTTTCTTTAATTTATATCTTTTCCTTAGGAGGTTGTATAGTTTTCTTATATTATTTTTTTGAATCTTCTTTTTGTAGCTTAATATCTTCATGTGCCTTCTTTGGATTTAGATTGGGTGTCAAATTTTCTTCAAATTCAAGATTTTTTTAACAAATATCTTGAAATGAATTTCAAGTGCCATAAAGTAGCTTGACTTTGAGAGGATAAATGATTCCCAAAAAAAATATGTATTGTGTCTCCAAATTCATTGGTTTCTATATCAATTAGTGTATATAGGGCTCAAATCATAGAATGTAATCATAAACTATCTATGATTTTCCATGGTGGAGAGAAGATAAGTGTTTTTATATAATTCTTAACCCCTTATTCTAAATGTATCACATTTAAAATCTCTCTTCTAACTCAATATATTTGTTTAAAGACTCACTAGGCAAGGAGTGAAACTAATCGAAAGCTTTTCTAGTCAAACTTTTTGGAAATACTTTTAGTAAAATTTGACTACCATCATATATGTCCATAAAAGCCATAAAATCTATGAGATGTAAATAAGGATCACTACTTCCATCAAACATACAGAATGTAGCCATGAGGAAGTTTCAAGGTAATAGGGTATTTAGAATATTGTGCACAATTGGGTTTCCATATATGGCATTAGAATCAACCCAATAATGGTAAGATTTGCTTTATAGGTTTAAGTGGTAATTTTTGTGTTTCAAGGCACCCACATCATGAATTAAGTAAATTAATAATTGGGAAGGAATGTTAAGATCTTTAATAAGTTCATTCAATGGTTGGATCTTATTATTATAAGTTTTAAAATTTATTCTATTGTGGATAGGTGAAGGAGCCTAGGAGATCTAGGCAAAAAATGTATACTAGGCATGGGTAGAGAAGACTCATCCCACACATGTGTAACTTCTTTTATAGATTTTTGTAACTTCATTTTCCATATGTTTACATTTGAAAATGTATAATTAAATATTATTACATTATCATCACATTTTATTTCAATATCAAGCTCATTTGGAGAGATAGTTTGGCATTATTTTTCAAGAAGAGATAAATAATCCTCATGTTTTTATATAATTTAATATTTATAAATAGACAAAAGGTATTTCAATATATTTTTCTATTTCTAAGAGGGATAAATAATTTCACTTTCTACATATTTGTTGTCCATATCTAGAGAGAGAATTATTTTCACATTGTTCACATTATTTTGTTATTTCTAGAGAGAAAAAAGGAGTTTGACATCCTTCACATTATTTTGCCCTTTCTAGAGAGAGATGAGTTTCAAATTATTCATTCTTTTTCCATTTATAGAGAGAGGAGTTTCACATTCTTCACATTCTTTTTATATTTATAGAGAGGAGTTTCATGATTCTTTTTCCATTTTTATAGAGAGAGGAGTTTTGCATTATTCAAATTATTTTTCCATTTATACATAAGGTATATAATTATTCATTCTATAATGATCAGTGAGATGAAATGATGTGTAAGATTTCAAAGATAACCAAGGATTATTAGGAAGGGAATCGTCACTTCTTAGTTCATAAAGTATGCTAGAAACATGCATATGTTCATTAATATATTACTTATCTTATTTTATTATATGATTTGAAGAATAAGACACAATAAAATTAGGAGAATAAGGTTATTTTATTTCTTCATTAGTGGATTCATTTTCTTTTGCACTACATTCTTCACTATCTTTCTTACCAAACCTCTTTTTTTTCATTGTTAAAAGTATATCCATAATTATATTCCAATCCTTCAATATTATTTTCATCTTGCCTATAATTTTCATTATTAATCACACATGTTTGGTTATTGGTCCATTAATTATCATAAGAATAAGTAATAATGTTTTGATACCTTAAAGTGTCCTTGTTCACTTAATTATTAATATGAAATCCTAATTTGTCTTGAAACCCTAAATGTGCTTGTGAGGCCTAGAAAGCCATAAAAATAGGGGAATTTAAATGGGATAAACTAAACCAAATCACCACCTCTTAATTATTAACTACTACCTATGTATCGAATACTCTAAGGAGAAAAATCAAGCCACACATAGTTCTTTCACATAGTGTGTTTAAGTGATTTTTCTCCTTATCTATATGTATGAAACTATTGATTGGATTTGGTAATTAATGATTGATTTGACCTAGATTTTGAGTGTTTTAGACTTGGATTATTAGTGATATGAGTGATATGTATACAATTTGAGAAGAATAGGGCAGATTTTCATAGTGTGCAATAGTTTATAGTTATGTCATAGATAAGTTCTAGATAGATGCTAAATGATTTTTGAATGAGTCTTTCATTTATTTATATATAGATCCATTTAAATAATATCTCACAACACCAACATGATAGGATTAATTACAACCTTGAGGATGGGTTTGATTTTTAAAAATATTCATTACTGGGAGCAAGTCAGTTCTAACCAGTCATTATTAACTAGTAATATTGACCAATTTGGTAGAACTAACTTGTGTATAAGCGGACTGAACTGAGAGTCTAGAGATGTCTATGAAAAATATTTTGAAATTTTGAAATATATAGTGAGGTTATTTTATTTGTATAATATTAGTATGGAATGGTTGACTCATAATATAGCATGAAAATGTGAGAGGATAATGAATCAATACCTTATCAAGGTCACGTCTTATAAATATTTGTCAATCTTGTCATTATCAAGTACAAAAGACTAAATTTTAATATATACATTATCCTAGACAATCCCATGGTTTTAAAATAACATCTTAGAAAATATTGTATCCATACAAGCCTATCCCTTTTATTTTTTATGTCTATTATTTTCCCCTTAACTATGCCTTAACCCTTCCCATTTATCCTTTTAAAAGTTGGTTAATACACATGATTCATCATATATCATCCTATAAATATAAGGTATTTCCAATACATTAAATAAGGAATTTATAGGTCAACAAATCTAATCTTCAAAAGATATCCTATGTCACACCAAGATCTAAGCCTAAAACCAAGATTTTTCATTCAATTTGTGCTTCACAATACTACACACTTGTGACACTTATCCATCTTGGTCTCTCTACATATCCATGTGTCCTAAAGGGTAGTAATTATAATTAATTAGTTACATTGGTCACTTTTATGTAATATGAGATTGAAACTCTTAATCAATATATTCTATCCACACATGAAAAAACTATGTGCATGTCTAATTCTTAATGTGTGGGATACATAGTTTACAATGTTGCTTCAAAAATTGCCTAACTCCATGATTATTGTTTATTTTGGAGTGTGAAAGTGAATATTTATTCATAAAGTATCTTTTTCCCTATAGATATGTTAAATTTAAGGTATAATCATAATCAAGAAGGCACAAGGCATAGGCACTATAAAAATCAAACTATGAAACCCTACAAAGATAGGCCTAACAACATAGAGACAAGATTAACACATCAGGCTTGTCATAGTTAAACATGTATAAGACAATCCCATACAACTAAAATATCATCTCAAATAATAATTCAATATATAAATTCAAGAATAGGTTAAAATATAGACACATAAATTAATAGTAAAGATAAAATAGTGCACTTGTGACCACTCTTTCAACACACTTATCTCATGCCTCATTATAGGGTCTTTTAACCATTTTCCTTCAATTTATAAATGATGACCCATTCCTATAAACAACCCAAATGACTTTATAATGTCCCTAATATTTATGCAAATCAATCCAATCTCACAATTAGACTTTTCCTAATACCCAAAGTAGATGTTTATGTTAGGGATTTAGCTTTTTCATTGTGTAAGTTTGAGTATTTACCAAGTGGTAAATAGTAATTGGTTAGTTAGTATTTGGTAATAGTTAGTTATCAAAATATTGTTTTAGATTATGGTAAAAGCAGGTTTTGAAGGGGCCCCGAAACCCTATTATAGAAATAAGAAAGATAAATCTTTAACAAGCACCAGGAGAGACATTCCTGAAACCTACTAAAAGTAGCAACATCCTAAGGTGATTCAGAGATTGCCTCTATAATCATTATACATTCAGCCCCCTAATTTCCAAATAATGATTGTTAACTATTTTTTAGGGGTAAAATCCAAAATTGTTGCCTGCCTTCCATCAGCTATATTCTGCTTGCTTTCTAGCTCTCTGATTTTCCTTATAGGTCTTCTTCCGGGCTTGTCCGGACAGCCAACATCCGATTTCACGTTTGAAATCTGCCCATCTCTTTTTCCAGGTTTATCCATAATAGAAACAAGGTGTTTCGCCTTCATTTGCTGATCTTTTTTGTTACTTCTGGTTTCTATTCCCTTAGTGTTAGTCTTCTTTTCAGCCCTTTTCCTTTGGTATGGAAGATGTTTTAAAAAATTTCCATTAACATTCACAGGAAGCTCTTCCAAAGGTGATTCATTATCATCCTGAATCTCCATTGGCTGGGAGAGAAGAGGATCTCTCTCCTCTAATTTATTTCCTATTTCAGTCAAGATTTCTCCTTCCTCTAGCACTTCCTTGCCTTCTACCTCTCTCCATCGATCCTCTACCCTTTGGTATATGACAATTTGCTTTGATAAATCTATCAAATCTTCTTTGCTTTGTGTGGGTAATATGGTTTCTGCTTGCCATCCCTTTCCTTCTATCTCAGAATTTTCTTTCTCAAGAGAGATCTTTGTATCTACCTCAGGAAGTAGGCCTTTAGGATCTTCAAAAGACACCTCTTTACCCTCCTCGGCATTTAAATCTTTAGTTTCTTCATTATCCATTTGTTCTTGTCCCTGATCCTCTTTGGGTTTCCAAACTTTATTTAGCTGGACCGTGGGCTTTTTCCCACCCAAAACACCATTAAGATGAGTTTTGCTTCTGTATGGACAGTTTTTAACCCAATGCCCCTGTTTCTTACAAGCATAGCAAGAGTTGGGTAAATCTTCATAATAAATTCCTTGAGATTTTTTACCAAACTTGGAGATAAGATCCACTTTTTCAGGGAGCTTATTTAAATCTGCCACTTTAACATACATCCTGGCAGCTTGAAGTTTGGTTCTAGTAGTCGTTGCCTTGTCCAAAGCCACAAGTTCCCCAAAAGAACTGGCTATTCCTTTGAAAATGTCTTCATGCCAAAACTCTAAAGGGAGTCCAGGGAGTCTAACCCAAATGGGAGTTGTTGAGAAAAAAGAATCTGAGAAATCCATATTCAACTCCCATTTTTTGATAGTTAGAGAGCATTTTCCAAACGTCCATGGTCCTCCACACAAAACCATATTCATGTCTTCTTTATAGTTGAAGGTAAAGGAATAGAAACCATTTAGCATGGGTGCAATAACTATCTCTCCTCGAATGACCCATTTCCTTTTAACCATTTTTGTAAGAGTGTCTAGATCTGGTCTTGCTCCTAAAAATTTACCTACTAAGGTGAAATCCATGGAGGACACAGAAAAATCAATAATAAGATCTGGAATAAAAACTTCATACTCACCTTTCTCCAAGCAAGTTTTTGCAGTCACCGACGGGAAAGGGTATTTTCCTGTGAGTTTCTTGCCAAATAGGGATGACCACGTCCTTTGTTCAGAATACCCTGATTTTAGCCCTTCTGAGGATTTTTCCTTTTTGAAGTCACCTTTGTTTTTCTCTTGCTCTATCCCCTGCCCCAATTGGGATCCACTAGATCCACAAAAATGGTCATTTCCACAGAAAGTATTTCCATTTTTTGCATCAATCACAAATTTTGATCCAGTATTCCTCTCAACCCCTCCTCCATTCCCTCCGGGGTCTGTCCCTCCTGTCTGCTTTCCCACCTCCAGTACAACTATTTCCAAGTCTGGAATAGCAGCCTGCATACCTGCAAAAACAAACTTTGGGGACGCACCCAGTGCACCCACTGGGGACACGCCCAGTGCGCCCACTGGGGGCGCGCCCTGTGCACCCATTAACGTTCAAAATAAGTTTCACCCTTTATCAAAATATTGTTATATAACAATATTATGACAATAGATAGGAATATTTATTTGTTGAGATATATTTTTTATGTGTTATAATAATATATCGTATATAGAAGATTGGGATTTGGGTGAGAATTTAATGGAGAGAAAATATCCATAAATATAGGAATGGTTTTTATATATACATGTAACACCTGTGTGATTGATTAATTAGAGTGTGCAAAATTATTAGAGTGTGAAATAATTCTCTATGTATTCAACTCAATATTTTTGTGCATGAATTTGTGAAGACTCTGATAAACACTATTATTTGGTATCAAAGTAGAGATCTTCTTGTGGGAGTATAGGAAATTTAAAGGGGAAATAGTATTATGCTTTTTCCCTGTGCATGAGAGTTTTTATTTTGTTTTGAGAATGAGTTTGTAGTTACTATCTCTTGTGAATTATTCAATATATATTAATTTTAATATCACCCACTTATGGATGATTCATTCACCATTAAGTCATTTATCATAGTTGGGTTATAATTTTAGAAGGTAGAGAGAAAATTAGATTACATCCAAATATTTTTGTATTAAGCATAGACCTGTGTATTTGTAGTCAACATCTAATCTAGTTGTCTGACTTTTATTTTAGTCATCGAGTGTTTTCCTCATGCATTAGATCTACAAAGGGATCAATTTTTCATCTATATTACATCAATATTCATGTCTATTGATAGTATAATAGAAGATCTTGGTCACATATCAAAATCCTGCAAGAAAACCAAGTGTCTTCCTACAACCTACAATTAATGGATTTATCTCCTAAATTCATTTGTTGAAAAAATCCATTATCTACATAGATGTATTATGTATCATATAATTTTATTGCATAGATTACAATGCCATTTATAAAGATTTTAGTTCTCAAAAATTAGGGTTTTAAATAAAGAATATCCTTGACAAAACATATTATGCAATTCTAATCATCTCCATTTGCATCGACTAGACTATCCATTCATCTATGTATGTCATGTATATCAAATGCACCTTCAAGATCTAATAATTGTTGTGCATTATAAAAGGCTTTATATCTCAAATCTTGATGGAAAATAGTTATATGAGGAGAATCAAAGAGTTTCTAACTCTTTATTTAGTCAATTAATTATTCTTTATGTTCATTAAAATTAAAACATGTCATATCTTAGGTTTTCATTTATCCAATTTTGGTCAAAGTTTGTTTTTAAATATTATTAGTAGTTTAATTATCAAAAATGATATAGATGTAATTTTTAAGTTATTTATCAAAATCAAGTTAAAGTAATTATGTCTATCATCATAAGGTATGTCAAAAGATTCAAATTCAAAGTATCTTTCATTACAATGGATGCAATTTTAGGTAACCTCGACATCCAATTTGCAAGTCATATGTTCAAATTATGGGGGGATTTCATTAAAAAAATGACATGCATATAAGATTCAAATATTCATCATATAAGTAAGAAGAAACTTAATTGATAATGGAATCATAAGAGGTTGGAGGTCTTTTAGTGACCTCTCATTAGTCGCCAATGATGGGGTCGCACCAATGATGTGGTGATATTTTGTGTGTGTTTTTCATTTTTGCTACATGTTTGCAAAATAAGAACACAAGAATAATGTTTGTTCAAGATTTTTAATTTGTGAAAATTCCAAACATAATTCCCTTATGTGATAACATTGTGAAAGGACATAAAGCACCAATGTAAGTTAATTCATGGATATTGAAAGGGTTTTTGGTAGAGATATAGAAAACCATAGGAGGTAAACAATGTTTTAGAAATAGTTAAGAGAGTAATTATTGTAGAGATCCTGTGACTACCTTACTTTTTTATGGATATGAACCTTAGTGACATGTCCATTATGGTCATGTAAAGTAAATTTAGGATGCATTCCTTCACATAATAGTGGTCATGTGTATCAATATTATGTCAGTAGTATGCAGACCTAAGAGAATAAAGTGGTATATAATTTTGGTCATTCTATTCATGTCAAGGTTTGTGGTAAACCTTTAAAACCATGGGAGGAGTTATCCTTTATTTGTATCAAGGTCATGAGCCAAATAGGGTATGTTACAATGGGTGATCATATTGCAAGTGAGAGTGTGAATGTTTTTACACCATGTAAAAACTATGGGGGGGATGTTAGGGATTTAGCTTTTACATTGTGTAAGTTTGAGTATTTTCCAAGAGGTAAATAGTAATTGGTTAGTTAGTATTTAGTAATAGTTAGTTATTGGAATATTTTTATATAACAATATTATGATAATGGATAGGAATATTTATTTATTGAGATATATTATTAATGTGTTATAATAATATATCATATATATAATATTGGGATTTGGGTGAGAATTTAATGGATAAATAATCTCCATAAATATAGGAATGGTTTTCCTATATACGTATAACACCAGATGATTGATTAATTAAAGTGTGAAGAATTATCAATGTGTGGAATAATTATTATGTGTTAAAATAATTCTCTGTGTATTTAGCTCAATATTTTTGTGCATAAATTTTTGAAGACTCTGATAAACACTATCATTTTATGGCTCTTAGATAATAACACACCACTTTTTTTCTTGAATCCACCATTGTTGTCTTCCTACCAAATAACATAATTTCCAAAATTCAAATTTATGGAAGGGTCAGCCCATAATTTTAGTAAGACCCATCTAAACTAAATCCAAAAATACCACTATACATCCACATTTCAAACTATATTCCATGTAAGAGGTTTCCACAATGAAAAACATCAAAATTATAATTTCGCATTGAGATAAAATTCCCTAAATTTTGATTACACACAACCCCAACATTCATGAACTAAAGTATGAATACACTCCCAAGGTCATAATTCATGATTAAAACACTTAATCACACCATTATTTCACCAACATCTAAAATTTTACATCATTCCTTTTCACACACCATTGTAGCATTAGAGAACTACATGTAGTTTGATCCCTCCTAGAAGTATTGGTATGTAGCCATCACTCAACATAAGGTGTGTTAAGGTCAAGAACAACTTTAACAAATAACCCTTTTTTACCTCATGATTACATTTATATTTATTATCTATAGAGATAGGGGTTTAAGTGAAGGAAAAAACATACAATGGTCTTTGTACCGGATCATAAGCTTCTGCATGGTCCATAAAGTAAAGAAGTGAAGGTGAATCTATCCCATAAATATCAAATCTTTGCAATATATCAGACAATGATGATCCATATGGATAATAGTTCACTAATATACTTTCTAATTATATTGCTTCTAGCCATAATCCCTAATAACTCATGTTTTGGGTTTGTACTCAGTCAACACAGTCACCCTATAAGTTTCAGTTCCAAAAATAGTTTGCATATCAATTTTATATCTAAGTTTGTGTTCTCCTTTTTTTACTTTCCATATTTAGTACATTTATATATTTAGTAAGTTCCAAATTAGTTTGTGTCATTTATTATATATTTGTAACAGTCTAATTTTGTATAGTGGTTTCTCACATTTAGGTAACTAATTTCCTAGTTTACCATAATTTGATAAAATACAAACACAATTAGAATATAATTTAAATTTTATAAAATATCCAAAGCCCATATGTTTCCTAATCTCATTGTCAATTAATTACATTGTATATCTTATGTTTGTAACATTTTGGATTGTTTCCATATTTATCCAATGTAAGTAGATCTTATTTTTATTTTAGTTGTGTATATTTATATCTTCTTCATTGAAATGTGTTTATTCATTTTTTATGTAAAAATAATAATTAGGGTAAACAATATTAAAATGGATTGCATCCTCAAATCACTTTATAAATTTCATTAAGTAATTTTTCCAAATTTGCTCTAGAAAGTAGGCCATATAATAATATAATAGTGGGACAACACATGCCCTTCCTTGATTCCCTTATTTTTTATTAGTCTATGTAGATGCTAAATCTAGAATTTACATGATAAAATAGTATTTTACACTTTAAAAATATCACTCATGGATTAACCCTTTGATTTATCAATTTACCATTGTTAAAAGGCTCACATTCCCCATCTCATTGTGCCTAAATTATTATCTTGTAGTTCACCCCTAATATTCTAATTATCCAGATCACTTTTAACCCATAGTATGCTTAAAAATTGATATATATCCTTCACTATCAGTTACAAATCTTCAACATTTTCTTATTCTCTTGGACACTACCATCTATACTAGGACACTAACATCGATGCCAGTGTCCCAGTTCTAATGCTAGTGTTCATACCTTGCACACACTAAAATTTTAAAATATTTTGACATGTATGGGTCATCCTATAGTGTTATTTTAACCCTCTTATGAGATCATTTCAAAAAAAATTGTATAAATAAAAGTCAAAGAAATGAAGATCATTCATTATGATCAAGCAATATCAAGTACTTTTCAAGCACACATCTATCTAAAAGCATATCTCAAACTTAAAAAACTACATTATTATTCCTTATTTACATACCAATAATAGAATCAATAGCATTAAAATATCAACCCATGAGCATTATTTTTCAAGTTCCCAACCTACATGTACTTACATTTAGCATATTACATAATTATTCACACACAATCCCACATAAGGTGGAGACTTACATTGTTATGAGTCTCTATGTAGGTAGTTATCACTAACAGAGGAGTCTTTGAGGTTATCTCAACTTCACTTGAGCCCACTAACCCCCATTTTTCAAGATGTCATACTTTAATTAGAGGACCTAAGGTTTTGAGTTGCATATTGATATACAGAACTTGTGCACATGATCTGAATAGACAATCTATCAGGTGATAGGGAACCCTAACAAGAACATGTGGTATTTTTATAAAATTACATGTACTTTACTATAGATATAAGCCTTGGTTTTAGGATATAATCATCGACACTAGTGTCCCTATTTTTATGGTAGTGTCTAGGTTGATAGAGAGCTAATTTATAGAATCTGATAAATCATAATTTACTTGCACATCATTAAATAAGATAAATATATTCTTTCATCATGATTAATCAATCAAATTACTGTTTGGCATTTTAATTTATATATTTAGTGCATTTTTATAATTCAACACTATAGAATATATTATGAATCTGAATTATTTAATTAGATTAATTTATAGAATAGTTTTCTTATTAAATTATTAGGTTATTCTCTTTACATTTAATTCCAAAAAGGTTTAAAATTTTGGTTAACCCAACCTTTGAGTCTTCTTTATGTAACCAAATCTTTCTCTAAGATTCTACTTTTTTCAGAGTATCATTTTCTATATTTATTATATTTCATGTTTTATTATAATATAGTCCAAAATCATGTGAATACAAAGGATAAAATTCAAACTCATTCCATAAACAAATTTTTAAAATAAAGCATAACCTATGAGTAATAAGAGTCATATATTTTCCAATCCATAGATATAAATAAAAATCAATCCAAAATATCACATTCTCATTATTAAAATATTAAATTTGAAGCCTTGTTAAAATTGAGTAAACAACAAAAGGCATGTTTGTCAAATTTCATTTCCCCACCTACACTTAAGGTCTCTAATAGTTGTCATCCCACTCCCACTATTTATGCATGACTTGTATTGGGTACTATGGTTCATACTATTAATAATCTGTAAGGTAGGTCATCACATCATGGAGATATTCAACATGTTCCTTATCCATCTACCAAAACATAATTAGATATTATTGAGCCTTATATTCCTTTATTTTATCATACTAATTTCCATCAAGAACACAAATATTATCATGGCTTCCTTTCAAAAATCCAATGATTTGAATGTTCTTCATGCAAAGAGTTACAACTAAGTAAAGTTCCTTTGTTTCGCAAATCTCATAATAAAGATACACCTACCATTCCTAAATTTCAAAAAGAGGAAAAAATATAACTCCTAGATACATATTTTAAAACCCAAAAAATTCTTACTAGTTAACTCATATCTATGATGAATACCATGGGAGAACTCCAATGGAAAGTTTCAATTCTCAATTTAAAAATGTTATCATGCAATGCTAATATTAATAAAAACATGATCAAATATAAACTTCTTGAAAAAATTATATTTGAATATCATTATCCACAAGTGTTCATCATACCAATTTTTCATTTATTTTTTGGTCATAAGGATCCTTACAATCATATAATTCAATATGTGCATTCTTTTTGTATTTGGACTAAAGATGGTCATTTATTGTTGAAATCTTTCCATAGAATCCTAACCCAAGATTTTGGGATTGGTTTTATCACCTTCCAAATGGTTCCCTATCCAATTTCAATAAATTAAAGTACATTTTTGTCTTATCTTTTAATAATCACAAAGTGCCCAAATTAACTTTATACCATTTTCAAAGCTTAAAGTAGCATGTTTATGAGTCTCTTTGGGATTATGCTATCTGATTTAAGAATGCCTCTATTATTAAAAATTTTGACCTTTGGATTTGGAAATATAATTCATATTTATTAAAGGTATTATTTATCCACTTAAATATCATTACATAATCATTATATTTCTTTCAATAACATATTTCTAGATTTGCATAAATATGAATTTGATCTAGTCAACAATAACAAAAAAAGTATACCTATTATGTTTAAATCAAAAGTTTCATCAAAGATGCATATAATGAAATTGAATTTCAAAAAGCTTATAATAATTGAATTATGGTTCTTTAAGTGTCACCTATGCATAATTTAATAAATAAGGTGTTAAAATTGATGAAAATTTTATGTGAACAATCCAAATTCTCCCACATCAAGATACACATGAGATATTTTTGCCAATGTTATAGAAAATAAAATTATTAAATTACCCAATAATAGACATCAAGAAACAACACCTCTCCTGAATAATGAAGGAAAATTATTTTGTGTTTAGCATCAAATTATAAGACATCATACAGATAATTATCTTATATTATGTGAACAAATCCAAAAGTATAAACATAAGGGTATTATTGGAACTGTAGATGATATTTTCTAATTATGTAGAACCCCAATCTTAAACACTTGGAAAAACTCAGACCTTGGTTGTTCCTCTTAATTTTAAACTCTCCTTGATTTTGTAATCCTTGCATCTACTCTATATTGTGCCCCTTGGCTTATCTCTTAGTTTGACCAATCTTATATTGATGACACAAGCATTATATCTTGTCTAGAATGTTTAAAATTTACTTATCTTACACCTCTACAACTTTTGAGCCTATATCTATTTTTCTACTCCCTGAACACTAACATCTAAGATAGACAATAACATTGATGTTACTATCTTACCCTAACACAAGTTTTAAGTGCCCTAAAGTCAACTAATTTTCAAATGAAACATATCATAATGGTTAGCCTAAGTTATTTAATGTGAGTTATTACTCCAAATGGATTGATATAAATATAATATAAACCCTCATTTATTCCTCACCTATGAAATTTATCAAAAGACCAAAGAGCATTCAATTGATTAAATCTTCCCTATTTATTCATATTTCCAAACTAGTCATAAGGACTACACATCTACATGTTTGAATTACCAAAGGATCATCCCAAGATCCCTATTTTCAAAGTTACAAGTTAGGTCACTATTATACTTGCTTTGCACACAATGCATGATTCACACACAAGCCAACATGTAATGGAGAACTACATCAATATAAATTATTCTTTGAAGTATTGGCTATGTAGGTAGCATCCTTTCATGGGTTGGGTCATTAGGGTCAGCTCAACAATATATTCCCACTAACCCATTTTTTCCCAAGGTTATATTGAAGATGGAAATCTAGGGTTTTACTATTTAAAAAGGAGTGACTATCCATGACCCTGATTGAAATACACTAGAGTTAACATGAATCCAAACCTAGAAGCATCTAGATGGTTTTATCTTATTTCTCTAAATATTTTGTATAGGACACTATCATCAGACTTAGATAGTATCATTGATTCAACTATCCAAATCTAATGCAAATATACACATACCCATAGATACTAAATCTAGAATCTAAAGATAATTCTATAATTGTCTTCCTAACTAATTTTAGCCTATTCTAGATATGAAACTATAATAACATCAAAATAAGATAAATACTTATATTCTTTGTCATTTCTATATCTATCATAGTTGTAATTTCCATATTTAGACTATTTTAGCATAATAAATTTAGTGTATACTTATATATGAGTTTAGTATTTAATTGGCCTACTATAGATTTGATTATCACCCTTGTGCCATTTCATTTCTATATTATTAACCCTAATATTAAAGTGAAATACATACCCAACATTTTATTTTAGGGTTAAACATTTGATGAACCTGATCTTTAAATATCAAACCCTAAGTCACTTAGGGATTTTTAATTTTTCTATTCTATTGACCCCTGAGTGTCATAACTATGTGCAACATGGATGCATCCATTATCCATTTTAGATTCTAATATTTCATATTTATTATATTTTATTAAATTACTTGCCTTATCAAATCTTATAATCAAACATGTACCAATAATGAAGATGTTTTAAATCAAACACAACAATTAATCTCTTTTAAAAATTCATTTTTCAATGTTATAGAGCCAATATATAGACACCAACAAGTATACTCTCAAACTTTTGTCCTACCTATATCTTATTTGAATGATAGCTACCATCCTACACCCATTATTCTCCCATGGATTACATTGGATTATATGTTCCATGTTATTACTACTCAAAGAGGTAAGGTTTCCCAACCCATCCCACCACTTGTTAATACACAAGTTCCACCTAAACCTAGGATTGTAATAAAAGCTAAGGGATATGATATTATTAACCAATTGAATAATATACATGCTAATATTTCAATTCTTAAGCTTCTAAATCAATATAATGTTTATAAGGATATCTTATATGAAGCATTGCATGAGACACAAGTCTCAAGTAATATTGAGCCTAGTTATTTTATAGATATTATGCAAGATGTTAATAATAATGACAAGATCATCACCTTAAAATCAATAAATTTACCAACTAAAGATGTTTTTGACCAAAATTTTCCTTTGTTCATACAAGTAATAATATAAAATAAAGGTATCAAAAGTTTACTCATTGATAATGGATTAGGCCTAAACATTTATAGTATGTAATTCTTAAATACCATGGGTATCAAAATAACTCTTATCCAAAGCACTATTATGCATATAAAAGGGTTTAACAATTCACATATCCCTCCAATTGGAAAAATTACATTGGATGTGACTGTTGACTACTAGACTTGCACCCTTATGAAGGTAGTTTTAGGCCTTCACAGTCTTAAGTAATATGAAAATAATCCTAGGATATGGGTGGACTAATGGATGGATTAAATCTCTATATTTTAAGGGATATCTCCCTTTTTTTATAAATTAGGATCTCTACTCTACACTACTAGCTTGTATGAGAAAAGAGAAGAAGGTAAACTAAAAGGAAAACCTAACTGGGGTGATACACCAAAATGTTACCTCCACCTATCTAATATGCACTAAGAATATTGAAAATAAAATAAACCTAATTTCACTCCTCAAATGATAGGTCTCCATACATCAATGTTTCACACAGATTCTTAGCTTAATGGATTATCTAAGGTAGCTAATCAATAAGCCTCTCAAAGACACTAAAGAAAGTTCACACTTGCCAAACTTACAAGATGATTAGAGCACACTATACAACCTATAAGGATGATCTGACACCTACAAATAGGTAAATAAGAAAGGACAAGATGAGAGGAATCATGTACTATCATTGTCATCTATCAATAAACCACTAGCATACACTAAACACAAGCTTTGAGGAGGCATGAATTCAAGCTTATTCATTCAAAATAGGAAATTAAAAGTGTTTTTATGAGCATGGACTTGTCAAAACTCATGCTAAGGAAAGTTTAAAATTCCAAAAATTAGATTACATATATAGATAATGAGAAAGAGGGATAAAAATAGATAAGAACCCCCAAAACTAGGAAATCAACCCTTCACTTAGTCTTTTTCACATTCCAACGTAACACTTAATTATTATTCTATTTTACTCCTTATAAAAAAGTGTATTAGTGGTTCATGTTTAATTATATTATAATCATAAAAAAGTATTGAAGATGTCATCAGCCTTGATTGGTGGAGTTTGACTAATAACGGTGCCTAAATCCTTGCCAAGGAACCCTATATTATTGGTTGAATGATTCTCTTGACTGAAAAAGGACATTTCCTTGAAATTAGGTCTTTAATTCACATTCAAGTATTCATTTTAATTATTCCTCTCCTTTATTGATAAGGTATCTCCAATAATTTGAGTTTGTTAGGACTCTTTCATGCAACTTTGACTTTGTCTCTTTGCTAGGCATTAGAAGGAAGGGCAGTGTGATTAGGAGTCTTTGAGAACCATTCAACCTTTTAATCCTTCCTAAAAACTTCATGAATTATTCTTGTCTTCAAATTGTCATGGAAGGTGAGGAGTAATTATTGGTGTTCTAGATTTGCATCCTAGTTAAGAAGGGGATTATTTAGATCTTCCTACACAAATCTAGTCCAACATGGGAGTGATCCTAGGCTATGGGTATCTTAATAATGGATCAGACCTCCAGAAAAGGCTAGATTACTTCTAGATCTATCACTTAAACTAAACCTAAACTAGCACTTACTTAGAAAAAGGAGAGATATTTTGGCAATAACTTATGAAAGCATGTAAAAATAAGTGATGTACCAATGATTTGATCACTGAAACTCACAAAAGACACACTATGAGACACATTCAAGATCAAAAAATATCAATTTCACATAAATATTTCACAATAATGCATGAATCAGTCATTAAACTAGCATGAGAGGGAAGATATCCACTTTCAAGCTAAATGCCAAACTATAAATTGCACTTATAATGGCCTATGAGAACTATCAAGAATTTCATGAAGGTAAGAAAACTTAGACATAGAGAAGGAACATGCACTCACTTAACTATAGTATGTGAATTCATAAGACAATTCAATATAGCTTAGAAAATGATGGAATTCAGTATTTATTACATCAAAAGGTACTATAGTACAAATCTCAATAGAGTTTTATCATACCAAAAAGTGGGATCCATTTTAAGGCTTGGAAGCCTATATTTATAGAAAAGGGAAAGAGAGAGGGAGAGTTGTGCATTGGAAAAGGCTCAACCACCTTTGATGGATTAACACTAATTCAAAGATTTGAGTCATGATATTATCAAGAAATAAGGTCCTATAAAAGATTTGAATGATCTATTGATCTTTATCCATCCACTAGGTTTCCTTATAACTCCATATTATTATCTAAATTATTTACTGATGAGGACCATGTCTTGGAATTGATAGAATTATGCCACATCTATTTTAGGTGGCCAATTGTATCTATTCATTAAAAAATTGACCCTAATGAACATCTCTTGATGATCTATATTTTCTCCAATATCAATCACAATTCTATTTATAGGTGAAAACCAATCTAATTATTGGTTTTCATATAGTCATAATAGCTATGGAAACCTTCAAACTACTTGACTTTATTTTACAATCATTGGTCCATCTTTGATCTTTGTATTCAGTCCAAAAGACCTATTTTACCTCCATGGAGCTCTATTGGTAATGATTTGTCCCACTTCATCATTGAAACTATCAACCCTTTACATATATTAGGTTTAAAAGACCTATTTTACCCTGTGGAACCTTAATGGTGATGCTAGATCCTGTAATATTCATCTAATTTAGCCTGGACTAAGCTTGAGCTAGGTTCCTTCATATTTACATTTCCCAAGTCTAAAAATTCCTTATAGAATTTCATCAAAATGTCTTGATATCACCCTTTTCTTATTATTTTCCCACCATGACTCAAACTATTGACATTTTTACATATCCATGCACCATTAATCTTAATCAGTATGATTGAGTGATAGCCATCAATCCTACACCTAACTTGTCAACCTTGTCTGAGATGGTGCCATTAGTAGTTTCACATTTACATATAATATTTTATTGTTAATTTATCAGGTCATACACTTATCCCATGTGGTGTCCTTTTAATCCCCTTGACCTTTTGACTTGTCTCACATCGTTAGATCATAATGCATAATGTAGTACCGATCATTCGATCTGTTGGGACCCATTGTTTGAAAACCAATGGATACTTCATGAGCTTAAATTTGACATATATGCTCTCATAAAATTATGTTCATGTAACTTTCATTAACACTCATGTGATCATCAAATTTAATCTCAAAAGGGTTTGTTTTGTTCAAGCTTTATTTTGATGTTTGTGTGAATATCGTATGTTGCATGTCTAACTTTGAAGCTCCATAACTCAAGATCGAGAACTTGCATGGGCATGAAACTTTTATAGGATGATCCTAGTATGTATAACTCCATGGTGATGTAATATCTTGTTTGGTGATTTTTTTTAGTGGACTTATAAAATACACAAGATATTTATTCCATTTATTTCTTCATGATGTCCTTATGAAGGTTTGTTTCATTAAACTTGCACAATCCATATTTTTCTCAATATTTCAAGGATATGATGATATTTTAAGTCTTTTTCAACTCGTTTCATGTTCTTTGACACCATTAAAATTGTTTGGATCCTTCACATGTAATTGTAGACCTATGCCTTGAAGATCAATTAGATCACACTTTGAGCTTGCTTTGAAGTGTTTCAAAAAATTTGCAAAATTTATATGATCTCCACTTGAGGTCTATCTACTCCTTATGACATTGTGTCACTTATTCAATTAGGATCCTACTCTTTCCACTAGATTCTTTAACTAGGTACATTTTTAGTATGTAGACTAAATTTGGTCAACATCTTTGGCAAATTGGTTGGGCAGCATTCCTACTATGCTAAAGAATTCAGATCAAATACATGACTCTTGGATCCTTTACATGATATATGAACCATTGACAAGATTTCAAGATATCCTTTTGACTTGAAAATATAAATAATTCCAACATAAAAGGAAAGAAACAAACTGGAAAGTGAAACTAACCTAATAAAGCAAAGGAAACTAACCTATTAAACAACTATGTAAACAAAGCACTTTTTTGGGATAAAATAGAAACAAACTAATGTGTTATAAAAAAACTTAGAAAAAATCCTAAACAACTAACTATGTATATGGGACTTAGCTTCCTTAATAGTAGTGCTTTAGATGTATCCCATTGATTGGGATATGAAGCTCTTCACTATTCATCCTTATTATTTTGAAAGCATTGTGGGATTTGTAACTAGAAACTTTGTATGCACAACTCCAAAGAGAATCAAATTTTTTGTGCCTTCTTAGCTTAGCTATGTCCTCATCCCACTTGAGGAACAAATCTCCTTCTTGAAAACTTTTTTAAAAAGTTCCTTTGTTAAAAGTTATCTTCACCATTACTTGATGGGCTTCCATGGCTGACATGGATTGATGCCTTGTCTCTTATAGCTCTATGAGCTAAGCATATCTTAGTTCCATTGGCTCATTCTCTAAAATCTTAAGTTAATGCATTAATTCCAAAGTAGGAAATTCAATATAAATAGGCATTCTTTCTTTATTACCCTATACTAGATTATATGGAGAATTGGAAATTGACCTCTTATAAGTGATCTTGTCAGCCCAAAGAGCTAACTTCAATTTTAGATGCCATGATCATTGATTGTCTTCAATAGTCCTCCTAATGATATTTAATAAATTCTTTTTAGTGGACTCGGCAAGGCCATTACCTTGTGGATAATAGTTTAATGAGGTACTGAGAAAAATATTATGTTGAACTACCCACTAGCTGATCTTAGACCCCAAAAAATCCATATTATTATCAAAAATTATAGTTGAAGGGACCCCAAATCTGGTAAGCAAACCTTCATAGAATTCTAAACATTGGCTTCATTGGCTTCTTTTAATGCCATTGTCTCTATCCATCTATTAAAATAATTTGTGGTAGTTAGGATCCACTTGTGTCCAAAGCTTGAAGGGGGATTAATAAGACCAATAAATTCCAATCCACATTAGATAAAGGGTTGATTCACTAAAATTGGTTAGATAAGGCTAGAAGCTTCACCTTTCCAACAAACATGGCACATTGTCTATATTTCCTGACCCATGTATGATAATCACCAAATAAACTTGGCCAATAATACCCACTTCTCATTATCTTGTGGGATGTGATCCTTGTTTAATAATGACCTCCACCATGTTCATCATGGAATTTCTCAAGTAGTATCTATGTTTGACCTGGTTCTATGCATCTTAACAACATGACATTAATATCCTTTTTGAATAACACATTATCAACAAGAAGAAAAGGAATTGACTATAATCTAAAATATCTCCTTCTTGAAAGAGTCAGATAAGAAGGATAAACACCATCCTATATATATCTTACCATATCTTGGAACTAGTTGGAAGGTGAGGCCTGATCACTTACAAATTCTTCATCATTTAACACCATAACCATTTCATTAGCCTCCTGCAAGTCTTGGGCTAGATTTTCACAAAGTCCTCTGCCTCTAACCAAATTTTTGAACTTGATCTCAATATCATATTCCATGACCTTGGTTATCTAACCATCTCTTTTTTCATTTATATCCTTGTTTAATAGAAAATATTTGACACTTGGATGTGCAACCATAAAATGTATCTTATTATTCAATAGCAAGTGAATAAACTTTTTAAGAGACCTTATGAATAAAAGTACATGCTTCTCAAAAAAATAATATCTTATTTCATATTCTTCTAAGCCTTGATTGCAGAAGGCTATTGGCTGATCAAAAGTCTCTTTATTTTGTTGCATGAGAATACCTAAAATTGTGTTAATGTTAGCATAGTTATATAAGAAGAAATAATTTGTGAAGTTAGGATTCAAGAGTATAGGAGAACTAACTATAGATTTTTTTCTCTCTTCAAAACTTCTTACTCCTTTGGACTAACTGAAAATTTGGCCCTTCTTTAGCATGGCTATGAGTGGCCTAGCTAAAGTAGGAAAATTTAAGATGTATCTCCTCATGAAATTGATCTTGCCTAAAAATATTTTTAAATAATTCTTGTTCTTAGGCAAGTAAAGTTCAATAATTGAGTCTATCCTATCAGGATCTATGCTTGTACCATATTTTTAAATTACATGTCCAAAAATCCTACCTTCATGAATAGAGAAAACACACTTTTTTGGATTCATAGACACTATAAATTTCTCATACCTTCCAAACACTTGTATTAGGTGAATCATATGATCATATACACTATTAGAGAACACTGTTATGTCATCTAGATAACTAATTATAAATTTGTTAAGGAGACATTGAAATACCATATACATAGCTTTTTGGAAAATTACTCCAAAATTGGATAAACCAAAAGTCATCTTTATATATACAAAAGTCCCCTACTTTGCATGAAGTTTATTTTTAATTGGTCTTATTCTTTAACCAAAATACAGTTATATCCACTATAACCATCCAATAAGGAGAAATGTTTTGATCTTGAAAATAGATATAGAATTTGTTCCATTGATGATAATGGATAGTGGTATTTAAGAGAGGTCTTGTTCAAGTCATGGAAGTTAACACATAGCATTATTTCACCATTAATTTTCCATATTATAATAAGGTTTTCCATCCAAGTTGAGTGCTTAATTGCAAATATTATAGTTGACTCAATGAGCTTATGCATCTCAGCTCTCATCAAAGGTTTAAGCTTTAGGTTAATAGGCCTTTATCTTTATCTAACTGGCCTAGTCTCATATTCTAACTCAATGGTATGTTGAGCTATAATTGGATCAAATATTTTAAGGTTATTAGACTTCCATGTAAAGACATCTAAAAAATTTGAACATAACTTAACAAAAGTTTCTTTCTCTGAAGATGTGCAAACATTTCCCAACTTTAATCTCTTACCAGTGGCAATCTCCACATTTGCATAGTGTTTTTCCTTGGTTGAAAAATAAAAATTTTATTTTCTCAATTCATCATCTTTGATTAATACATTTTCAAGGGTGACCAACCCTTTAGGCAACTTGTTTGTCTTTAATTGCACAATTTGTTCACCATACTACTATAAATGCTTGTATTAGTTTCTTAAAGAGAATTTAGCTTCCTCTTGTAATAATTTGACAATCTGACTATCATCTTCAAATACTTACAAATTATCATGGTTTTTTGGGACATAATTCCTTACAACTACCTTGATGTGTGATTGAACTCTTTCATTTTTTATGTCATCTGGGATACTTAATTTGACCTAATGGTAGCCAACTTGTCTACATGCTTGTTCTTATTTCTTGATATGGCCTAAATATTTAAAGCTTTAAAGTATTCAACTACGTCCCATAATCTATTCTTTTAGGACCTAAATAGTGTGGTCTCACATATATTAAGTCCCCTTACTTAGTGAACTACCAGTTCACTATCTCTAAAAACTTGTAAAGAATTGACCTTCATCTTTATTTCCATTTCAATCTATGCACTAGTGCTTCATATTTAGTAACATTATTAGAACAACCAAATTGAAAATTGAGATAAGAGAATAAGTTTGATATTATATATAAATTAACATCATTATATCTCTAGTGCCATGTTTCTTCTTGGATCCATCAAAATATAGTTGCCACAGTCCATCACTAGGTTGATCATCTTTCATCAATACTAGAATTGGTGCATCATTTTCATGAAGATAATAGACACTAAGTCCTTATTCTTCAATTAAATTTTAGGGATCATGTCCATGAAAATTAGAGGCTCATTCATCAAGGAAAATATCTGGGACTCCATTTAGAGGTGATTTAGTTTCTACCTCACTATTTTCTAGTACCTTATCTGAAATAACATAATTAGTGTTCACCATACTTGGCATATATGGATCTAAAAAAAATATTTAAATATGTTTATAATGTATTTTTATATTATTACCATACCTATTCTTCAAAATTAAATAGGTTTAATTAGCTAACAAATATCCTCCAATTTTTAAAGTAAAGTCTCTTGACAGATACATGGCAAAATAGGGAAGTAAGTCCACTACAACTAATTATTATTTAATGATAACATTGGGGAAAGCTTGTAATGTCAATTTCAAATATTTTATTATGCCTATTGTCTTTTTTGGTTACCCATTTGATTTTAATAAGCCTTTGGTATATGTATCATAGATAAGACCAAGCTTGTCTATAATTTGTTTGGGCATGACAGTGATACTAGCCTCACTATCTACCATACAATTATGGACTAAACAGTCACCAAATATCAAATAAAGATAAAATGGAGGGGTTTTATTTTGTTTTAAATTGGTTTTATCCACCTTTTTCATGTTATGTACCTGTTGATTAGGTTGCTTGATTTACTAGTCTGAATTGGCCAAGACAGCTCCTTGTTTCTCAACTAGTTCTTTAGATACCTTAAGATCTAAATATTCTTAAATAAGCATGTCATTTTGTCTTTTAATATTAAGGTAATCACACATGTTAATTCTAACATTTTATTTTTTCATTTGATCTATTATGGTGTATGAGGCTCCACTAACCTTTAGTTGTAACTTTTGAATCCATCCATGGAGAATATGTTTTTGGTTCAAATAAAAGCTCTTCTTTCTCTCTCTAATGCCTCTTTTTTCATGAAGGATATGGTCTAACCAATGTATGGATCCTATTCCATGAATTTTGGAATTTGAGGTTAAAATTAGACATGAACTCATGAGGGTACATTTGCATAGTAGGCAATTGTGCAACTAAAGATAAATGATCAGACTTATCTTCAAATTGCCTAACTAAGGTTATACCTAACTCATCCCAAGTATCAATTGAAGTCCAAGGGAGGTTATTATACCATTACAATAATTTTCCTTTGAAAGAGGTATCAATTATTTTGATAGCCACGTTATCTTGAGTAACCTTATGAATAGAACATAGATTGGCAACATCTTGGATATGCTTAATAACAGTATTTTTATACCATTCTCTTGAGAAGAAAGGGATAATATTTAAGGTATACATATGTATTTCATCATATTAGTATAAATTTATGGGACTACCCCTATTAAATGGAACAAAAACTTGATTCTTGATACCCATCTAGGCAAAAGGGATTTGGCTTATGGCAATAATAGATTGGACCAAAAAAATAGGGTGACCAAGAGATGAATGCTTATTTTTAGGATAAGGTATTGTAATATTTAATATTTATATTTTAGAAGAAGTAGAAGTAAATTCAATATGTTCATAATGAATACCTTTACTTGATGATCTTGTTGTAACCTTTGTCATGATAACACTGTCTAAAATATGTTATGAACTCTACAACTTAAAGGATATTCAAATTTTGATGATGGTAGATGTCTCCTCCTTTTTTAATTTCTTCTTATAAATATTCAAATTTTTACAAGGCAAGTAATATAGCAAACTATAATAACTATGAAATTGATTGGTAAATTTACCCCTTCTCATATCACCTAAAAAACATAAAAAAACACAAAAAATAGGGTGTTTGGAGCAATCCATATAAGTGACATTAGAATAAAAATACATGTGGATAACCTCCTTATATTCCTCAACACATCCAAGAGGTTTTAGGATTAATATGTGGAATTATAGGTGCATTTTAAGTCCATTTCCCTTGACTGGTCACAATCAAGGTTTTAGAAGGGTTTAAGACCTGTCTAGGGTCTTAATGATTGTTTATAAAGAATAGACATCCAAATTGTGTCTTTATACTTTGAAAACCTTCTTGACTAAACTCCTCAGCTATTTAAAATGGCTCATCTCCCCATTTGGTAAACCTTAGAGCTTACTTATCATCTATGTTCTTCACTCAAGCTTAAGGTCATCTTGTGTTCTTTTAAAGCTTGTAGGTGATATCAAAGTAATTGATTGCATCCTTTGTGTTTTAAGAAATAAATTCACATAAAAAGTAATATTTTAGTTAATTTAACCTATATAAAGTCCCATTTGAGCTTATATTACCTTTCAACATGATTTGTTAGGTCCCTTTAGGTCTGTTGTCAGTCTATGACACTATCAACCTATAGGTGGCTTGTACATTCTTGTTAGAGTGATTGATTAAGTTTAGTGTATTTATAACTCATAATATTTACCACTATCATCCTCAATATTTCATTAAGATATTTTTAATCTCAATTTATTTATAACTCTTTCACACATACGCTATCTTATTTCTTAGGCTTAATGTCAGTCTATTTCACTAGCAGTGTGTAAGTGCTCTTTTAGGTTCACCTTACTATATGTTGGAGTTTGATAATTCATTTAATACACTAGTATATTACTAAATGTAATTGACTAGTAACCTCCTCAATGGACTTTACCTTGGTCACAATATCAATTGGATTCAAGATCCTTTCAACAATGCTCTGCTCTTCCTACTTGTAGCTTGAAATAGGTTTGATCCCTCAAATAGATCTATAGGTAGCACATTAGGGTATTAAAGCATTAGGTTGACATTTATAATTTAATCCTCTCACTATTTCAATGAAACTAAATCATCAACTCAAAGGATTCCATTTCATCATGTCAAATAGAGTCCATGATCCTCCTAGCTCAGTTAGACCCTTGGCCATCTCTAATATGTACAAGTACTTTAGGTGATATTTAGCTATTTATATAGGGTGTTGACTACATTCTCTTGTGTTTTTTCCTCACCTTAATACATCATCAACATATTCAATGTCTCACTTTCAAATTCTTGATAAGATTCCCTATGTCTAACACTGGTTGTATGTGTATGTATGGAGGAATAAGGTATTTCACTTTGTTCTTTATACTTAGAACCTAGTTTACTCTCTTGCCATTATGTTGTCATTGAATTTATTTTAAGTCTTAAGTTATGTTCAATCACCCAAAAAAATATCTTCTTACACCTCTATCAACCTAACTCTTTAACTTTAGGCCTGAAGATGGAATGATCTTGAAGTAGGCTTGTAGCTTACCTTTAAGGTCATTTGACTATGTGTTAGAGTTTCAACTTTTACCCTATGGTATTCTCAAAATACCATGGACTTGGTTGGAATTAAATTTTGGTTTCAAATCATTTCCAACCACTTCTCTTCCCCTTATCTTCATATTGAAGGGGAACTAATCTTCACATAGGCCTATAGGTGGCCTTTTAGGGTGATTTGAGTTCTAGGTTTGAAACTTAGTCCCTTCATTTTCCCTTTAGAGAGTTAAAATAAAAATGGTTTCCATTATCACTATATATCAAGGTATACTCACTCTTAAAGGTGTTTCCAAGACACTTATCACTTACTCCCATATACAGTTTGTATAAGGGACTATGGGTGGATACTTGACTATCTTGTCAACTCAATCTATTTGGCCTTTAACAATATCTTCACTATACAAGTCACTTTGTTATTTTTAAGGGTTGTGACACTCTTTTTTTGAATTTAGGTTAGGCTCTCCAAGTTCAAGACTTTGTTTTGGCTTGTTTTATGTTGTAAATATGTTGACTTTGGTTCTAAATAAGGACCTAAAGGTTTGAGGCTTGTAAGTCTCTATTTGACTATGTATGCTACAAGGAGCCATTTTCTCAAGTTTTTAAACCTTTATAAAAAATTTCAAACTACTACACCTCCTTATGACTATTTCAAGGCCTTACAAAGTCTCTAACAAAGTCTTAGGTCACTTTCAACTCATCTTACAGTCCTGTATAGACTATATATAGTCATCTCATGCATAAACCTTGTGAGTAGAAATTTTAGGTATCAAACAAACTTAATAAACTTAGTGATGGTATTGAAGTAATTATGGCTATATGAAGGTATGAATATATGTATTTTTTCCCCTCAGGGCTCTGAGCTTCTCCTAAACACTTCACAATTTATACATGTATATGGTTGTTATGAGAGATAAAATAGTTTTCTTCATTTTAAGACCTAAAACCTCTTCTAAATCACTTATTTGACCTTATAATAGACAAATAAGGTCTTGAATATGCTTGAATCTCAACTTTATCTTGAATAATTATATAAATGGCCTCAAAATAGGCTTTTTTAGCACTAAAACAACCAAAATCACTTCAAAAGTTTGATGAAACTAATGAAAAATGGATCCATTGTAATTTTCATGCTTGAACAAGTACACCATGTTCTTATTCTAACATTATATTATCATTAACATTCAAAACCTACTTTAAAAACCATAAAATGACCCAAAATGTAGTAATTGAGTCATGAAGTTAATCAAACATGTCCCCAACTAATTAGATAAATTATAAAGCATGATATGACTTTGAATCAATCCATAAGGCCTCTTAGGATGTTTTGTACTCTTTTCACCTCTTGACACAAGTTGAAATTGGTTACAAAGGTGGCTAAAAAAGCAAATGATTATGACGATCAGAACCTTAATTTCATAAAAACTACCTTAAATTATACTAATCAAGGACTTTGATGACTATTACTAGGACATTACAAGGTCAACATACCAATCAATATGGAAAACAATAAGACAAGCAAATTTTTGAATGACAGGGGTAATAGTTTGACCTATGAGGTCAAACTTGTCAACATTTTGGTGACTCTACTAGGAAGTATGCCTACTATACTTGAGAACTAGACCATTGACATATATTTTAGACTCATAAAACACTCTTACATTTATAAAAAATCATGATTAGACCTTGACCAATGATCACTACTCTTAAATCAAGATAAGACAATTATTTGCTCCCCAAAGATAGGAAAGAAAAGATAACAAAGCAAAGAAACTAGACTAGCAAAACACATGTGCTAGCAAAGAACTTATTGAAAAAAAATGTAATAAAACTAATGTGTTTGATAACACTTGGAGGAAATATAAAATAACTATAAATAACCTTTAAATAATCCTCCTATATCAAAATGAAAGTTTTTTGGATCACTTCACAAGATATGAGACAAGATACTTTTTGTGCATTTTCTTGATGGATATCATCTCCTTTATGGTTGGAAATCCTCTTGAAAAACTTTCAAATGAATCATCAACATCAAACCAGTCACCTATGAAGACATATTCATCTTTTACTTTAGGATTTTTTTCATATATCTTGTTAACTACAACCTCATCAAGTGATACCTCATTTATGCATTATCCTTGAGTATTTATGGCATCTTTAGTGACCTCACTATTATTATAACCTACTAAATTTTCATCAAGATCATCAAGAGGCTTTAAATATTCAATGAAATTTCCATCATGGTCTTCAATAATTAACTCTTGATTAATCATCTCATAAGCATGCTCTCCAATGGGTAACATACCCTTACAAAGATATTCAATCTCTTGCAGGGACTCAATGTATAGCTATCAATCATCCTTTTGTTCCTCACTTTGATAAACCTAAATGAGATTTAATTTAATGAAATCTTGATCCTTATCAAGTGGAGAAATAGGGCTATCAATAATTTCAAATGTGTAATCATGTTGTGATTAGGAAACAACTTGCTCAAAGTCAACCTCTTGCTCAATAGGAGATATCTCAAATGCATTCATGACTTTAGCTTGTAACATCTCATGAAGACCTTTCACATCAATACAAACTTTTTTTTTCAAACTTAAGGTACCATGAGGGGCATTTATCTAAAGTTCAACTTTATAAATCTCTTCAAACTCATCAAAAGGTTATAAAAATATCTCTTCTTCATCATCTATGGCCTCTTTGTCATGGTCTTCAATTACACCAAAAGGGAGCTCTTGAAACACATCAATGCCTCCATTATCTTTTATTGAAACTTCTCCAACTTATTTAAAATCCAAATTACCTTTTCTCTCACTAAATGGAGTACCAATGAGAATTTCCTCTTCATTCATACTTGAAACATCTTCATCACACTCTCCTTGAAACTTAGTTGCAGTTGTAGTTTCTTCATCTATCCTCCATAAAATAGACTCCTTTTCAATAAGGGAGATGGTGAGAGGGAAATGAATAAGCTCATAATATTTTTTATGATTCAATCGAGTACTTTTATAATTTAATATCTTAGGAATGGAACTTTCTTATAATAATGTTTAAAGAGAGAGTAGGTTGAGTTGAGCTATAGACACTTGGTTTTCTTCCTCACGATTTACTTCCTCACACTCAAGATTCAATTCATCAATTTTAGATGTAACCTAAATTTTATCCTCTTCGACAATCGCTTCCTCCTTGATTTGGATGTTTTATTGAATTAAATTCTATGAGGGAATAATTATAGGAACAATGTCTTATTTGGGATCAAACTCTATAACACTCACCTCCTCCTATTCTCCCAAGAATTAACTACTTGGTTCCAAGGTATGAATTTTAAATTAATAGGTTCACTTGGAGGTTGACTTATCTCTCTTGGAGGATCCATTTGATAATGGTCAATGACTTCATGAGGACAAGGAGCATAATAGGAATAATATGGTAAATAAGATGGTTATTTAAGAGTGATAGGAGGAGATTCATCGAATGGATTCGGCATGGCATAACTGGGACTCTTATCCCAAGAAGGCATCCAAGATGGTATAATTTTGTTCTCTTGAGGAAGGGTAGGTGAAGCTAGGAGAAAACTTGGAACATAAGAAGTTTGATCAAGGGTAGGAAGTGATGGCTAAGGTGGTTTAGATTGGATCTCTTGATTCTCCCATCTCACTAACCTATCTATCCACCATTAGATCAGGTTTCTCATTTCATGCAATTAATAAGTCATGACATACTAATTTTATTCTCCAATTATTTCCCACCTACTTGTCAACATCTACACTATATTCCTCATCTTCTCTATGGGGTGAAAAAGAACCATGTCCAACTCTCTGTCCCACACTCTTATCACCCCTTTATTTATTAACATATTTGTCTTGAATTCCAACAAGGATAGGGTAGGGGAATCATGATTTTGAGTTGTAAATGAAGTAGGAAGAGGTGAGTATGAATATTTCAAGTATTGACAAGGATATTGGGGAACATAACTAAGGTCATAGTAAGGCTGATAAGAATCACTATAAATCTAATATGAGTCATTATACTCTTGATAAGATTAATTATTGGAGTGATAATACTCTTGGTAAGGTTGATTAGGCTCATAACAAGGTTGATAACTATTACCATACTACTGATAAGGCTCATCAATTTTCATGAAATTGACATTTTCTTTAAATTAAGACATAAAAATAACATTAGGATAGTGCAATAAAGATATAATTACTTGGAAACTATGCCTAAGATGTTATAATCAGTTGATAGAAATTTAATATGCCATTGATGTTTTGAATGAGTCCAAGTCTAATTAGTATAATAACAACACCAATAATCCTTCCACTGATTTGGACTTGTGTCCCACTAGGCATGCCAAAAATTGTTGACTACTAGCCTTGCACCATTGTGAATATAATTTTAGGCCTTCACAATCTGAAGTAACATGGAGATAATCTTAGGATATGGGTGTCCTAATAGATGTATTTAATCTCTAAATTATTATGGCTAGCTCCCATTGATGTATCGGTTAGAATCTCTACTCTTCACTACCAACTTGTAATGAAAAATAAAAGAGGGTAAATTGAAATGAAAACCTATCTAACTAGGGTGATACACCAAAATGTGACCTCCACCTATTTAATATGTATTAAGAATACTAAATAAGAACATAAACCTGATTTCACTTCTCAAATGAGAGGTATCCATACATCAATGTTTCACATAGAGGCTCATCTTGATGGATGATCTAAGGTAGCTAATCAATATGTATTTGAAAGACACTAAGGAAAGCTCATACTTTGCAATCATACAATATGATTTTAGAACACTATGCAACTATAAAGATGATCTAAAACATAAAAATAGGTAAAGATGAAATGATAATATGAGAGTAAGCATGTATTATCACTATCATCTATCAACAAACCATTAGCATACACTAAACACAAGCTTTGAGGAGGCATGAATTTAGTCTTGTTCAATAAAAATAGGCAAGTACAAGTGTTTTTTTAGCATAGAATTGACACAACTCAAGTTAAGGATTTTTTAAAATTCCAAAAATTGGCTTACATATAGATATAATGAGAGAGAGAGAGAGAGAGAGAGAGAGAGAGAGAGAGAGAGAGAGAGAGAGAGAGAGAGAGAGAGAAGAGCCCTCAAAACTAGGAAATGAAACCTTCACTTATTCCTTTTCAAATTCCAACATAGCACTTCATTATTATTCTATTTTCCTTCTTATATAAAATTTGCATAGGGGTTAATTTTGAATTTCACTAAAATCATGAATAATTATTTAATAGGTCATTAGCCTTCATTGGTGGAGTTTGACCAATAATATTGCCTAAATCTTTACCAAGGAACCCTATATTCTTAGTTGAATGCTTATCTTGACTAGAAAAGGTCATTTACTTGAAAGTAGGTCTTAAATTCACATTAAAGTATTCATTTTAATTACTCCTCTCCTTTATTTATTAGTAATATCCAATTATTTAAGTTTTTTATGACTCTTTAATGCAACTTTGACTTTGTCTCTTTGCTAAGCATTGGAAGGAAGGGGAGTGTGATTAGGAGTGTTTGAGAACCATTCAACCTTTGAATCCTTCCCCATAAAATTATGACTTTTTATTTTCTTAAAATTGGCATGGAAGGTGAGGAGTAACCTTGAAAATCTTGTTGAATATCTCTTATACATCAATTTGGGTGTTTTGACAACTTGACTCCTTCATGAACAAAGAGGCATAGGAGAGAGAAAGAAGAGTTTTGATTTGAACAAAATAAATATTATACATGTATGGATCCTTAAAATGAATTTATACCTAATAAAAATCATTTTGATCCATCAAGTAGCCCAAAAGATTTAATTTTGCTCATTTTTCTTGCTAAAGCACCCATTTCTTCTAGCCTTAAAAACCTATAAATCTCCTTGTCCAGAATATTATACAAATAAAGATGTAAAATTAGGCACATTATTTATTACCCTGTATCCCCTTATATATCCACATAATATTTAATGATCACAATCCAAGTGTAATTACTCTATTGCCTTTATTTACTTATCTAATTAGGCCTAATTAGGCCTCCTAGGCCTAAAAAGAGAAATATGGCCCAAATGAAAACCCACACATGTGAAAATATCCAAAATCATGTGATTAATTTACCTATAATATCACCAACCTCTATGTCAATTTTGGGGTTATGAGACCTTGTGGAAGTATGCAAACCAAGAAACCACCTTACCACTTAGTCTGATTTTGAGCATATGTGGGACTACCTTGGAAAATAGGCTTGGTTTGATCACTCATATAATCTCATATAAAAAAATTTGGTCTTTAATGGATATTATAACTTCAAAATGACCTCATACCATGATTATGAAGTTCTCCCCTTCTTAGAGTACCTAAAAAACACCAAAAAACATTAAAAATAGGGTATTTGGAATAATACATACAAGTGATGTCAGCATAAAAATACATTTGTACAGCCTAATTTGAGTCATAAAAAACATCCAATAGTTTTATATATCAATATTTGGCATTAGAGGTGCATTTGAATTCTATTTCCTTTGACTGGTCACAAGCAGGGTTTAAGACCTACCTAGGGTCTTAATGATTGTTCATAAAGAATAAACATCCAAATTACTTAATTCCACTTGTAAAAAATTATGTAATTACCTATTTATTTATCTATCACAAACTTATCATCTCCCCATTATAAGTGTGATGGATGGTATGATCATTTTAAGTTCCCCATCAGGAGGCTTGTTTAGTGTTCTTGAGGCTTAAGAGAGGTCTACTTTGAGTTTTGGGTCTCAAGACTCATTATTACTGATTTTAGAGGTTAATAAACCTAAAAATAATATTCTGAATTATTATACATGTCTTGGTATTTCTCATTACACCATTTTATTCAATTGGTGTATTGGTCAGGGGTCTTGGGGTTTAAGCTTATCTCCTTCTTGCTAACCCTTAAGGGTACTTGGATTGAATCATAAGTTTGGTTCCACTTGATATTGTTATAATAAAATTTATATAATTTTTAATTTATTAAATGACCCTACATTAGGTTCTTCCTACTTGTTTTATGCCTAGAGCTCAAATAGACCCCTTGGTCTCATGATTGTTCCTTGCCAAAGGAGTGGGTTAGGTTTGAGATAAAAAAATGGATATGTATATTATTAGTAATTATTTAAGGTGACCATGATTGCCATTTTAAACTTATTACCACACTTTTTACCAATTTTCAAAACATGAACATTACTATAGAGGCCTTAACACACCAAATTCTCTCATGATTGGTTGGGTCTACCTATGAATGTGGCTTCATTAGGTTTTACATTAAATTTAACAAACATTTCATCATCTCACTATATCATAAGGGTTTTATGAATACCATACTAAAATTATGAAACTAGGATAAAAAACTTTCATCCCTTTAGATCTCTTCATAGACTTCACTCAAAAAAGACTCTCATGGAGAATAAGCAAACTAATAGGTTACCATTTGACTGTGTATGGAGGTTTTTGAAACCTAGCTTGATTAATACTCTACATCATATTCGTGTTCTAAAAATTACCCTTTGTGTCAACTCAGATAAACTTCATATCTTCCATATCATCCATGTTCTTCCTCAAGCTTAAGGTTATCATGTGTTCTATTGAAGCCTGTAGGTGTTATCAAAGTACTTGACTACATCCTTTGTGTTCCATTCACATAAAAAGTCCTATTTTGGTTCCTTAAACCTGTATAAAGTCCCATTTGATCTCAAATTATCTTTCAACATTATTTTTTAGGTCCCTTTAGGTCTACTATCAGTTTATGACACTAACAACTTGTAGGTGATTTTTAGATGCTAGTTAGAGTGATTGACTGAGTTTAGTATATTTAGACCTCATCATTTTCACCACTAGCCTCCTCACTAGTTCATGAAGTTTTTTTTAATCTAAATGTATTCAAAACTCTTTCACACATACTTTGTTTTCTTTCCTAGGCTTAATGTCAGTCTATTTCACTAGCAGCCTATAGGTGCTCTTTTAGGTTCACCTTACTATATGTTGGAGTTTGAGACTTCCTCTACTACACTAGTATCTTCCTCAAAGGACTTAACCATTATCTTCCTCAATGGACTTGACCTTGGTCATAATCTCAATTGGATTCAAGAGTATTTAAATAATGCTTTTCTCTTCCTACTTTTATCCTAAAACAAGGTGGATTCCTCAAATATTTCTATAGGTA
This sequence comes from Torreya grandis, assembly GCA_037957365.1. NCBI lineage: Eukaryota > Viridiplantae > Streptophyta > Pinopsida > Cupressales > Taxaceae > Torreya > Torreya grandis. The sequence continues at coordinate 450,145 of JARHVA010000158.1, forward strand.
GCACATTAAGGTATCTGAGAATTAGGTTTACATTTAGAAGTTAGTCTCTCACTATGTAATGGCACTTGAAGGTTCAACTCAAAGGAGTCCATTTCACTATGTCAAGTAGAGTCCATGATCCTCTTGGATCAGTTAGACCCTTGGCCATATCTAGTCTTTACAAGTACTTTAGGTGATTTTTAGGTGTTTATAGAGGGTGTTGACTACATTCTCTTGTGTTTGGGCCTCACACTACTACATCATAAACTTCCTCATTGTCTCACTTTCAACTTCCTAATAAGATTTCCTATGTCTAGCACTAGTCGTAGGTGTATGTATGGAGGAATAAGGTGCTTGATTGTGTTTTTTATGCTTAGAACTTAGTTTGCTCTCTTGCCATTACGTTATCCTTGAACTTATTTTAAGTCTTGAGTTAGGTTCAATCACCCAAAAGAGATATTATTACACCTATATCAGTGCATCTCTTTAACTTTAGGCTTGAAGATGGAATAACCTTGAAGTAGGCATGTAGCTTACCTTTAGTGTGATTTGACTATGTGTTGGAGTTTGGACTTTTACCCTCTAGTCTTCTCAAAATACCATGGACTTGGTTGGATTTACTTTTTGGTTTCAAATAATTTCCAACCACTTCTATGCCCATTCTCTTCATCTTTAAAGGGAACTAATCTTGACATAGGCATGTAAGTGGCCTTTTAGGGTGATTTAAGTTCTAGATTTGAAACTTAGTCCCTTCATTTGCCCAAATAAAATTTGAAGAGTTAAAATCAAAAGGGTTTACATTATCATTGTATAGCAAGGTCTTATCACTCTTAAAATTTTTTTCATACCACTTCTCACTTACTCCCAGATATAGTCCATACAGGGGACTGTGGGAGGATAATAGACATTGTCTTGTCAAATCAGTCCATTTGGCCTTTACAATATCTTGACTATACAAGTCACTTTTTATATTTTCAAGGTTTTTGACACTCTTTATCTATACTAAGGTTAGGCTCTCTAAGTTCAAGACTTTGTTTTGGCTTACTTTGTATTGGAAAGATGTTGACTTTGGTTCCAAATAAGGACCTACAGGCTTGAGGCCTATAGGTCTCTACTTGACTATGTAGGTTACAAGGAGACACTTTCTCAAGTTATTGACCCTCTTTAAACATATTAAAACTATTTAACCTCTTTATCACTATTTCAATTCCTTATAGAGTCTCTAGCAAAGTCTTAGGTCATTTTAAACTCATTTTACAGTCTTGTATGAATTGTATATAGTCATCTCATGCATAAGCCTTATGAGTAGAGATTTGGGGTATATAATCAACTTTATAAACTTATTGATGGTAGTGAAGTATTTAGGGATATATTAAGGTATAAATATATGTATTTGGTTCCCCTCATGTCTCTAAGCTTCTCCAAAACACTTCACAATGTGTACATGTATAGGGAAGAAACAATTATGAATCATATTGGAGAGTGTGCATATGGGCTCCTATATTGAACTTATCTTCATCATCTCATAACTTCACACCATGATTTATCACTAGAATTTAATCCAAAATTAGCTATCTAAACTCTAGTGAACTATGCAAACCTTAACCATGTCTCCAAAGAGCAAGTATTTAAAGATGTTAAACAAAAGACACATCTAAGACAATAAAAATGAATTCAATGAAATTGAGTTATATACCATGAATGATAAATAACTATAAACCTCTGAGAATGACCAACATGAAAATGATATAATAACTTGCATCAAGATTGTCTGAAACATCGTGTACATGAAGACACTCTTATTCCAAATGAAAGCACCTAATATAAATGATTTGGATAATAAAACCACCATTAAAAGGATATCCATGAACTCTAAAATCCACCCTCAAAATAAATTCTTTTTCATTTATTTCTAAAGTGGATAAATAGGTGCAAGAACAAACCCCTCTCGAATGAATAGGCCATAATGACCTATTGTTACTCTTAGTTATTATTCATAAATAAGAAGACAAATCAAAAAAATAATTCCATTAATTTAAAATAATAATATTACCCATAAAAATTACAAAATTTTCATCTCCTAACTCTCTCTCCTTTGTCTGTATTGAGCACTTGAAAACTACCCTTCTAGAGCCGCTAAGGAGGTCAATATGAGTGATAAATCAGTTTTCTTCATTTCAATACTTAAAACCTATTTAAAATCACTTTTTTGACATTTTCATAGATAAATAAGGAATTGAATATGTTTGAAGCTCAATTTTACCTTGAATAAATGTATGAATGGCCTCAAAGTAGGCCTTTTTAGCACTAAAACAACTAGAATCACTTGAAAAGTCTTATGAAACTACTAAAAATGGATCCATTGTACTTTTTAATATTGAAAAAGTACACCATGTTCTTATTCTAATATTATACTATCATTCACATTCAAAACCTACTCCAAAAACCATAAAATGACCTAAATTGCAATAACTAAATCATGAAGTTAATCAAACCTATCACCAACTAGTTAGATAATTTATGAAGCATGATATGACTCTAAATCAATCCATAAATCCTATTAGTATGTTATGGACTCTTTTCAACTCTTGACACAAGTTTAAACTAGTCACAAAGGTGGCTAGACAAGTAAATGACTATGATTATTAGAACCTTTATTTCATCAAAACTACCTTAAAATATGATAATCAAGGATTTGGATGACTATTCCCAAGACATTATAATACCAACACACCAATTAATAGTGAAAACCATAAGATAATCAAAGTTTCAAATGATAGGGGTGATAATTTGACCTACGAGGTCAAACTTGTCAATAGTAACCTTGGGATCTAAAATATTTTCAATTAATTTCTAGGTCATGTCTCAATATTTACATTATAATTTATTTTGAGGTAGGCCTTAAATACATTTAATTGAATCTATCCCTTATACACTTCATCGATGTGTCAAATTCATAAATAAGGGGACCTTATTGTCCATTCTTGTCAATGATGAGCCTTTCAAATTTCATAAAATGATACATTATGAAATTAAAGGCATCCCTACAATAGTATCACCTAAATAATACATACCTTTTGAACATATACATACATATTAAATAGGTGAGTCAAATGCAATGACTCTTTTGTCTCAAAATACAAACAAGGCACAACATCCTAAAGTTCATAGAGATGCACATAAAGAGCAAGAATCATTAACAAAGGAAATAGAAAAACTTTAATAAACCCCAACATTTAAAATTTATTTATTGGTAAATACTAAGCTAAAAAAGGGCCACTACTCAGATTATTATGATAGTGATGATGATACAACCTATGATATGATAGATGAAAAAATGTGAAACTTAAAATCTGATCCACTTGATCACTTGTCACATAACTTATTTGAACCTATGGATCCTATGAAATATAAACTAAACCCACTTATAGAAAATATGATGTTGAATAAAAATAAGGGCAAATCAAAACTAGTATATGAGCATGTAAATGCTTTTTATTCCATACATCCCTCTTGGTTAAAATTATTAAGTTAACCTTTTAAGGGACAAATGCAAGTACATCATATAGATAGTGTGGGGACTTCTCAAAAGCCTTCACAACCAAATTTACAAATCATGCCATAACAGGATACTATATATATAGTCTTATCTTTGTTACTTGAACATAATATGATTTAATTTCTTTCTACTCAACACATATATAATACTATACTTATACCCACAAAAGTATTACCATATTTTAATTATCATTGGATCATTATCCATACTACCAATCATTGTGCAACATTGAAAAAAATATCCAACAATATAAGATTGAAGTACGCATACATATTACATCCACAATAGGAAAAAGTCCAAATCCTCCCTATCTTTCAGATGAGAAACAACCCTCAAAGAAACAAAATCATGAATATTTAACTATTACTACTTATATTGATGGGGTATATTATCAAAATATCCACTTTGATCCAAACAAGTGGGATACCATTTGTGGTACCACTTTTCTATCATGATTGTGACATACTATCAATGAGGTAACATACTCTTCATTAGATCTGAAATTGCAAGGATACATTTGATTACCCATTTCTTGTGGCTCATGTGTCCAAGTTTTAAATATATGATTAACCAAACATGAACCACATTTAAATCTAAAATTTTGACAAAATTGGATAGTTGAGTAGATTACTAAATTGAATCCCATAAACATGTGTGGAAATTTTGATAATATGGGCACACCAATTTGCATCTAGCATGATGGAAATGATCTTTTTCCTATATCATTGGCTGAAGTTAAACCATTACACAAGAACATTGGGGTATTGGCACTACATTGACATAAACAAAGCATAAAATCCTTTTTAGGTGACCCACTACCTTTTGAGGATGAGGACCTACTTTATTAAAACTACTCTAACAATTCATAAAATACCAAAAAAATCAAAAATCAAAAATAATTTTGTCACATACATGTTATAGTGGATCCTTAGCATCCATATATTACTTCCATATCTATGGATCACATACTTAGTAAATCCTACATACAAATATGTGTCACACTTCTAAATTTAGTGTGATACAGGCATACAAAGATACATGATACACTCCTATTTTAGATGTTGGGCTTTTCCTATACTCATGTCATATGGATGTTGGGGGAATCCACTTTTTAAATATTGATACACATATGTTACATTATTTTATGATCACTCTACACTATCATGTTTGAGATTATATATGTACTTATAAATGCCTATTATCCATGATTATATCTTACATAGGGCACTTCATATTCTATACACTTGACATACTTTTCTAACACATTAGATACATGTGACACTATGACATGTTTATGTTGGCTTCTTATGTTTTAATTTATGTACTTATTTGAATATCTTGACTTGATGTTGTATTCCTTGTTTGAGTATTTGAATATACTCCTTTGATTGTAGCCCCCATGCCTATGTATGCTTTCATTTAAATTTTCATATGTCATTATTTTTTGTATGGAAATTTGAATATGTAATTCTTACTTTCATGTACATTTATATAAGTCATGTCCCTTATATTGTATGGTATTTGAAAATGCCCCTTGTTTTTGGTATCTTTAAACCATTACTTATTGAATTCATTTTGAATTCTCTTGTGTGTGTGTTTGTATACTTGTTGAGATTGTATTATTACTATCTACATGTTGTTATCATATTTATCATGTATCTTATGCCTAAATGTGATCATAATGGTTATATGTGCTTCAATGATACACTTACCTCAACATGTTTCTTCTATATGCTACATGGTTATATTCATAGATTTTATAGTTGTCTTACCCTTTTGAGGTGAGGTAACTCCTATTTATTATTTTTCCCTCACTTAAAATGGGGTGCATATTAGTTGGGGAATACTTGGTAACTTCTCCACACTTGGCATAATTCTCAAATTTGGTGGGGGTATTCTTTGGAATCATGTTCTCCATGCTTATTCAGTACATGGTACTTATATCAATTTTCAGATTTAGTGGGGGCATGTCATATGGGCATGGCTTACACACATTCATAGTTTTAATATTCAATGTGGGCATGATTTGGAATCATGTTATCCACATTTATTTAGTATATGGTACTTATATCAGTTCATAAATTTAGTGGGGGTATGCTTGGGAAGCATGATCTCTACACTTATCCAATATTTAGCATCTTTAATTTACAATGGGGGCATGTTTTGGAAACATGTCATCCACATTGGTACTTATATAATTTTTTAAATTTATCCATATATAGTGGTTTGATTATTTGGAATCATGTTCTCCACACTTACATAGTTATCCAATTTGACCAAAGCACATAGTTATATGATTCAAATTCATAATTGTGGCAAAATTCTATACATTAGTGCCATTGTTATACATAGTTTTATCATGATACATATCTAAGGTGCGTATACTATGTAACATGTACCTAATATTGAAAAATACAAATTAGTTTTAAATTCCAAAATCATTCCACGTATTGATACCCCACAGACTTTTATGGATCGTATTGAGCCAATCTACTGTAGTAGTTGGTTCACCCTTTAGGTATGGTTGAGGTGATCAAATCACTCAATCTTGCCAAGTTTTTAGGTTAGACTTGATAATCTAATCTCACTAAGTTATAATTATCATTAGGTTACATATTTGAATTAATCTAAATTGTTATATGGCAACTCACTTTTTCTCTAAATTTGGGGGCATGTCTCTCTCGCTCTCTCTCTCTCTCTCTCTCTCTCTCTATATATATATATATATATATATATATATATATATATATATATATATATATATATATATATTCTCTCTCTCTCTCTCTCTCTCTCTATATATATATATATATATAGAGAGAGAGAGAGATGCCCCCAAATTTAGAGAAAAAGTGAGTTGCCATATAACAATTTAGATTAATTCATATATATATATATATATATATATATATATATATATATATATATATATGAATTAATCTAAATTGTTATATGGCAACTCACTTTTTCTCTAAATTTGGGGGCATCTCTCTCTCTCTCTCTATACATACATATATATATATATAGAGAGAGAGAGAGACATGCCCCCAAATTTAGAGAAAAAGTGAGTTGCCATATAACAATTTAGATTAATTCAAATATGTATATATATATATATATAGAGAGAGAGAGAGAGAGAGACATGCCCCCAAATTTAGAGAAAAAGTGAGTTGCCATATAACATAGTTATAATATATGAACTTTAAATATTTATCTATATTTATCCTAATCTTATTTTTAAAGCCTTATAATGATACATCTTTTGTAAACCAACTTGTCAATAGGCAAGACAGTTACATTGACACACAAGTGTAATCCTAAACCTTACTCTTTCAATTTCAATCTATTTAAAGTACTTTTAACCTAGATTATATGCATTGATATTACATTATAACATGCTCTTTAGAAAAGAACTCAAATTAAATATAATCAAAGACAAGGTGTTCATACACACCAAGGTACTTATTCCTTTCTTTTAAACTAGAAATTTAATTACTAGATTAAAGGGAGGGAAATGTAGATGATATTTTGTCATTATGTAGCATCACAATCTTGTACACTTGGAAAAACTCATACCTTTTTAATTCCTCTTAGTTATACACTCTCTTTGATTTGACAAGCCTCACATGTACTCTATCTTATGACCCTTGGCTTATTGGTTAGTCTGAACATTATTATATTAATGGCATAGATGTTCTATCTTATCTATAATGCTTAAAATGTATTTATCTTACACCTATATAAGTTATAATCCTGTATCTATTTTATTTCTCTCTAAACACTAACATTTGGGATAGACAGTAATGTCGATGTTATTTTCCTACCCAAATGCAAGCATTTAGTGCCCTAAAATCATCCAATTACGAATGAAACATACCCTAATGGTCATCCTAAGTGATTTAATGTGATTTATTACTCTAAAGGGATTGATATAAATACAAGATCAACCCTCATTCATTTCTCACCTATAAAACCTAGAAAAAGACCAAAGAGCATTCAATTGATCAAAGCTTCCTTGTTTATTCTTATTTTTAAACTAGTAATAGGGACTACACATATATAGGTATCAATTACTAAATGAGTAGCCCAAGAGACCAATTTTCCAAGTTAAAAGTTAGGTAATTATTGTGCATGCTTTGCACACATTGCATGATTAAAACACAAGCCAACACATTGGGGATATCTACATTAATCTAAGGCCATATTTGGAGTATTAGATATCTAGGTAGTGTCCTTTGATAGTGGGGGAATTGGGGTTAGGTTAACACTATATGCCCACTAACCCATTTTCCCATGATCACATTGAAGATATAAAGCTAAGGTTTTACCATTTTCACAAGGAGAGACTATCCATGACCCAAATCTAAATACACCAGAGCAAAGGAAAATCCAAACCTATAAGCATCTATGTGGTCACATCATGTTTTTCCAAATATTCTATGTAGGATATTATCATCAGACTTATATAGTAGTGTCAATACAACCATCCAAGACTGACATAACTATCTAGATAGCCAGAGACACTAGATCTAGAAATTGACAACTATTCCATAACTATCTTCCCACTTCTTTCATCATGTTCTATATCTAAAACTACATTAAGATCAAAAAAAGGTAATTACTTCTATTCTTTGTAATTTATATATCTAGCATAGATTTACTTTCCATATTTAGACAATCTCAACATAATAAATTTAGTGTATGCTTATATATGAGTTTAGCATTTAATTAGCCTTTTATATATCTAATTATCACCCTTGTCTTATTTCATTTATATATTCTTAACCCTAAGCTTAAATTGAAATAAATACCCCAACATTTCATTTTAGGGTTAAACATGGATAATACAAAATCAATAAAATATTACTACTATGTAAATTTAACAAGCATCACCTACAAGTAAAAAGTGTCCTTGACCAAATACTTTAACAATTAAAATATATTCATGTGTGAAGCTTATTTTTTTCATAATCATATTAACCAAACCCAGCTGGATAGTCATTGTGATATAAACATGTTATCACAAATGGAGTATACTATCAACAATTTACATCATAAGGCACATTTGACAGACTCTTTGGGATACATCATATTGCCAGTTTCTTGTGGGCCCAAGGTTGTCCTTGCATTCCTCATTCATATCAGCACCTATTTACATTGGGAATATTCTAGTTATACCAAATGTAGGCCATAATTGATCCTAATCAATAATGCATTACATTTTTTCATAAAGGATGCTTAATTCATATACCACATGATGGTGATACAAATAAACCAACATGAGGAGAAGAAAAACATGTTATGTATCTATATGACTCTAAGAGATCCAATCTATATCAATATGATTCATTCAATTAATTATAATCTTCAAATATGTATAAAAACTCAAAAAAAAAAAAAATACAAAAACATTCAAATAAATCAAAAATATAAAAATATTTAATATTCACATGTTTACCAGATTTTGTATATGTTGTTTAATTTATATTAGTAGATATCATATAATTTTATTTCTATATACATGTTTCATATGTATTTAAATTTTAATGCAAGCATGCATTTTATCCATGATTCATGTATGTATAGATGTTGGACATTTCCTCTACCCATGTGACACACTACACTAGGGGCATTTTATTCTATTAATCATGATTGATACAATTTATATTATTTTATGATCACTTTACATTATCATGTTGATCACATATACTAATGTTTACACATTCCCACTCATGCTTACATCTTATACATTGTATTTGATATGCTATGTTATAGGACATTTTACTAACACATGTATGCAGGGACTAGTGTGATATGCTTATGTTAGTTACTTATATATTTCTCTTATTCAGATTTTCACATGGCTTTGTTTCTATACGATTTTCACTTTCACATTCAAGAGAGAATAAGAAACTAAGAAGAAATGGTCTAAGGATTGTATGTACCTGGATGAAGTCGTGCGCACCATAATCCAGACGTCGTGAGAACTCCTCTTTGGTTGTGGAGGATGACACCTGAAAAAGAAAGAGACTAAGACAAAGAAGGCGTTAGATGAGGAGATGGTGGGCTGCCAAGTGAAAGCCTGATCCCAAAAGCAAAAGCTTGAGGGATGTCAACCCACTGACTGATAAAAATAATGTCTGATAAAAGGCAGAATGATAAAATACTAAAATGATTAAAGACTGAAAAGAAAAATGGAAGCAAATGCATACCTGAATGCTTCTATCAGCCTGGTCACAGTCACCGGCATCGGTGGTCCTACCGGCGTCGGTTGGTGAAGGTCTGTCGACGTCGGTTAGCCTACCGACGTCGGTTGGGGCAGTGGTCTATGTGACCGGTGTTGGTCGGGGCAGTAGTCTGTGGATGAGGTTTGGATGAGTTTTTGGTTTGTGGACAGATCTGAAAGGGGTCTGGATGGGTTTTCATGCTATTTAGATGGTTTGAGAGAGTCTGGTTTTGGTTAATGTTCTGTGCAGAGGTTTGGGTAGAGTTGCAGGGACAATGGATAGAGTGTATGGTAAGGCAGAAGATAGAGGCAATAGGGAGTCAGAGAAATGAGGATTTAGGTCCGGTTTGGTTAACAGTCTAGTCTGGGGGGATATTACTTGAAAGCAATAACTAAAAACATAATGAAAACACATACAATATACATACCTGTGGCCTGCTGAAGGAGTGTTGTTGATACCTGTACCTGTTGTTAATGTAGCCTATGTGGAGGACCTATTGCTAGTGTAGAAGACTAATGCTGTTGATGAAGGCAGAGTTCCTGTTGTTGCTATAGATGGTGTTTGTTGTATGGAGGACCTGTGAAAGAGAGTGAGAGGTCTGGTGGATACCTGCAGTGAAAGGGTTAGCAGTCGGGCACCAAGGAGATTGAAAGATTGAAGATTGAAGGATCCAATGAAAGAGGTCCGGATCTGAAATTACCTTCACAGGAAATTTAACAGATGCAAAAAATGGTTAAGGGTAACCGACACCGGTAAAACCGCCGATGTCAGCCATAAAATGACCGACGTCGGTGGCTTGAAGGTGGGCAGAAAGGCTAAAAATAGCCTTCTGTCCATTTTCCCAACTACTGGGTCAGTGGGTGTTACAAAATGGTCGAGAGGGGACTTAAATGGATGCGAGGATGAGGAATAGGTCATAAATGGGGTTTAGGTCATTAAGGGATGGGAGGAAGGGATCCAAGGAGAGGAACCCAAGGGTGGTGAGGTGGCATGGGGAGAGAGAGAGCGAAAGAGAGAGAGGGGAGAAATATTAATTTAAAATAGATAATTATTTCAAATTAATAAAACATAAGATAGGTTAGGGATGGAAGTGGAAAGGGACCAAAGGGGACCAATGGGGGAGTCGACCTAGGGAGTAGACACGATTTCGGTGTCTACATTTGCCCCTTTTTGTCTTGTTGGTTGTTCTAGATGAACTGCAAGACAAAAATAGGAGTTGGTTGCCCCAGGTATGGGATGAGGTTGATTTCATCTTGTTGGTTGTTCAAGTGAACTACAAGACAAAAACAAGAGGGTTGGTTTCCCCGATTATGGATGAGGTATTCCCCCTCAAAGTAGGAGTCGAGGGAAGGAAACTTGGAATTGAGTGATGATTTGAAAGAGAGTGGATGAAAAAATAGTGAGTGTGAATGCTGCAATAGTTGTGATTGCACGTATACCACTGCACGAGATGGTCAGGTCAAAGTGTCACAGGTCAAGGGTCGAGGAGTGCCAAAATTGAAATAACTGGGCCCTAGCATTAGTCATAGCTGATCGAGTTATTCAATCTAAGCTGAAGCTCCAATGGTCATCGTGTTTCAGGTATTCTGGGCTCAGGAAGTGCTCTTGGAAACATGAAAATGTCACAAGTAGTGGGGATCAACTGGCTTACGATCTTATACTTGTGAAGGTCAAAAATAGTCTACGCACAATTTTGCTAACCAGTCGTGGGGTAGCATACATGCAAAAACAACCAATGTGAAGTCATTTTGGAAGTGGTCAGGGTCGGAGGAGATAGGCATGATCTCCATGGTCATTGGTCAAGGTGGATGGATGGACGAAAGAAAGTGGTCGAGCTAACCTCAAAAGACTGAGTGCTGCCTACATAGCCCCTATGGTTAGGGCCTCAGACCAATGTAGTTCTCCCTAAAAGGGAGGAAGAGGATCGAAGGTATGGATTGGTCTTGGTCGAGGTCAAGGTCATGGTCAAAGGATTGGTTAAAGGAAATAATGGTTTGTCCATCAAAGAGATGAACAAATGAGGGTGGTCGAGCTAACCTCAAAAGACGTCGTGTCATCTGAGTGCTACCTACATAGCCCCGGTCTTAGGGCCTCAGACCAATGTAGTTCAGAAAGAGGGGTCAAAGAGGTCGATGGTCTTGGTCGAGGTCAAGGTCATGGTCAAAGGAAAGAATGGTTTGTCCATTAAGGAGATGAACAAATGAGGGTGGTCGAGCTAACCTCAGAAGATGTCATGTCATCTGAGTGCTGCCTACATAGTCCCGGTCTTAGGGCCTCAGACCAATGTAATTCAGACTAGTTGAGAAGATTGGTCGATGATTGGTTTGGTCATGTGTCGAAATGATGAGGAGAAAAAGATGTTATAGCCTTTTCCAAATGGTGTATTCTGTAACATTGGTTGAGAGGTCTTTCATTTCTAGCAATGTTCCATAGTCATGATGGATGTATGCTAAAAATGAATTGAGGTCTATTTATGATTCAGCAAGTATTGGTTTATGCTTAACATAAATTGTGTCTGGTCGATAGTTTCCATGTGTATTGGTGTCCATAGAAACTATGTGAAATAGACTAGGTCATGTTGGTGGTCTGAAAATGTTTTGGTTTTGATTTAGGTTTGGTTGGATAGATAATGATTGGGTTGAATGCGTGACCAAAGTGTGACAAAAAGTGAAAGGCAAATTGCTCTTTCATTGACAAGGACCAGAATGATGGCATGGATAAGGGTTGTTAGAAACAAGAGACCCGTTCATGCATTACATTGTTGATCAGTGGTTGTGTTAGAGAAGCAATCGAATCACTTGACGTTAAGTGAGCTCGAAATCCCTTGAGTATGTAGGGGTGATAGGTTTGATATGATATGTAAGGAAGGGGGAACCCTTTTTGGCAGGAACAACTTTGCCCATTTTATAGGTGACCCCGAGAACGACCATAGACAAGTCAGTGACTCTAAAGTTTTGTCAGTCAATTTTTCTTTTTTTTTTTTGAGGGTGTAGACTAATCGATGCGGGAAGCCTGCAAGGGGATGTTGTCTTGCTTGGTGGTCATGTTGTGAAGCTGATCGATGCGGGAAGCTTCAGAGATAGTGTTGTGTATGTAGCAAAATTTATGCATAGCTATCCTTCGAGGGAGTGGTCTATATTCTATTTTTTATGTTTTTGATATGACTTTGGCCTAGCTGTCCTTCAAGGGAGCAGTCTAGTAAATACAGCAATGATGATGTAGCTGTCCTTTGAGGGAGCAGTCTACATTTATAGTTTTATGACCTTGGAATATGCATCCCATTTTTATATTTTTCATTTTTGGATTTTTTTTACTGGACTTTTGGTCATGGACTTGACTATAGAGGTTTAGAGGGTTTCCCTTTTATTAGGACGAAGCGTTCATGCTTGATAAAAGGGTTAGGATTGAGGGTTGAAGGAGATAGGAATGACGGTGATAGGGACTGCTCAAGGGATCAAGCTCAATTCAAACATCAAATAAATAATTACTTGACTAATAGTAGACTGGTCAAAGATTCAAGACATAAAGGGGCTCAGGTTCTGACAAAAACCTGACCCGTGCTTATGTTATGATGTAAGGTCCGAGTCAATTGGGAGCAAACTTGCCCCATTTGCTTCGTTCCAAATTGGTCACATGTTGATTGATGTTGAAAGAGTTGGTTGATGTTTGGTTGAGTTCGGTTGATATTTGGTCAATGTTGGGTTGAATGATGTGATTAAAAGGTTGGTTGATGTGTGGTCCTTGTTTGGTCGATGTCTGGTCGAATGTTTGGTCAAGGTTGGGTTGACGGTCTGGTTGAGGTCAGGTTGAATTCGGGTTGATGCTTGTTTGGTCGAGGCATAGTCGAGGCTTGTTTAAGGTTTAGGATTAAAAGAGTGATTGATATTTGGTCGAGACTAGGTTGAAAGGTTGGTCAAGGCTTGGATGAAGGTTGAATTCCCCCAGCAGCTAGAGAGAATGTTTTATAGATTGGTTAAGGTTGATTGAGGCTTGGTGGTCAAATTGACTGTGTTGATGTCGAATAAGGGGGTTAAAGGTGGCAAAGAGACCATAATCAGGCGTGGAGATCCCGATTTAGGTGATGAGGTTTGAGAAGTGTGGGTCGGTGTTGACGATTTGTCGAAGGGGTGGTCAAGAGGATCCTTGATAAGAAGGGTATCCTTTCTCTGTTGTTGATGAATGATAGCTTTAAGAGTGCAACAACGCTTAGTGTCATGTCCTGAAGTGTGATGATAATGGCAAAATTTAGAGTTGTCGAACCAAGATGGTCTTGGTCCGCAAGTTGATGAGTGGGATGGTGTTGAAGGTTTGCTGATAGTGTGGTTGAGAAGAAGGGTGTCTTTCTCCAAACATTGGTGAACGACAACCTTGAGGGCACAACAATGCTCAGTGTCGTGCCTAAGCGTGCGATGATATGCACAAATCTGAGTGTCATCAAACCAGGGTAGTTTTGGTTCGAGGGATTGATATGGTTTAAGAGGTGGGAGATTGATGCGAGAAGACTGCAACAATTGCCGTAATAGCAAGGTATAAGAACCTGCTAATGGGTCTGCGTGTCTTGTTGCAGGAGGGGTTGATGACTTTGGTTTGAGAGGCATAAGAGGCATTGGTCATACCATCATTTTCATGGGTGGTGTAACCACACATGGAGATGGCACTTTAGTGGTGATAGGTGTTGGATGTTTTGTAGAAAATATATGTCTGATGGGTTGAGGGAGTAATGGAGGTGACTTGCCTCTGTGAGATATGGGAGTAGGAAGCACCCCTATTAAAGTGGATGGATGCGGGCCCAAAATTGAAGGTAATGATGAAGGTGGGGGAGGAGTCCTTTGGTGTGGTGTAGTGGCCTTCTTTGGTTTGAGGTGAGGGCCACCAGTGTGTAGGGTGAGGTTAGATGCGGGTTTGAGTTCGGATGTGGACGAAAGTGAGTGAGATGTAACAATCTCAGGCAAAGGGCAAGAGGAAACCCTGACTAGGTCTTCCTCGATCGAAATGGGCAAAGAGACTAGTTCTTCTCTTGATGGAGAAGAAATAGGAGAGTGTGGCTCTGCAATTGGATAGAGCGTAGGAATGGTCATGGTCTCGATGTGTGGTCTAGGCATGGGGAATGTATGATCCCCCATTGATGACAAAAAGGATGAGGGTGAGGCAGCCGGTGTGGGTGCCATCAAAGCATCCTCCAATATGAGAGAGGTCAATGGAGGACTAATAGGAGAAGAAAGTTCTTCATCCTATGGAGGAGGAATAGGGGAAGAAGGATCTTCCACCTGTGAAGGAGGTTGGTCAGGGACAAGAGAAAAGATAGTGTCAACCGTGTGTATATCATGGTCTTGAGGGTCATTGGTCATGGTCTGGACATTGTTTTGAGTAGGGGGATGGTTAGGAAAGGGTTGTTTGAAGATGTCAAGGTGTTGGTTGGGTGGTGCATTTGGGTTATCCAGGATAAGATCCCCCTTGTCTAGCATGTCTTGGATGATGTTTTTGATGGTTTGACAGTTATTCGTGTCATGGCCTTTGACAGGGTGATAGTTGCAAAAGTCATTCTCCCTATACCATGCAGGGATAGGTGTTGAGGGGTCAAATTGAGGTGGTCAGATTGAAGAGAGATTGAAGACCCCTTACTTGACGAGTTTATCCAAGACAGAGGCATATGACTCTCCAATTGGAGTGTATTGACGTTGTATGGATCGACGTTGGAAGTGATTATTGATGTAGTCTGATGTTAAAAACTGAGGTCAATTCGTTATTGTTGAAGATGATGGTCTAAAGATGACAGCGTTTGCCGACCCCTTGGACTGGGAGTGGGCAGAAGAAGGTTTGGACGAAGAAGGGTCATTATATTTTGCATTGTCATTACACAATTTGACCTTGTTTTCATCGATGGCACAGAGTTCAAGCTTTCTTGCCATGGTGAAAGCTTCATCAAAAGTGTGGAATGTCTAAATCCACAAGGTAGAAGAGATGTGCCTAGCACATGCTCGAGAAAAGATCTCGATGAGCTTAGGTTGAGGCAAGGAGAAGGAGAGCTAGTTGATTAGGGCTCTCTAACGGGCGACAAAATTGACTATTGATTCGTCCTCAAATTGCCTGATGGAATAAAGGTCTGTGATTGAGACTTGTTTAGTGATGTTGATAGAAAAATGGTCAAGAAATAATTGGGTGAGTTGAGCGAATGAAAAGATAGAATGTCTGGTAAGAGAGCCATACCAGTCAAGGGCGGGGCCAAAAAGTGACATGGGGAACGTGCATAGAAGTAACGCATCGTCATGGGCTATAAGGTAACAAGCATGTCTAAATTCTCGCAAGTGCTATTGCGGGTCTTCCTTGATTTGAAAGTGAGAGAATTTAGGAATCTCCCATTGACTGGGGTATGGCCTGATAGGCATAGAAGGATGAATGGGTTCCTTGCAAATTTGCTCATATGACAGAGCATTGCTTGAACTAGAGATAGAGGTCTCGAGATTGGACATTTTGTCCATCATCATTTTGATTATGTCTGTTGATAGATCGGTGGGTGGGGCACGCCCTAGGTTGTAGGGTACCTGAGAGGTGGTCGAAGAGGTGTATGATGTACTTGGTTGCACTTGTGTAGGCACAACATATGGGTAGTGAGTCATAGGGATAGATGTCGTGGTCAAAGGGGCTTGTGTCATGAAGTTGGAGGACACAAGTTGACTAGATACTGCCATAGGTGGTTGAGTGGCAGCACTAGTAAAAGGATAGGTTGTCACTCTTGCTTGTATAGGTGTAAGAGTGGGTGAGGTCAAGACAACCAAGTTCTGGTATGGTGTAGAACTTGGTTAAATTGTGTGGGGTTGAGGGGGTAATGACACCCTGATGGAGGTAGGTTCAAAAATAGATGAGGAGGCCAAACTTTGCATATTGGCCATGGTCGAGTGACTAGTCGAGATAATAGGATGAGTCATGATGGGTTGGGTAGCAGATGACGTTGATGTCATTGCTGTTGTGAGTGAAAGGTACCGCATTTGATTTCTTGTGAGATAGTTTTGGAGGGCTTTGACATTGAGGTCCAAGAATCTTTCGAAATCTTGGTCCCCTTTAGGGACAATGGGGGTCTGATTCAGGGTTGGTCACGTAGGAGTTCTTTTGATCTCCGAGTGGAACTCCATTATAGGACTGGTTATGCACGGGAAAGATGGAAGCGGTTGATACCTCACGTGGTCAAGAAGAGCCTTGGTTTGATTGTGTGTCAAAACCATTCAAGGCAAGAAGGGTCAAGTATTAGAAACTGCATTTTTTTAGTTTCAGAAACTCAAAATGTGGTTTTTTGCAAAAAAAGGGGGTCAGGTTTTAAGGCAGTTGTTTTGAAAAAAAGATTGTGACAGTGACCAACATCGGTTGAAAAACTGATGTCGGTGATATCAGATGGCCGACGTCGGTTAGATAACTGATGCCTACGAGGAAGGGTTGCCGACGTCGGTGATAAAATCGATGCCAGTGACTGTGGTTTATAGAAACCCAAAAGATTTGATAGTTTTATGAAAAAGGGAAGAAGAATGTCCTCACTAGCTCAAACAAGCAGATAAGAATAGAAAAATAGAGATGGAGACATGCAGACCCTAAGCGTTAAATCCTAAGAATCAACTTTTAGAATCTTGTGGCTTATGCCTTAAAATGATGTTTGGGAGGTTGGCTGGAAGAATGGGTCCTAGAAGAGGTAGTCTATGGATGGTTTCAGGTTTGTTTAGGCCCTCAAGAGTCTGGGTTAGGTTTGGTACGTGGCCTGGTGCTAAGGAGCAAGCTCCCCTCACTTCACGAGCCTAGTGATAAGCTGGTCTCGCTTAGCCAAAATATACATTCCCTAGAGATTATCCTCTGCCAGAGAATGGAGTGGGCTTTCCCCTTGGTGGTGAAATCCAAGTGAGATTGCCGGGATGGGTAAGGTATCTGTTGGGTGATGAAATCTCAGTCGGGCCTTGTCTCAGGTAAGTTTGATGTTTGATTTGTGTAGGTGATTAGGTTGTGTAATATAAGTGTGATTAATTCATGATGCAGTCTAATTAATAGATGTGGACTAAGAAATGCAAGCAAGTAGAAATGAAATGCAGTGTATTTTAAGCCCAAGTCAAAATTTTAGTTCGTATGAAGACAAATGGAGAAAGGGGTGAAGAGTATGATTTTTGACTAGTCTATGATGCAAGAAAAGAAAGAAGAGTTCTTTTTAATCCTGCTTATGATGTCTTTTAGAAGAGAAGAAAGAGGTGAAAAGGGAGAAACCTAATGCACCTATATGAACAGAAAGAAAAGGAACCCAAGGGAGACCCTAAGGTCCCACCGGGCATGCCAGAATGTTTCTATATGATTTTCGCTTTCACATTCAATAGAGAATAAGAAACTAAGAAGAAATGGTCTAAGGCTTGTATGTACCTAGATGAAGTCATGCACACCATAATCTAGATGTCGTGAGAACTCCTCTTTGGTTGTGGAGGATGACACTTGAAAAATAAAGATACTAAGACAAAGAAGGCGTTAGATGAGGAGATGGTGGGCTACCAAGCAAAAACCTAATCCCAAAAGCAAAAGCTTAAGGGATGTCAACCCACTGACTGATAAAAATAATGTCTGATAAAAGGCAGAATGATAAAATATTGAAATGATTAAAGACTAAAAAGGAAATGGAAATAAATGCTTACCTGAATACTGATGTCGGCCTGGTCACAGTCGCTAGTGTCGGTGGTCCTACCGACGTCAGTTGGTATGCCGACGTCGGTTGGGGTAGTGGTCTATGTGACCGACATCGGTCAAGGCAGTAGTTTGTGGATAAGGTCTGGATGAGTTTTTGGTCTGTGGACAGATCTGAAAGGGGTCTGGATGAGTTTTCATGCTACTTCGATGGTCTAAGAGAGTCTAGTTTTGGTTAATGGTCTGTGCAGAGGTTTGGGTAGAGTTGTAGGGACAATGGACAGAGTGTATGGTAAGGCAGAAGATAGAGGCAATAGGGAGTCAGAGAAAAGAGGATTCGGGTCTCATTTGGTTAACAGTCTAGTCTAGGGGGATATTACTTGAAAGTAATAAATGAAAACATAATGAAAACACAGACAATATACATACATGTGGCCTACTGAAGGAGTGCTGCTGATACCTATACCTGTTGTTGATGTAGCCTATGTGGACGACCTGTTGCTGGTGTAGAAGACTGATGCTGTTGATGAAGGTAGAGTCCCTGATATTATTGTAGATGGTGTTTGTTGTATGGAGGACCTGTGAAATAGAGTGAGAGGTCTGGTGGATACTTGTAGTGAAAGGGTTAGCAGTCGGGCACCGAGGAGATTGAAAGATTGAAGATTGAAGGATCCAATAAAAGAGGTCTGGATCTAAATTTACCTTCATAGGTAGATTAATGGATGCAAAAAATGGTTAAGGGTAACTGACGCTGGCAGAACTGCTGACGTCGACCGTAGAATGACTGACATCAGTGGCTGAAAGGTAGGCAGAAAGGCTAAAAATAGCCTTCAGTCTATTTTCCCAACTGTCAGGTCAGCGGGTGTTAGAAAATGGTCGAGAGGGGGCTTAAATGGATGCGAGGATGAGGAATAGGTCATAAATGGGGTTTAGGTCATTAAGGGATGGGAGGAAGGAATCCAAGGAGAGGAACCCAAGGGTGGTGAGGTGGCATGGGGAGAGAGAGAGGGAAGGAGAGAGAGGGGAGAAATATTAATTTAAAATAGATAATTATTTCAAATTAATAAAACATAAGATAGGTTAGGTATGGAAGTGGAAAGGGACCAAAGGGGACCAAGGGGGGAGTCGACCTAAGAAGTTGACATGATTTTGGTGTTTACATTTGCCCTTTTTTGTCTTGTTGGTTGTTCTGGACAAACTGCAAGACAAAAATAGGAGTTGGTTGCCCTAGGTATGGGATGAGGTTGATTTCATCTTGTTGGTTGTTCAACTGAACTGCAAGACAAAAACAAGAGGGTTGGTTGCCCCGATTATGGATGAGGTATTCCCCCTCAAAGCAGGAGTCGAGGAAAGGAAACTTGGAATTGGGTGCTGATTTGACAGAGAGTGGATGAAAAAATAGTGAGTGTGAACGCTATAATATTTGTGATTGTGCGTATACCACTACACGAGATGGTCAGGTCAAAGTGTCACGGGTCAAGGGTCGAGGAGTGCCAAAATTGAAATAATCAAGCCCTAACATTAGTCGTAGCTGATCGAGTTATTCAATCTAAGCTGAAGCTCCAATGGTCATCATGTTCCAGGTATCCCAGGCTTAAGAAGTGCTCCTGGAAACACTAAAATGTCCAAGTAGTGGGGATCAACCAACTTGCGATCCTATACTAGTGAAGGTCAAAAATAGTCTGTGCACAATTTTGCTAACCAGTCATGGGGTAGCATACATGCAAAAAAAACCAAGGCAAAGTCATCTTGCAAGTGGTCAGGGTCGGAGGAGATAGGCATGATCTCCATGGTCATTGGTCGAGGTGGATGGATGGACGAAAGAAAGTGGCTGAGCTAACCTCAGAAGACTGAGTGCTGCCTACATAGCCCCTGTGGTTAGGGCATCAGGCCAATGTAGTTCTCCCTAAAAGGGAGGAAGAGGGTCGAAGGTATGGATTGGTCTTGGTCAAGGTCAAGGTCATGGTCAAAGGATTGGTAAAAGGAAAGAATGGTTTGTCCATCAAGGAGACAAACAAATGAGGGTGGTCAAGCTAACCTCAAAAGACATCATGTCATCTGAGTGCTGCCTACATAGCCCTGATCTTAGGGCCTCAGACCAATGTAGTTCAGACAGAGGGGTCAAAGAGGTTGATGGTCTTGGTCGAGGTCAAGGTCATGGTTAAAGGATTGGTCAAAGGAAAGAATGGTTTGTCCATCAAGGAGATGAACAAATGAAGGTGGTTGAGCTAACCTCAAAAGACGTCGTGTCATCTGAGTGCTGCCTACATAGCCCCGGTGTTAGGGCCTCAGAAAAATGTAGTTCAGACTAGTTGAGAAGATTGGTCGATGATTCATTTGGTCATGTGTCGAAATGATGAGGAGAAAAAGATGTTACAGCCTTTTCCAAATGGTGTATTCTGTAACATTGGTTGAGAGGTCTTTCATCCCTAGAAATGTTCCATAGTCATGATGGATATATGCTAAAAATGAATTAAGGTCGATTTATGCTTTAGCAAGTATTGGTTTATGCTTAACATAAATTGTGTCTGGTCGATAGTTTCCATGTGTATTGGTGTCCATAGAAACTATGTGAAATAGACTAGGTCATGTCGGTGGTCTGAAAATGTTTTGGTTTTGATTTGGGTTTAGTTGGATAGATAATGATTGGGTTGAATGCATGACCAAAGTGTGACAAAAAGTGAAAGGCAAATTGCTCTTTCATTGACAAGGACCAGAATGATGGCATGGATAAGGGTTGTTACAAATAAAAGACCCATTCATGCATTACATCGTTGATCAGTGGTTGTGTTAGAGAAGCAATCGAATCACTTGACATTAAGTGAGCTCAAAATCCCTTGAGTATGCAGGGGTGATAGGTTTGATATGATATGTAAGGAAAGGGGAACCCTTTTTGGCAGGAACAACTTTGCCCTTTTTATAGGTGACCCCGAGAATGACTATAGACAAGTACATGACTCTAAAGTTTTGTCAGTCAATTTTTTTTTTTTTTTTTTTTTGAGGGTGCAGACTGATCAATGCGGGAAGCCTATGAGGAGATGTTGTCTTGCTTGGTGCTCATGTTGTGAAGTTAATCGATGCGGGAAACTTCAGAGATAGTGCTATGAATATAGCAAAATTTATGCATAGCCATCCTTCGAGGGAGTGGTCTATATTCTGCTTTTTATGTTTTTGATATGACTTTGGCCTAGCTATCCTTCAAGGGAGTACTCTAGCAAATACAGCAATGATGATGCAGCTATCCTTCGAGGGAGCGGTCCACATTTATAGTTTTATGACCTTGGAATATGCATCTCATTTTTATAGTTTTGATTTTTTGATTTTTTTTACTGGACTTTTGGTCATGGACTTGACTATAGAGGTTTAGAGGGTTTCCCTTTTATTAGGACAAAGCATTCATTCTTGATAAAAGGGTTAGGATTGAGGGTTGAAGGAGATAAGAATGACGGTGATAGGGACTGCTCAAGGGATCAAGATCAAGTCAAATGTCAAATAAATAATTACTTGACTAACAGTAGATTGGTCAAAGATGCAAGACATAAAGGGGCTCAGGTTCTGGCAAAGTCCTGACCCATGCTTGTGTTATGATGTAAGGTCCGAGTCAATTGGGAGCAAACTTGCCCCATTTGCTTTGTTCCAAATTGGTCACATGTTGATTGATGTTGAAAGAGTTGGTTGATGTTTGGTTGAGGTCAGTTGATATTTGGTCAATGTTGGGTTGGATGATGTGACTAAAAGGTTGGTTGATGTGTGGTCCTTGTTTGGTCAATGTCTGGTCGAATGTTTGGTCAAGGTTGGGTTGACGGTCTGGTTGAGGTTGGGTTGAATGTTTGGTCGAGGTCGGGTTGATGCTTGTTTGGTCGAGGCATAGTCGAGGCTTGGTCGAGGTTTAGGATTAAAAGAGTGATTGATATTTGGTTGAGACTGGGTTGAAAGGTTGGTCGAGGCTTGGATGAAGGTTGAATTCTCCCAATGGCTAGGGAGAATGTTTGATAGATTGGTTAAGGTCGATTGAGGATTGGTGGTCAAATTGACTATGTTGATGTCGAATAAGGGGGTTAAAGGCGACAAAGAGACCATAATTTGGCGTGGAGATCCTGATTTAGGTGACGAGGTTTGAAAAGAGTGGGTCGGTGTTGACGATTTGTCGAAGGGGTGGTCAAGAGGATCCTTGATAAGAAGGGTATCCTTTCTCCATTGTTGAAGAATGATAGCTTTAAGAGTGCAATAATGCTCAATGTCATGTCCCAGAGTGTGATGATAATGACAGAATTTAGAGTTGTCGAACCAAGATGGTCTTGGTTCGAGAGTTGATGAGTGGGATGGTGTTGAAGGTTTGCTGATAGTGTGGTTGAGAAGAAGGGTGTCTTTCTCCAAACATTGGTGAACGACAACCTTGAGGGCAAAAAAATGCTCAGTGTCATGCCCAAGCGTGTGATGATATGCAAAAATTTGAGTGTCATCAAACCAGGGCAATTTCGGTCTGAGGGATTGATATGGTTTAAGAGGCGGGAGATTGATGCGAGAAGACTGCAACAATTGCAGTAATAGCAAGGTATAAGAACCTGTTAATGGGTCTGTGTTTCTTATTATAGGAGGGGTTGATGAATTTGGTTTGAGAGGCGTAAGAGGCGTTGTTCGTACCATCATTTTCATGAGTGGTGTAACCACATGTGGAGATGGCACTTTAGTGGCGATAGGTGTTGGATGTTTTGGAGAAAATATATGTCTAATGGGTTGAGGGAGTAATGGAGGCAACTTACCTCTGTGAGATATGGGAGTATGAAGCACCCCTATTAAAGTGGAAGGATGCGGGCCCAAAAATGAAGGTAATGATGAAGGTGGGGGAGGAGTCCTCCGGTGTGGTGTAGTGGCCTTCTTTGGTTTGAGGTGAGGGCCACCAGTGTGCGGGGTGAGGTTAGATGCAGGTTTGAGTTTGGATGTAGACAGAAGTGAGTGAGATGTAGAAATCTCAGGCAAAGGGCAAGAGAAAACTGTGACTTGGTCTTCCTCGGTCAAAATGGGCAAAGAGACTGGTTCTTCTCTTGATGGAGAAGAAATAGGAGAGTGCGGCTCTGCAGTTGGATAGAGCGTAGGAATGGTCATGGTCTCAATGTGTGGTCTAGGCGTGGGGAATGTATGATCCCCCACAAAGAGACTAGTTCTTCTCTTGATGAAGAAGAAATAGGAGAGTGTGGCTCTGTAGTTGGATAGAGCGTAGGAATGGTCATAGTCTCAATGTGTGGTCTAGGCGTGGGGAATGTATGATCCCCCATTGATGACAAAAAGGATGAGGGTGAGGCAGCCGGTGTGGGTGCCATCAAAGCATCCTCCAATATGAGAGAGGTCGATGGAGGAGTAATAGGAGAAGAAAGTTCTTCATCCTATGGAGGAGGAATAGGGGAAGAAGGGTCTTCCACCTGTGAATGAGGTTGGTCAGGGACAAGAGAAAAGACAGTGTCGACCTTGTGTATATCATGGTCTTGAGGGTCATTGGTCATGGTCTGGACATTGTTTTGAGTAGGCGGATGGTTAGGAAAGGGTTGTTTGAAGATGTCAAGGTGTTGGTTGGGTGGTGCATTTGGATTATCCAAGATAAGATCCCCCTTGTCTAGCATGTCTTGGATGATGTTTTTTGTGGTTTGACAGTTATCCGTGTCATGGCCTTTGACACGGTGATAGTTGCAAAAGTTGTTCTCCCTTTACCATGTAGGGATAGGTGTTAAGGGGTCGAATTAAGGTGGTCAAATTGAAGGGAGATTGAAGACCCCCTGCTTGACAAGTTTATCCAAGACAGAGGCATATGACTCTCCAATTGGAGTGTATTGACGTTGTATGGATCGACGTTGAAAGTGTTTATTGATGTAGTCTGATATTGAAAACTGAGGTCGATTGGTTATTGTTGAAGATGATGGTCTAAAGATGACAGCATTTGCCAACCCCTTGGACTGGGAGTGGGCAGAAGAAGGTTTGGACGAAGAAGGGTCATTATATTTTGTGTTGTCATTACACAATTTGACCTTGTTTTTGTTGATGGCATAGAGTTCAAGCTTTCTTTCCATGGTGAAAGCTTCGTCAAAAGTGTGGAATGTCTAGATCCACAAGGTAGAAGAGATGTGACTAGCACATGCTTGAGAAAAGAGCTCGATGAGCTCAGGTTGAGGCAAGGAGAAGGAGAGCTGGTTGATCATGGCTCTCTAATGGGCGACAAAATTGACTATTTATTCGTCATCAAATTGCCTGATGGAATAGAGGTCTGTGATTGAGACTTGTTTAGTGATGTTGATAGAAAAATGGTCAAGAAATAATTGGGTGAGTTGAGCGAATGAAAAGATAGAATGTCTGGTAAGAGAGCTATACCAGTCAAGGGCGGGGCCAGAAAGTGACATGGGGAACGTGCGTAGAAGTAACACATCGTCATGGGCTATAAGATAACAAGCATGTCTAAATGCTCGTAAGTGCTGTTGTGGGTCTTCTTTGCTTTGAAAGTGAGAGAATTTAGGAAGCTCCCATTGACTGGGGTATGGCCTGATAGGCACAAAAAGATGAATGGGTTCGTTGGAAATTTGCTCATATGACAGAGTATTGCTTGAAACAGAGATAGAGGTCTCAAGACTGGACATTTTTTCCATCAGCATTTTGATTATGTCTACTGATGGATCGGTGGGTGGGGCACCCCCTAGGTTGTAGGGTACCTGGAAGGTGGTCGAAGAGGCGTATGACGTACTTGGTTGCGCTTGTGTAGGCACAACATATGGGTAGTGCATCATAGGGATAGATGTCGTGGTCAAAGGGGCTTGTGTCATGAAGTTGGAGGACACAAGTTGACTAGATACCACCATAGGTGGTTGAGTGGTGGCACTAGTAAAAGGATAGGTTGTCACTCCTACTTGTATAGGTGCAAGAGTGGGCGAGGTCGAGACAACCAAGTTCTGGTATGGTGTAGAACTTGGTTGAATTATGTGGGGTTGAGGAGGTAATGACACCCCGATAGAGGTAGGTTTGAAAATAGATGAGGAGGCCAAACTTTGCGTATTGGTCATGGTCGAGTGACTAGTCGAGATAATAGGATGAGTCATGATGGGTTAGGTACGGATGACGTCGATGTCATTGCTGCTTCGAGTGAAAGGTCCCACATTTGATTTCTTACGAGATAGTTTTGGAGGGATTTGACATTGAGGTCCAAGAATATTTCAAAATCTTGGTCCCCTTCTGGGACAATGGGGGTCTGAGTCAGGGTTGGTCGAGTAGGAGTTCTTTCGGTCTCTGAGTGGAACTCCATTTTAGGACTGGTTATGGACGGGAAAGACGGAAGCGGTTGATGCCTCACGTATTCAAGAAGAGCCTTGGTTTGACCGCGTGTCAAAACCATTCAAGGCAAGAAGGGTCAGGTTTCAGAAACTGTGTTTTTTCAGTTTCAGAAACTTAGAATGTGGTTTTTGGCAGAAAAAGGGGGTTGGGTTTTAAGGCAGTTGTTTTGAAAAAAAATATTGTGATAGTGACCAACGTCGGTTGAAAAACTGATGTCGGTGATATCAGATGGCCGATGTCGGTCAGATAATTGATGCCGGCGAGGAAGGGTTGCCAATGTCGGTGATAAAACTGATGCCAGTGACTGTGGTTTTCAGAAACCCAAAAGATTTGAGAGTTTTCTGGAAAAAGGGAAGAAGAATGTCCTCACTAGCTCAAACAAGCAGATAAGAACAGAAAAAGAGAGATGGAGACATGCAGACCCTAAGCATTAAATCCTAAGAATCAACTTTTAGAATCTTGTGGCTTATGCCTTAAAATGATGTTTGGGAGGTTGGCTAGAAGAATGGGTCCTAGAAGAGGTAGTCTATGGATAGTTTCAGGTTTGTTTAGGCGCTCAAGAGTCTGGGTTAGGTTCGATATGTGGCCTGGTACTAAGGAGCAAGCTCCCCTCACTTCACGAACCCAGTGATAAGCTGGTCTCACTTAACCAAAATATACCTTCCCTAGAGATTATCCTCTGCTAGAGAACAGAGTGGGCTTTCCCTTTGGTGGTGAAATCCAAGTGAGATTGTCGGGACGGGTAAGGTATCCACTGGGTGATGAAATCCCAATCGGGCCTTGTCTTAGGTAAGTTTGATGTTTGATTTGTGCAGGTGATTAGGTTGTGTAACATAAGTGTGATTAATTCATGATGCGGTCTAATTACTAGATGTGGACTAAGAAATGCAAGCAAGCAGAAATGAAATGCAGTGTATTTTAAGCCCATATCAAAATGTTAGTTCGTATGAAGACAAATGGAGAAAGGGGTGAAGATTATGATTTTTGACTAGTCTATGATGCAAGAAAAGAAAGAAGAGTTCTTTTTAATCCTGCTTATGATGTCTTTTAGAAGAGAAGAAAGAGGTGAAAAGGGAGAAACCTAATGCACCTATATGAACAAAAAGAAAAGGAACCCAAGGGAGACCCTAAGGTCCCACCGGGTGTGCCAGAATGTTTCTATAGGATTTTCACTTTCACATTCAAGAGAGAATAAGAAACTAAGAAGAAATGGTCTAAGGCTTGTATGTACCTGGATGAAGTCATGCACACCGTAATCCAGACGTCGTGAGAACTCCTCTTTGGTTGTGGAGGATGACACCTGCAAAAGAAAGAGACTAAGACAAAGAAGGTGTTAGATGAGGAGATGGTGGGCTGCCAAGTGAAAGCTTGATCCCAAAAGCAAAAGCTTGAGGGATGTCAACCCATTGACTGATAAAAATAATGTCTAATAAAAGGCAGAATGATAAAATACTAAAATGATTAAAGACTGAAAAGGAAATTGAAGCAAATGCTTACCTGAATGATGTTGTCAGCCTGGTCATAGTCACCGGCGTCAGTGGTCCTACCGGCATCAGTTGGTGAAGGTCTGTCGACGTCGGTTAGCCTGCCAACGTCGGTTGGGGCAGTGGTCTATGCGACTGGCATCGGTTGGGGTAGTAGTCTATGGACGAGGTCTGGATGAGTTTTTGGTCTGTGGATGGATCTGAAAGGGGTCTGGATTGGTTTTCATGCTATTTGGATGGTCTGAGAGAGTCTGGTTTTGGTTAATGGTCTGTGCAGAGGTTTGGGCAGAGTTGCAGGGACAATGGATAGAGTGTATGGTAAGGTAGAAGACAGAGGCAATAGGGAGTCTGAGAAATGAGGATTCGGGTCAGGTTTGGTTAACAGTCTAGTCTGGGAGGATATTACTTGAAAGTAATAACTGAAAACATAATGAAAACATAGACAATATACATACATGTGGCCGGCTAAAGGAGTGTTGTTGATACCTATACCTATTGTTGATGTAGCCTGTGTGGAGGACCTATTGCTGGTGTAGAAGATTGATGTTGTTGATGAATGCAGAGTCCCTATTGTTTCTTTAGATTGTGTTTGTTGTATGGAGGACCTGTGAAAGAGAGTGAGAGGTCTGGTGGATACCTGCAGTGAAAGGGTTAGCATTTGGGTGCTGAGGAGATTGAAAGATTGAAGATTGAAGGATCCAATGAAAGAGGTCTAGATCTGAATTTAACTTCACAGGAAGATTAATGGAGGTAGAAAATGGTTAAGGGTAACTGACGCTGGCAAAACCGTCGACATCGGACGTAGAATGACTGACGTCGGTGGCTGGAAGGCGGGCAGAAAGGCTAAAAATAGCCTTCAATCTATTTTCCCAACTGCCGGGTCAGTGGGTGTTAGAAAATGGTCGAGAAGGGGCTTAAATAGACACGAGGATGAGGAGTAGGTCATAAAAGGGGTTTATGTCATTAAGGGATGGGAGGAAGGGATCCAAGGAGAGGAACCCAAGGGTGGTGAGGTGGCATGGGGAGAGAGAGAGGGAAGGAGAGAGAGGGGATAAATATTAATTTAAAATAGATAATTATTTCAAATTAATAAAACATAAGATAGGTTAGGGATGGAAGTGGAAAGGGACCAAAGGGGACCAAGGGGGGAGTTGACCTAAGGAGTAGACATGATTTCGGTGTCTACATTTGCCCCTTTTTGTCTTGTTCATTATTCTGGATGAACTACAAGACAAAAACAAGAGTTGGTTGCCACAGGTATGGGATGAGGTTGATTTCGTCTTGTTGGTTGTTCAAGTAAACTGCAAGACAAAAACAAGAGGGTTGGTTGCCTTTATTATGGATGAGGTATTCCCCCTCAAAGCAGGAGTCAAGGGAAGGAAACCTGGAATTGGGTGCTGATTTGACAGAGAGTGGATGAAAAAATAGTGAGTGTGAATGCTGCAATAGTTGTGATTGTGCATATACCACTGCACGAGATGGTCAGGTCAAAGTGTCACAGGTCAAGGGTCGAGGAGTGCCAAAATTGAAATAACCAGGCCCTAGCATTAGTCGTAGCTGATTGGGTTATTCAATCTAAGTTGAAGCTCCAATGGTCATCATGTTCAAGGTATCTCGGGCTCAGGAAGTGATCCTGGAAACACGAAAATGTCACAAGTAGTGGGGATCAACCGGCTTGCGATCCTATACTTGTGAAGGTCAAAAATAGTCTGTGCACAATTTTGTTAACCAGTCGTGGGGTAGCATACATGCAAAAACAACCAAGGCGAAGTCGTCTTGGAAGTGGTCAGGGTCGGAGGAGATAGGCGTGATCTCCATGGTTATTTGTCGAGGAAGATGGATGGATGAAAGAAAGTGGCTGAGCTAACCTCAAAAGACTGAGTGCTACCTACATAGCCCCTGTGGTTAGGGCCTCAGGCCAATGTAGTTCTCCCTAAAAGGGAGGAAGAGGGTCGAAGGTATGGATTGGTCTTGGTCGAGGTCAAGGTCATGGTCAAAGGAAAGAATGGTTTATCCATCAAGCGGACGAACAAACGAGGGTGGTCAAGCTAACCTCAGAAGACATCGTGTCATCTGAGTGCTGCCTACATAGCCTCGGTCTTAGGGCCTCAGACCAATGTAGTTCAGACTATTTGAGAAGATTGGTTGATGATTGGTTTGGTCATGTGTCGAAATGATGAGGAGAAAAAGATGTCACAGCCTTTTCCAAATGGTGTATTTTGTAACATTAGTTGAGAGGTCTTTCATCCCTAGCAATGTTCCATAGTCATGATGGATGTATGCTAAATATGAATTGAGGTCTATTTATGCTTCAGCAAGTATTGGTTTATGCTTAACATACATTGTGTCTGGTCGATAGTTTCCATGTGTATTGGTGTCCATAGAAACTATGTGAAATAGACTAGGTCATGTCGGTGGTCTGAAAATGTTTTGATTTTGATTTGGGTTTGGTTGGATAGATAATGATTGGGTTGAATGCATGACCAAAGTGTGACAAAAAGTGAAAGGCAAATTGCTCTTTCATTGACAAGGACCAGAATGATGGCATGGATAAGGGTTGTTAGAAACAAGAGACCCGTTCATGCATTGCATCGTTGATCAGTGGTTGTGTTAGAGAAGCAATCGAATCACTTGACGTTAAGTGAGCTCAAAATCCCTTGAGTATGTAGGGGTGATAGGTTTGATATGATATGTAAGGAAGGGGGAACCCTTTTTGGCAGGAATAACTTCGCCCCTTTTATAGGTGACCCCGAGAACGACTATAGACAAGTCCATGACTCTAAAGTTTTGTCAGTCAATTTTTTTTTTTTTTTTTTGGGTGTAGACTGATAGATGTGGGAAGCCTACGAGGGGATGTTGTCTTGCTTGGTGGTCATGTTGTGAAGCTGATCGATGCGGGAAGCTTCAGAGATAGTGTTGTGTATGTAGCAAAATTTATGCATAGCCATCCTTTGAGGGAGTGGTCTATATTCTGCTTTTTATGTTTTTGATATGACTTTGGCCTAGCTGTCCTTCAAGGGAGCAGTTTAGTAAATACAACAATGATGATGCAGCTGTCCTTTGAGGGAGCAGTCTACATTTATAGTTTTATGACCTTGGAATATGCATCTCATTTTTATAGTTTTGATTTTTTGATTTTTTTACTGGACTTTTGGTCATGGACTTGACTATAGAGGTTTAGAGGGTTTCCCTTTTATTAGGATGAAGCGTTCATGCTTGATAAAAGGGTTAGGATTGAGGGTTGAAGGAGATAGGAATGATGGTGACAGGGACTGCTCAAGGGATCGAGCTCAAGTCAAACATCAAATAAATAATTACTTGACTAACAGTAGACTGGTCAAAGATGCAAGACATAAAGGGGCTCAGGTTCTGACAAAGTCCTGACCCGTGCTTGTGTTATGATGTAAGGTCCGAGTCAATTGGGAGAAAACTTGCCCCATTTGCTTCATTCCAAATTGGTCACATGTTGATTGATGTTGAAATATTTGGTTGATGTTTGGTTGAGGTCAGTTGATATTTGGTCAATGTTTGGTTGGATGATGTGATTAAAAGGTTGGTTGATGTGTGGTCCTTGTTTGGTCGATGTCTGGTCGAATGTTTGGTCAAGGCTGGGTCAACGGTCTGGTTGAGGTCGGGTTGAATGTTTGGTCGAGGTCGGGTTGATACTTGTTTGGTCGAGGCATAGTCGAGGCTTGGTCGAGGTTTAGGATTAAAAGAGTGATTGATATTTGGTCGAGACTAGGTTGAAAGTTTGGTCGAGGCTTGGATGAAGGTTGAATTCCCCCAACGGATAGGGAGAATGTTTTATAGATTGGTTAAGGTCGATTGAGGCTTGGTGGTCAAATTGACTGTGTTAATGTTGAATAAGGGGGTTAAAGGCGGCAAAGGGACCATAATCAGGTGTGGAGATCCTGATTTAGGTGACGAGGTTTGAGAAGCGTGGGTCGGTGTTGACGATTTGTTGAAGGGGTGGTCAAGAGGATCCTTGATAAGAAGGGTATCCTTTCTCCGTTTTTGATGAATGATAGCTTTAAGAGCGCAACAACGCTCAGTGTCATGTCCCAGAGTGTGATGATAATGATAGAATTTAGAGTTGTTGAACCAAGATGGTCTTGGTCTGAGAGTTGATGAGTGGGATAGTGTTGAAGGTTTGCTGATAGTGTGGTTGAGAAGAAGGGTGTCTTTCTCCAAACATTGGCGAATAACAACCTTGAGGGCATAACAATGCTTAGTGTTCTACCAAGGCATGCGATGATATGCACAAATCTGAGTGTTGTCGAACCAGGGCGGTTTTGGTCCGAGGGATTGATATGGTTTAAGAGGTGGGAGATTGATGCAAGAAGACTGCAACAATTGCCATCACAGCAAGCTATAAGAACCTGCTAATGGGTCTACGTGTCTTGTTGCAAGAGGGGTTGATGACTTTGGTTTAAGAGGCATAAGAGGTGGTTGTCATACCATCATTTTCATGGGTGGTGTAATCACACGTGGAGATGGCACATTAGTGGTGATAGGTGTTAGATGTTTTGGAGAAAATATATGTCTGATGGGTTGAGGGAGTAATGGAGGCAACTTGCCTCTGTGAGATATGGGAGTAGGAAGCACCCCTATTAAAGTGGATGGATGTGGGCCCAAAATTGAAGGTAATGATGAAGGTGGGGGAGGAGTCCTCTGGTGTGGTGTAGTGGCCTTCTTTGGTTTGAGGCGAGGGTCACCAGTGTGCGGGGTGAGGTTAGATGTGGGTTTGAGTTTGGATGTGGACGAAAGTGAGTGAGATGTAGCAATCTCAGGCAAAGGGCAAGAAGAAATCGTGACTGGGTCTTCCTCGATCAAAATGGGCAAAGAGACTGGTTCTTTTCTTGATGGAGAAGAAATAGGAGAGTGTGGCTCTGTAGTTTGATAGAGCGTAGGAATGGTCATGGTCTCGATGTGTGGTCTAGGCGTGGGGAATGTATGATCCCCCATTGATGACAAAAAGGATGAGGGTGAGGCAGCCGGTGTGGGTGCCATCAAAGCATCCTCCAATATGAGAGAGGTCGATGGAGGACTAATAGGAGAAAAAAGTTCTTCATCTTGTGGAGGAAGAATAGGGGAAGAAGGGTCTTCCACCTGTGAAGGAGGTTGGTCAGGGACAAGAGAAAAGACAATGTCGACCGTGTGTATATCATGGTCTTGAGGGTCATTGGTCATGGTCTGGACATTGTTTTGAGTAGGTGGATGGTTAGGAAAGGGTTGTTTGAAGATGTCAAGGTGTTGGCTGGGTGGTGCATTTGGGTTATCCAGGATAAGATCCCCCTTGTCTAGCATGACTTGGATGATGTTTTTGACAGTTTGACAGTTATTCGTGTCATGGACTTTGACACGGTGATAGTTGCAAAAGTCGTTCTCCCTGTACCATGCAGGGATAGGTGTTGAGGGGTCAAATTGAGGTGGTCAAATTGAAGGGAGATTGAAGACCCCCTGCTTGACGAGTTTATCCAAGACAGAGGCATATGACTCTCTAATTGGAGTGTATTGATGTTGTATGGATCGACATTAGAAGTGTTTATTGATGTAGTCTGATGTTGGAAATTGAGGTCGCTTGGTTATTGTTGAAGATGATGGTCTAAAGATGACAGCGTTTGCCGACCCCTTAGACTGGGAGTGGGTAGAAGAAGGTTTAGACGAAGAAGGGTCATTAGATTTTGCATTGTCATTATGAAATTTGACCTTGTTTTCGTTGATGGCACAGAGTTCAAGCTTTCTTGCCATGGTAAAAGCTTTGTCAAAAGTATAGAATGTCTAGATCTGTAAGGTAGAAGAGATGTGACTAGCACATGCTCGAGAAAAGAGCTCGATGAGCTCAAGTTGAGGCAAAGAAAAGGAGAGCTGATTGATTAGGGCTCTCCAATGGGTGACAAAATCGACTATTGATTCATCGTCAAATTGCCTGATGAAATAGAGGTCTGTGATTGAGACTTGTTTAGTGATGTTGATAGAAAAATGGTCAAGAAATAATTGTGTGAGTTGAGCGAATGAAAAGATAGAATGTCTGGTAAGAGAGCTATACCAATCAAGGGCAGGGCTAGAAAGTGACATGGGGAACGTACATAGAAGTAACGCATCATCATGGGCTATAAGATAACAAGCATGTCTAAATGCTCGTAAGTGTTGTTGTGGGTCTTCCTTGCTTTGAAAGTGAGATAATTTAGGAAGCTCCCATTGACTGGGGTATGGCATGATAGGCACAGAAGGATGAATGGGTTCATTGCAAATTTGCTCATATGACAGAGCATTGCTTGAACTAGAGATAGAGGTCTCGAGACTAGACATTTTGTCCATCAGCATTTTGATTATTTCTACTGACGGATCGGCAGGTGGGGCACCCCCTATGTTGTAGGGTACTTAAAAGGTGGTTGAAGAGGCGTATGACGTACTTGGTTGCGCTTGTGTAGGCATAACATATGGGTAGTGCATCATAGGGATAGATGTCGTGTTCAAAGAGGCTTGTGTCATGAAGTTAGAGGACACAAGTTGACTAGATACCACCATAGGTGGTTGAGTGGCGGTACTAGTAAAAGGATAGGTTGTCACTCCTACTTGTATAGGTGCAAGAGTGGGCGAGGTCGAGACAACCAAGTTCTGGTATGGTTTAGAACTTTGTTTAATTGTGTGGGGTTGAGGGGGTAATGACACCCCGATGGAGGTAGGTTCAAAAATAGATGAGGAGGCCAAACTTTGCATATTGGCCATGGTCGAGTGACTAGTCGAGATAATAGGCTGAGTCATGATGGGTTGGGTAGCAAATGATGTCGATGTCATTGCCATTGTGAGTGAAAGGTCCCACATTTGATTTCTTGCGAGATAGTTTTGGAGGACTTTGACATTGAGGTCCAAGAATCTTTTAAAATCTCGGTCCCCTTCAGGGACAATGGGGGTCTGAGTTGGGGTTGGTCGAGTAGGAGTCTTTCAGTATCTGAGTGGAACCCCATTATAGGACTAGTTATGGATGGGAAAGACGGAAGCAGTTGATGCCTCATGTGGTTAAGAAGAGCCTTGGTTTGACTGCATGTCAAAACCATTCAAGGCAAGAAGGGTCAGGTTTCAAAAACTGTGTTTTTTTAGTTTCAGAAACTCAGAATGTGGTTTTTGGCATAAAAAGGGGGTCAAGTTTTAAGGCAGTTGTTTTGAAAAAAAATATTGTGACAATGACCGACGTCGGTTGAAAAACTGATGTCAGTGATATCAGATGGCCGACATCGGTCAGATAACTGATGCCAGCGAGGAAGGGTTGCCAACGTCGATGATAAAACCGATGTAGGTGACTGTGGTTTTCAAAAACCCAAAATATTTGAGAGTTTTTGGAAAAAGGGAAGAAGAACGTCCTCACTATCTCAAACAAGCAGATAAGAATAGAAAAATAGAGATGGAGACAGGCAGACCCTAAGCGTAAAATCCTAAGAATCAACTTTTAGAATCTTGTGGCTTATGCCTTAAAATGATGTTTGGGAGGTTGGCTGGAAGAATGGGTCCTAGAAGAGGTAGTCTATGGATGGTTTCAGGTTTGTTTTGGCGCTCAAGAGTCTGAGTTAGGTTCGGTACGTGGCTTGGTGCTAAGGAGCAAGCTCCCCTCACTTCACGAGCCCAGTGATAAGCTGGTCTCACTTATCCAAAATATACCTTCCCTAGAGATTATCCTCCGCCAGAGAACAGAGTGGGCTTTCCCCTTGGTGGTGAAATCCAAGTGAGATTGTCAGGACGGGTAAGGTATCCGCTGGGTGATGAAATCCCAGTCGGGCATTGTCTCAGGTAAGTTTGATGTTTGATTTGTGCAGGTGATTAGGTTGTGTAACATAAGTGTGATTAATTCATGATGCGGTCTAATTAATAGATGTGGACTAAGAAATGCAAGCAAGCAAAAATGAAATGCAATGTATTTTAAGCCCATATCAAAATGTTAGTTCGTATGAAGACAAATGGAGAAAGGGGTGAAGAGTATGATTTTTGACTAGTCTATGATGCAAGAAAAGAAAGAAGAGTTATTTTTAATCTTGCTTATGATGTCTTTTAGAAGAGAAGAAAGAGGTGAAAAGGGAGAAACCTAATGCACCTATATGAACAGAAAGAAAAGGAACCCAAGGGAGACCCTAAGGTCCCACCGGGCATGCCAGAATGTTTCTATACGATTTTCGCTTTCACATTCAAGAGAGAATAAGAAACTAAGAATAAATGGTCTAAGGCTTGTATGTACCTGGATGAAGTCATGCACACCGTAATCAAGACGTCATGAGAACTCCTCTTTGGTTTTGGAGGATGACACCTACAAAAGAAAGAGACTAAGACAAAGAAGGCGTTAGATGAGGAGATGGTGGGCTGCCAAGCGAAACCCTGATCCCAAAAGCAAAAGCTTGAGGGATGTCAACCCACTGACTGATAAAAATAATGTCTGATAAAAGGCAGAATGATAAAATACTGAAATGATTAAAGACTAAAAAGGAAATGGAAGAAAAGGCTTACCTAAATTCTACTATCGGCCTGGTCACAGTCAACGGCATCGATTGGTGAAGGTCTGCCGACGTCGGTTAACCTGCCGACGTCGGTTGGGGAAGTGGTCTATGTGACCAGCGTCGGTCGAGGCAGTAGTCTGTGGATGAGGTCTGGATGAGTTTTTGGTCTGTGGATGGATTTTAAAGGGGTCTAGATGGGTTTTTGTGCTATTTGGATGGTCTGAGAAAGTCTGGTTTTGGTTAATGGTCTGTACAGAGGTTTGTGCAGAGTTACAAGGACAATGGACAGATTGTATGGTAAGGCAGAAGACAAAGGCAATAGGGAGTCAGACAAATGAGGATTTGGGTCCAGTTTGATTAATAGTCTAGTCTGGGGGGATATTACTTGAAATCAATAACTGAAAACATAATGAAAACACAAATAATATACATACCTGTGGCCTGCTGAAGGAGTGCTGCTAATACCTGTACCTGTTATTGATGTAGCTTGTGTGGAGGACCTATTGCTGGTGTAGAAGACTGATGCTATTGATGAAGGTAGATTCCTTGCTATTGTTGTAGATGGTGTTTTCTGTATGGAGGACCTGTGAAAGAGAGTGAGAGGTCTGGTGGATACCTGCAGTGAAAGGGTTAGCAGTCGGGCGCCGAGGAGATTGAAACATTAAAGATTGAAGGATCCAATGAAAGAGGTCCAGATCTGAACTTACCTTTGGAGGTAGATTAACAGATGCAAAAAATGCTTAAGGGTAACCGACACTGGCAGAACCACCGACGTCGACCATAGAATGACCGACGTCGGCGGCTGGAAGGTGGGCAGAAAGGCTAAAAATAGCCTTCAGTCCGTTTTCCCAACTACCAGGTCAGTGGGTGTTAGAAAACGGTCGAGAGGGGGCTTAAATGGATGCAAGGATGAGGAATAGGTCATAAATGGGGTTTAGGTCATTAAGGGATGGGAGGAAGGGATCCAAGGAGAGGAACCCAAGGGTGGTGAGGTGGCACGGGGAGAGAGAGAGGGAAGGAGAGAGAGGGGAGAAATATTAATTTAAAATAGATAATTATTTCAAATTAATAAAACATAAGATAGGTTAGGGATGGAAGTGGAAAGGGACCAAAGGGGACCAAGGGGGGAGTCGACCTAGGGAGTAGACATGATTTCGGTGTCTACATTTGCCCCTTTTTGTCTTGTTGGTTATTTTGGATGAACTGCAAGACAAAAATAGGAGTTGGTTGCCCCAGGTATGGGATGAGATTGATTTCATCTTGTTGGTTGTTCAAGTGAACTGCAAGACAAAAAAAAGAGGGTTGGTTGCCCTGATTATGGATGAGGTATTCCCCCTCAAAGCAGGAGTTGAGGGAAGGAAACTTGGAATCGGGTGTTGATTTGACAAAGAGTGGATGAAAAAATAGTGAGTGTGAATGTTGCAATAGTTGTGATTGCACATATACCACTGCACGAGATGGTCAGGTTAAAATGTCACAGGTCAAAGGTCGAGGAGTGCCAAAATTAAAATAACCGGGCCCTAGCATTAGTCATAGTTGATCGGGTTATTCAATCTAAGCTGAAGCTCCAATGGTCGTCGTGTTATAGGTATCTCAGGCTCAGGAAGTGCTCCTTGAAACACGAAAATGTCACAAGTAGTGGGGATTAACCAGCTTGCGATCCAATACTTGTGAAGGTCAAAAATAATTTGTGCACAATTTTCCTAACCAGTCGTGGCGTAGCATACATGCAAAAACAACCAAGGTGAAGTCGTCTTGGAAGTGGTCAAGGTTGAAAGAGATAGGCGTGATCTCCATGGTCATTGGTCAAGGTGGATGGATGGAGGAAAGAAAGTGGCCGAGCTAACCTCAGAAGACTGAGTGCTGCCTACATAGCCCCTGTGGTTAGGGCCTCAGGCCAATGTAGTTCTCCCTAAAAGGGAGGAAGAGGGTCGAAGGTATGGATTGGTCTTGGTCGAGGTCGGGGTCATGGTCAAAGGATTGGTAAAAGGAAAGAATGGTTTGTCCATCAAGGAGATGAAAAAATGAGGGTGGTCGAGCTAACCTCAGAAGATGTCGTGTCATCTCAGTGCTGCCTACATAGCCCCAGTCTTACGGCCTCAGACCAATGTAGTTCAGACAGAGGGGTCAAAGAGGTCGATGGTCTTGGTCGAGGTCAAGGTCATGGTCAAAGGATTGGTCAAAGGAAAGAATGGTTTGTCCATCAAGGAGACGAACAAATGAGGGTGGTTGAGCTAACCTTAGAAGACATCATGTCATCTGAGTGCTACCTACATAGCCTCGGTCTTAGGGCCTCAGACCAATGTAGTTTAGACTAGTTGAGAAGATTGCTCGATGATTGGTTTGGTCATGTGTCGAAATGATGAGGAGAAAAATATGTTACAGCCTTTTCCAAATGGTGTATTCTTTAACATTGGTTGAGAGGTCTTTCATCCCTAGCAATGTTCCATAGTCATGATGGATGTATGCTAAAAATAAATTGAGGTCTATTTATGATTCAGCAAGTATTGGTTTATGCTTAACAAAAATTGTGTCTGGTCGATAGTTTCCATGTGTATTGGTGTCCATAGAAACTATGTGAAATAGACTAGGTCATATCGGTGGTCTGAAATTGTTTTGGTTTTGATTTGGGTTTGGTTGGATAAATAATGATTGGGTTGAATGCGTGACCAAAGTGTGACAAAAAGTGAAAGGCAAATTGCTCTTTCATTGACAAGGACCAGAATGATGGCATGGAGAAGGGTTGTTAGAAACAAAAGACCCGTTCATGCATTGCATCGTTGATCAGTGGTTGTGTTAGAGAAGCAATTGAATCACTTGACATTAAGTGAGCTCGAAATCCCTTGAGTATGCAAGGGTGATACGTTTGATATGATATGTAAGGAAGGGGGAACCCTTTTTGGTAGGAACAACTTTGCCCCTTTTATAGGTGACCCCGAGAACGACTATAGACAAGTCCATGACTCTAAACTTTTGTTAGTCAATTTTTTTTTTTTTTTTTGAGGGTGCAGACTGATCGATGCGGGAAGCCTGCGAGGAGATGTTGTCTTGCTTGGTGCTCATGTTGTGAAGCTAATCGATGCAGGAAGCTTCAGAGAAAGTCTTGTGAATATAGCAAAATTTATGCATAGCCATCCTTCGAGGGAGTGGTCTATATTCTGCTTTTTATGTTTTTGATATGACTTTGGCCTTGTTGTCCTTCAAGGGAGTACTCTAGCAAATACAGCAATGATGATGCAGTTATCCTTCGAGGGAGCAGTCCACATTTATAGTTTTATGACCTTGGAATATGCATCTCATTTTTATAGTTTTGATTTTTTGATTTTTTTTACTGGACTTTTGGTCATGGACTTGACTATAGAGGTTTAGAGGGTTTCCCTTTTATTAGGACGAAGCGTTCATGCTTGATAAAAGGGTTAGGATTGAGGGTTGAAGGAGATAGGAATGACAGTGATAGGGACTGCTCAAGGGATCGAGCTCAAGTCAAACATCAAATAAATAATTACTTGACTAACAGTAGACTGGTCAAAGATGTAAGACATAAAGGGGCTCAGGTTCTGACAAAGTCCTGACCCGTGCTTGTGTTATGATGTAAGGTCCAAGTCAATTGGGAGCAAACTTGCCCCATTTGCTTCATTCCAAATTGGTCACATGTTGATTGATGTTGAAAGAGTTGGTTGATGTTTGGTTGAGGTTGGTTGATATTTGGTCAATGTTGGGTGGGATGATGTGATTAAAAGGTTGGTTGATGTGTGGTCCTTGTTTGGTCGATGTCTGGTCGAATGTTTGGTCAAGGTTGGGTCGACAGTCTGGTTGAGGTCGGGTTGAATGTTTGGTCGAGGTCGGGTTGATGCTTGTTTGGTCGAGGCATAGTCGAGGCTTGGTTGAGGTTTAGGATTAAAAGAGTGATCGATATTTGGTCGAGACTGGGTTGAAAGGTTGGTCGAGGCTTGGATGAAGGTTGAATTCCCCCAGCTGCTAGGGAGAATGTTTGATAGATTGGTTAAGGTCGATTGAGGCTTGGTGGTCAAATTGACTGTGTTGATGTCGAATAAGGGGGTTAAAGGCGGCAAAGGGACCATAATCAGGTGTGGAGATCCCGATTTAGGTGACGAGGTTCGAGAAGCGTGGGTCGGTGTTGATGATTTGTCGAAGGGGTGGTCAAGAGGATATTTGATAAGAAGGGTATCCTTTCTCCATTATTGACGAATGATAGCTTTAAGAGCACAACAATGCTCAGTGTCATGTCCCAGAGTGTGATGATAATGACAGAATTTAGAGTTGTCGAACCAAGATGGTCTTGGTTCGAGAGTTGATGAGTGGGATGGTGTTGAAGGTTTGTTGATAGTGTGGTCAAGAAGAAGGGTGTCTTTCTCCAAACATTGGTGAATGACAACCTTGAGGGCACAACAATGCTTAGTGTCATGCCCAGGCGTGTGATGATACGCACAAATCTGAGTGTCATCGAACCAGGGTGGTTTTGGTTTGAGGGATTGATATGGTTTAAGAGGCGGGAGATTGATGCGAGAAGACTGCAACAATTTCCGTAATAGGAAGGTATAAGAACCTGCTAATGGGTCTATGTGTCTTATTGTAGGAGGGGTTGATGACTTTGGTTTGAGAGTCATAAGAGGCATTGGTCGTACCATCATTTTTGTGGGTGGTGTAACCACACATGGAGATGGCACTTTAGTGGTGATAGGTGTTGGATGTTTTGGAGAAAATATATGTCTGATGGGTTGAGGGAGTAATGGAGGCGACTTGCCTTTGTGAGATATGGGAGTAGGAAGCACCCCTATTAAAGTGGATGAATGTGGGCCCAAAATTGAAGGTAATGATGAAGGTGTGGTAGGAGTCCTCCGGTGTGGTTTAGCGGACTTCTTTGGTTTGAGGTGAGGTCCACTAGTGTGCGGGGTGAGGTTAGATGCGGGTTTGAGTTCGGATGTGGACGGAAGTGAGTGAGATGTAGAAATCTCAGGAAAAGGGCAAGAGGAAACCATGACTGGGTCTTCCTCGGTCAAAATGGGCAAAGAGATTAGTTCTTCTCTTGATGGAGAAGAAATAGGAGAGTGTGGCTCTGCAGTTGGATAGAGCGTAGGAATGGTCATGGTCTCGATGTGTGGTTTAGGTGTGGGGAATGGATGATCCCCCATTGATGACAAAAAGGATGAGGGTGAGGCAGCCAGTGTGGGTGCCATCAAAGCATCCTCCAATATTTGGGAGATCAATGGAGGACTAATAGGAGAAGAAAGTTCTTCATCCTATGGAGGAGGAATAGGGGAAGAAGGTTCTTCCACCTGTGAAGGAGGTTGGTCAGGGACAAGAGAAAAGACAGTGTCAACCGTGTGTATATCATGGTCTTGAGGGTCATTGGTCATGGTTTGGACATTTTTTTGAGTAGACGGATGGTTAGAAAAGGGTTTTTTGAAGATGGCAAGGTGTTGGTTGGGTGGTGCATTTGGGTTATCCAGGATAAGATCTCCCTTGTCTAGCATGTCTTGGATGATGTTTTTGATGGTTTGACAGTTATCCGTGTCATGGCCTTTGACACGGTGATAGTTGCAAAAGTCATTCTCCCTATACCATGCAGGGATAGGTGTTGAGGGGTGGAATTGAGGTGGTCAGATTGAAGGGAGATTGAAGACCCCTTGCTTGACGAGTTTATCCAAGATAGAGGCATATGACTCTCCAATTGGAGTGTATTGACGTTGTATGGATCGACGTTGGAAGTGTTTATTGATGTAGTCTGATGTTGAAAACTGAGGTCAGTTGGTTATTGTTGAAGATGATGGTCTAAAGATGATAGTGTTTGTTGACCCCTTGGAATGGGAGTGGGCAGAATAAGGTTTGGACGAAGAAGGGTCATTAGATTTTATGTTGTCATTACGCAATTTTATCTTGTTTTCATCGATGGCATAGAGTTTGAGCTTTCTTGCCATGGTGAAAGCTTCATCGAAAGTGTGAAATGTCTAGATCCGCAAGGTAGAAGAGATGTGCCTAGGACATACTCGAGAAAAGAGCTTGATGAGCTCAGATTGAGGCAAGGAGAAGAAGAGCTGGTTGATCATGTCTCTCCAACGGGTGACAAAATTGACTATTGATTCGTCGTCAAATTGCCTGATGGAATAGAGTTCTGTGATTGAGACTTGTTTAGTGATGTTGATAAAAAAATGGTCGAGAAATAATTGGGCGAGTTGAGAGAATGAAAAGATATAATGTCTGGTAAGAGAGCTATACCAGTCAAGGGCGGGGCCAGAAAGTGACATGAGGAACATGCATAGAAGTAACACATTGTCATGGGCTATAAGATAACAAGCATGTCTAAATGCTCGTAAGTGTTGTTGTGGGTCTTCCTTGCTTTGAAAGTGAGAGAATATAGGAAGATCTTATTGACTGGGGTATGGCCTGATAGGCACAGAAGGATGAATGGGTTCATTTCAAATTTGCTCATATGACAGAGCATTACTTGAACCAGAGATAGAGGTTTCAAGACTAGACATTTTGTCCATTAGCATTTTGATTATGTCTGCTGACGGATCGGTGGGTGGGGCACCCCCTAAGTTGTAGGGTACCTGGAAGGTGGTCGAAGAGGCGTATGATGTACTTGGTTGTGCTTGTGTAGGCACAACATATGGGTAGTGCATCATAGGGATAGATGTCGTGGTCAAAGGGGCTTGTGTCATGAAGTTGGAGGACATAAGTTGACTAGATACTGCCATAGGTGGTTGAGTGGCAGCACTAGTAAAAGGATAGGTTGTCACTCTTACTTTTATAGGTGAAAGAGTGGGCGAGGTCGAGACAACCAAGTTCTGGTATGGTGTATAACTTGGTTGAATTGTGTGGGGTTGAGGGGGTAATGACACCCCGATGGAGGTAGGTTCAAAAATAGATGAGGAGGCCAAACTTTGCGTATTGGCCATGGTCGAGTGACTAGTCGAGATAATAGGCTGAATCATGATGGGTTCGGTAGTGGATGACATCGATGTCATTGCTACTGCGAGTGAAAGGTCCCACATTTGATTTCTTACGAGATAGTTTTGGAGGGATTTGACATTGAGGTCTAAGAATCTTTTGAAATCTTGGTCCCCTTCAGGGACAATGGGGATCTGAGTCAGGGTTGGTCGAGTAGGATTTCTTTTGGTCTCTGAGTGGAACTCCATTATAGGACTAGTTATGGACAGGAAAGATGGAAGCGGTTGATGCCTCACATGGTGAAGAAGAGCCTTGGTTTGACCGCGTGTCAAAACCATTCAAGGTAAGAAGGGTCAGGTTTGAGAAACTACATTTTTTTAGTTTCAGAAACTCAGAATGTGGTTTTTGGCAAAAAAAAGGGGGTTGGGTTTTAAGGTAGTTGTTTTGAAAAAAAAATTGTGACAGTGACCGACGTCAGTTGAAAAACCAATGTCGGTGATATCAGATGGCCGACGTCAGTCAGATAACCGATGCCGGCGAGGAAGGGTTGCCGATGTCGGTGATAAAACTGATGCTGGTGACTATGGTTTCTAGAAACCCAAAATATTTGAGAGTTTTTGGAAAAAGGGAAGAAGAACATCCTCACTAGCTCAAACAAGCAGATAAGAATAGAAAAACAAAGATGGATACAGGCAGACCCTAAGCATTAAATCCTAAGAATCAACTTTTAGAATCTTGTGGCTTATGCCTTAAAATGATGTTTGGGAGGTTGGCTAGAAGAATGGGTCCTAGAAGAGGTAGTCTATGGATGGTTTTAGGTTTGTTTAGGCACTCAAGAGTCTGGGTTAGGTTTGGTACATGGCCTGGTGCTAAGGATCAAGCTCCCCTCACTTCACGAGCCCAGTGATAAGCTGGTCTCGCTTAGCCAAAATATACCTTCCCTAGATATTATCCTCTGCTAGAGAACAGAGTGGGCTTTCCCCTTGGTGGTGAAATCCAAGTGAGATTGTCAGGACGGGTAAGGTATCTGCTGGGTGATGAAATCCCAGTCGGGCCTTGTCTCAGTAAAGTTTGATGTTTGATTTGTGCAGGTGATTAGGTTGTGTAACATAAGTGTGATTAAT
Source organism: Torreya grandis (assembly GCA_037957365.1). NCBI lineage: Eukaryota > Viridiplantae > Streptophyta > Pinopsida > Cupressales > Taxaceae > Torreya > Torreya grandis. The sequence goes on from JARHVA010000158.1 coordinate 493,870, forward strand.
TCATGATGCGGTTTAATTACTAGATGTGGACTAAGAAATGCAAGCAAGCAGAAATGAAATCCAATGTATTTTAAGCCCAAGTCAAAATGTTAGTTCGTATGAAGACAAATGGAGAAAGGGGTGAAGAGTATGATTTTTGACTAGTCTATGATGTAAGAAAATAAAGAAGAGTTCTTTTTAATCCTACTTATGATGTCTTTTAGAAGAGAAGAAAGAGGTGAAAAGGGAGAAACCTAATGCACCTATATGAACAGAAAGAAAAGGAACCCAAGGGAGACCCTAAGGTCCCACCGAGCCTGCCAGAATGTTTTTATATGATTTTCGCTTTCACATTCAAGAGAGAATAAGAAACTAAGAAGAAATGGTCTAAGGCTTGTATGTACCTGGATGAAGTCATGCACACCATAATCCAGATGTCGTGAGAACTCCTCTTTGGTTGTGGAGGATGACACCTACAAAAGAAAGAGACTAAGATAAAGAAGGCATTAGATGAGGAGATGGTGGGCTGCCAAGCGAAAGCCTGATCCCAAAAGCAAAAGCTTGAGGGATGTCAACCCACTGACTGATAAAAATAATGTCTGATAAAAGGCAAAATGATAAAATACTAAAATGATTAAAGACTGAAAAGGAAATGGAAACAAATGCTTACCTAAATGCTGTTGTCGGCCTGGTCATAGTCGTCGGCATCGGTGGTCCTACCGGCATTGGTTGGTGAAGGTCTGTCGACGTTGGTTAGCCTGCCGACATCGGTTGGGGCAGTGGTCTATGCAACTGGCGTTGGTCGAGGCAGTAGTTTGTGGATGAGTTTTGGATGATTTTTTGGTCTATGGATGGATCTAAAAGGGGTGTGGATGGGTTTTCATGCTATTTGGATGGTCTGAGAGAGTCTGGTTTTAGTTAATGGTCTGTGCAGAGGTTTGGGCAAAGTTGTAGGGATAATGGACAGAGTGTATGGTAAGGCAGAAGATAGAGGCAATAGGGAGTCAGAGAAATGAGGATTCAGGTCTGGTTTGGTTAACAGTCTAGTCTGGGGGGATATTACTTGAAAGAAATAACTAAAAACATAATGCAAACATAGACAATATACATACCTGTGGCCTGCTGAAGGAGTGCTGCTGATACCTGTACCTGTTGTTGATGTAGCCTATGTGGAGGACCTATTGCTGGTGTAGAAGACTGATGCTGTTGATGAAGGCAGAGTCCCTGCTATTGATGTAGATGGTGTTTGTTGTATGGAGGACTTGTGAAAGAGAGTGAGAGGTCTGGTGGATACCTGCAGTGAAAGGATTAGCAGTCAGGCGTCGAGGAGATTGAAAGATTGAAGATTGAAGGATCCAATGAAAGAGGTATGGATCTGAATTTACCTTTGTAGGTAGATTAATAGATGCAAAAAATGGTTAAGGGTAACTGACGCTAGTAGAAATGCTGTTTTCATCCGTAGAATGACCGACGTCGGCGGCTGGAAGGCAGGTAGAAAGGCTAAAAATAGCCTTCAGTCCGTTTTCCCAACTGTCGGGTCAGCAGGTGTTAGAAAACGGTCGAGAGGGGGATTAAATGGATGCGAGGATGAGGAATAGGTCATAAATGGGTTTTAGGTCATTAAGGGATGGGAGGAAGGGATCCAAGGAGAGGAACCCAAGGGTGGTGAGGTGGCATGGGGAGAGAGAGAGGGAAGGAGAGAGAGGGGAGAAATATTAATTTAAAATAGATAATTATTTCAAATTAATAAAACATAAGATAGGTTAGGGATGGAAGTGGAAAGGAACCAAAGGGGACCAAGGAGGAGTTGACCTAGGGAGTAGACACGATTTTGGTGTCTACATTTGCCCTTTTTTGTCTTGTTGGTTGTTCTGGATGAACTGCAAGACAAAAATAGGAGTTGGTTACCCCAGGTATGGGATGAGGTTGATTTCGTCTTGTTGGTTGTTCAAGTGAACTACAAGACAAAAATAAGAGGGTTGGTTGCCCCGATTATGGATGAGATATTCCCCCTCAAAGCAGGATTCGAGGGAAGGAAACCTAAAATCAGGTGCTGATTTGACAGAGAGTGGATGAAAAAATAGTGAGTGTGAACGTTGTAATAGTTGTGATTGCATGTATACCACTGCACGAGATGGTCAAGTCAAAGTGTCACAGGTCAAGGGTCGAGGAGTGCCAAAATTGAAATAATCGGGCCCTAGCATTAGTCGTAGTTGATCGGGTTATTCAATCTAAGTTGAAGCTCTAATGGTCATCGTGTTCCAAGTATCCCAGGCTCAGGAAGTTCTCCTGGAAACACAAAAATGTCACAATTAGTGGGGATTAACTGGCTTGTGATCTTATACTTGTGAAGGTCAAAAATAGTCTACGCACAATTTTGCTAACTAGTCGTGGGGTAGCATACATGCAAAAATAACCAAGGTGAAGTCATCTTGGAAGTGGTCAGGGTCGGAGGAGATAGGCGTGATCTCCATGGTCATTGGTCAAGGTGGATGGATGGATGAAAGAAAGTGGCTGAGCTAACCTCAGAAGACTGAGTGCTGCCTACATAGCCCCTGTGGTTAGGGCCTCAGGCCAATGTAGTTCTCCCTAAAATGGAGGAAGAGGGTTGAAGGTATGGATTGGTCTTGGTCGAGGTCAAGGTCATGGTCAAGGATTGGTCAAAGGAAAGAATGGTTTGTCCATCAAGGAGATGAACAAATGAGGGTGGTCGAGCTAACCTCAGAAGATGTCGTGTCATCTGAGTGCTGCCTACATAGCCTCGGTCTTAAGGCCTCAGACCAATGTAGTTCAGACAGAGGGGTTAAAGAGGTCGATGGTCTTGGTCGAGGTCAAGGTCATGGTCAAAGGATTGGTCAAAGAAAATAATGGTTTGTCCATCAAGGAGATGAACAAATGAGGGTGGTCGAGCTAACCTCAGAAGACGTCGTGTCATCTGAGTGCTGCCTACATAGCCCTGGTCTTAGGGCCTCAGACCAATGTAGTTCAGACTAGTTGAGAAGATTGGTCAATGATTGGTTTGGTCATGTGTCGAAATGATGAGGAGAAAAAGATGTTACAGCCTTTTCCAAATGGTGTCACCTTAGAGTGTACTTGTTTTTCACCTTGTCTTAATTATGGAACATTTGAACATGTTCCTCATTTGTTGGCCACATTACCCTACATTTCAATTATTTATTTAGTGTGTGGACATTTAAACACGTCCAATCCTTTGAGTGTGTGGAATTTGAACATGCCCATTATTTGTAGTCTCCATAGACCCCCTTTTGAATGACATTGAGTGCTCTTTTGTGTGTAATTAATTATTTGTTGATTTTATGCTTGTTACTTCTAGATTTTTCCATAATCTATATTATGCATCTTAGGGCTTGTTATGTTTAGATATTATGATCTTCATTGATACATCCACTTAGACATGATACCACTATATGCTTCGTTACTACATGATTGATACAAAAAAAGCATGGTTATCTTATCCTTTTGAGATAAGGTGACTATTAGGTCATATTCACCTCACCTCGAAATGTGGCACATATCAGTGGGTGCATGTCATATAGACATGAGTCCACATACACATAGTTGTAAAAATTATCATAATTTGATATAGTTTACATGAATAAGATATTCACTTAGGTTAGAATTTTATGCATTTGGCACATATTTAGGATAGATGTTTTCATATTTATGATAGATAATGTACATAGTTTATAGAACATAGGTTACATTTTGATAGATACTTCAACTTGAGACACATTATAGGTGAATATACCATGAAAATACACCAAATCACAAATACATATTAAAATTGTATGTGCATTTATGCACCTACCTTACTAAGACACATTATTTGAGTCTCTATTTGTCTACAGTAGTTGGCTCCTTTGATTGGTGTGATCAAGATTCAGCACCCTCAATGGTCATGTGACTAATTATTTGTGTAGGTTGATATGGTTAAACCATTTGACCTCAGTGAGATTGGATATATTATGTATGCACTTGAGATGTGTCATCAATATTTAGCATGCTCGATGGACTTAGCATAACTCACCTTTACACTAGAGTGGGGGCATGATCACCCTCTAATTATCCTCTTCACATCTCTAAGGTTCAATTACAAAACCCTCTCTCTCTCTAATTCTTCAAATATGAAGCATCATTAACAAATCAAACTATCAAGGGGAAACATAGTTACATAAACACATAGGTGTACTCATTTGTTACTTTATTTTATTTAAAGCATTTCAAATTTTTTAAATTTTTGATTATATGCACTAATTGCACTTTAACATGCTCTTGGTTGTAGGTAATAAACAAACATTAAATTCAAATAGGGATCAAGTCAAATCAAGATGTGATGTACACACCAAGGTACACATTTATTTGCCTTTAACCTAGTAATTTCATCCTTACGTATTATTATATTAAATGAGGGGAAAACTTAGATGTTAAATCTAGATTTTATTTTATAGACTAGTCTTGTACACTTGGAAAATATCACCCATGGCTCAACCATTTAGTTCAGGATCTTCTCATTGTTAAAAGGCTCATGTTCACCATCTCACTATTCCTAAATGCTTATCTTATACTCTAACCCTGATATTATAATTACACAAATCACTTATAGCCCACAACATGCTTAAAACCTGATATATATCCTTCATAGTCAGCTATATATCTTCAACATTTTCCTATTATCCTAGACACTAGCATTGGTGATAGTGTCCCAGTTTTATTTATAGTATCTATACCTCACAAACACTCAAATTTTTAAATATATAGGCATGTATGGGTTAGCCTATAGTGTTATTTTAACCCTCCTATGAGATGAGATAATTTCAAAAGTTTTTGTATAAACGTAAGTCAAATACCATTTATTATGATCAATAAATATCAGGTAATTTTCAAGAACACATCTATCTAAAATCACCTCTCACACTTGAAAAACTACCATATTCTTCTCTATTTCCCTATCAGTCATAGGTGCAATATTATTACAAGTCTGAATCATCAAAAAAGAAGCCCATGATCAATATTTTTCATGTTAAAAGATAGATCACTACATGTACTTACATATAACATATTACATAATTGTTCAAACATAAGCCACAAAGGGGAGAATTACATTGATATGAGGTCCTCTTTAGAGTATTGGTTAAGTATTTGGCACTCACTAATAAAGGGGTATTCAAGTTGAGCTCAACTTCACTTGATCCCACTGAACCCCATTTTTCAAGGTGGTGTGCCCTAATTAGAGTTTCTAGGTTTTTGAGCTACATATAATTATCCATAACCTACATGTACAATCCAAATAGATAATCTAAAAGGTTATAGAGATCCCTAAAAATTTTAGGTTGAATTTATTAAAAAAAGGGACCTATACTTCATTTTAGATATAAGTGTTAGTTTCAAGATAGAAGCATCAATGCTAATGTCCCTATTTTAATAGTAGTGTCTAGTCTGATAGAGAGATAATTTCTAGAATTTGATGAATTGTAATTCAGCATCATCTTGACTATTTCTAAACTTTCCCTTCTTAGATTTTCTTGTGCATTATTAAATAATCTAAGTATTATTCCTTCTTTTTGATTAAGTAATCAAATTACTATTTATCATTACACTTGCTATATGTAACATATTTTTATAACTCAACACTTTATCAAAATATATTGTGAATATAAATTATTTAATTGTCTTGATTTATATAATAGTATTATTCTTAATTTATTAGTCTTATCTTTACCCTATATTTCTAAAAAGGTTTAAATAGTCTATGATGAATTGTTATATTTTTGTAAAAAGATATCAGTTTCTAGAGATCTGTGCAAATTCAGGAAAAGGGATCGACATTTTCAAAGCTATAGAACAAGTGAATAAGGTTAGGTAATAAAATTTTATAAATTCAAAAGTGCTAAAAATCATGCACTTTTTTTTTTTGGGTGGCATTCAAAAAAAACTATCTCCATTGGTCTCAAGTTTTTTGGGTTTTATTCATCTCACCTTTTGGGCTAATTTTTTGGTGTTTGTTTATGCTAATTATTCAAAGACTTGTAACATTTCATAAATTCTTCTATAACCCTCTCTTTGAATTTATCACTTATTCTATAATATTCCTTATATCAATTAGGTTCAGTTTCATTATTTTATTAGAGTAAATCTGGTTAGATCTAATTACACATTATATTTTTAGATATATTGCATTTTGGTGTGTAACCACTTTTCCCATACTACACCTTGTAAAGGAACATTATCATCTTGAAAAGATACATTTACAATTTTAGATTTGATTTTTTTAATACTAACTTAGATATAACAAAATATATTTTTATTATGTTTATTTATGAGTAATTAGTCAAAATTTATTCTCTCTACCATTATGGATTATGGAAGCTTGAAGCCTTTAATGTTTATTTATTTTTACATTTTATTTTTAAATCTTATCTTAGATTCAATAGAGGAATTTTCAACAAAATTTATTTCATTTTATTAACAATGCTTGGAGGGGTCCCTTTTTCATTAAAAATTTAAGAAAAAAATCATCAACCTGATCACAACAAGTTTGGAAAGTTATATCAAAGAAAACCAAATTTCCAAATATGGCACTCAAATAAAACAACATCAACTACCATTATACCTAGAAGAATTATTTAATCTAAACTAAAGCTAACATTCATCAAGCTCTTGCCTTTAATATGCCCTCATCAATGATGAGAAGCAAGTGTTATCCTTCCTCTTTGGGAAAGAAGGGCCTCCATAGTCCATTGTGATCCCCCATCTATGCATTCATAACATCCATTTGTAATATTTTTTCTTCTATGTTCCTTCCTCTACATCTTGGGGATCCACAATTTTCTTTGGATAACAAAGGTTTAGTTAGAGAGATGTTGTGAAACTCTAAAGATGCTAAATATTCACTCTAGTGAAAGTAAATTATTGTTCTAACTCATTCTTTATGCCTTAGCATAAATAAATGTTTTTATTTTATCATATCATGGCTGCCCTTGACATATTTACACTTCTCAATACTGATTCCCTCAAGGGCTCTTTCTCTCACTATAAATATGCTCCTATTTCCACCTATATCTGAGCCCTAACATGATAAAAATGATTGAACAACTCCTTACTACCTTCTAAGGGAGTTAAATCACAAGGTTATTCTACCTACCCCACCCATTCCACCTTGATGAGGGAAGCATCACCATGAACATCTAATTTTAATGAGATTGGGCTCAATGTTATGTCCTATAAGGGATAATGTACTTCCTACTCATCTACCCAACCCATGTATAAATAGAAATTATACCTATTTTGATAGGATTTACATGTTTTTATTGACATTAATCGTCACTTTGGGGCCTATACTTAGACCCATACAATGAAACAATCTTGTTTTTAGGTATCAAATAGGCTAATTTATTAACCCAATGCTACATACAAGGAAAGTTTATTCTCAATTGATTTTTTTTCCCTACACTCTATCACTTTATGACATGGATTATTTCACCTAAAACACCTAAAAGGTATCCCCTCATAATTAATAAATTAGATCCAATTTCATTTTGATGGCACCAGCTTGATGGAATGAAACAAAGGTTTGGAAAGATATACTATGACATAAACCCTTAAAAAATTCCTTCGTGTGAATCTTTAAGAGACCTCAATCTTAACAATGATGGATTACTTAATCAATCTTTTGTCCCTCAATGCTATAGTAAAGTTATAAAACTATATCCAAACTGATGCACTAGAGATCAAAATAACCAATGGATCATAAATGGAGGACCAAAATCGTAGAGAGCAATGACATTAATTGATAAACCAAGGTCCATTTTTCCAAATGTTTTCTTTATTCATTGATGAATAAAATTGAATAAGGAATAATCCTTTTTCCACCTACAAAACAAGGGGCTAAGAAAACCATATGCCAATTTTATTTTATCTAAGAATAAAATGCCTCTAATGAGGATTACTTCCCTATGCATCTGTAAATAAAAGACTTAAAACTTGTGTCTCTTTATAACAGATGTAGATATTCCTCCTTGATCAACATCTATGGTGCCTCCTCAGAAAACACTAAAGGAACACCTAAAAAAGTAAGGTGGATCTTCCTAATCCTTAATCACATCTATAGAAGCTATTAATTAGATATAGAGAGGGAACGTATACTTGTTAGCAACCATATCAATGGTAGACTCAATCCTAACTCTAACTAAGTTTCAAGGAGGAGGGTGTTAAAACATAATGGAGGATTAAAACTCAAAACAAGCCCCACAAAAAATTATACAAACATAGAATGGGTTTAAGGCATTAAAGCAGTCCATAAATATTTGATCAACTTCATTAATTATTAAATCCTCTTTAACCTTAAATGGAACTACATCCTTGATCTCTCTAATAACATTTCCAAATGAATTTCCATCAACATAAGGCTTTGCTACTAGAGAGAGGATATTTATACTATTAAGGAGGCACTCTTGTCTTAACATCCTTACACCCCCAGCTAAAATTATGTTTCCACTATTGATCACTCTAAAACACCCTCCAATGCTACTTCCTCTTGTAAACTATGGCTCATCATTTTTAAAATTTATTTTATTAGTTACATTATTAGTATATGGTATTTATTTCCTTTTTCTATCAATCTTGGAACTCATTTTATTTTGAGTCTTATTTTTTAGTACCTGTTTCACTAGTAGTACTATAGTTTTCACTTTCTTGAATTACTTTGCATAGTACTTTATTCCATGAAAAAATAATCATCTTTTTCTATAGTTTGAAAAAATATTTTATTTATCATAAAAAATAAAATAAATACAAATGACTTTTAGCTTTCTAAAATTTATTTTATCTTAAATATTTGGGATAGTACATATTGATGTTACATTTATATAACAATTTTTCCTAGTTTCCCTCCATTTATTTGCTAAGATAAAATTTTAATAAAATTAGATATTACAACCATGTTTTTACCTTAAATTAGTTTTATAAACCCTAATATGATATAAACTATTAGATTAATTCAAATAGATAAGTATGGCATTCAAGCATACATCTAAATGTAAAATATTGAAACTAGTTGAAATTATTTAACAAGTGGCATATGCCAAATATAATAAGTACAACAAAAGGATGAGTGCTTACATTTTCTAATTTATTGTCTAAATATGACTGTAAACTAAAAGTGGAGATCAGACTAAAATAGGTATGTTATTTTTTCGGTTCAGGGATTCTATTTTTGTCTATGAAGGGTTGATTATGTTGGGTATAGGTCAATATCACTGATGGATACTAACTTATGTTGGTTTGTACTAACCTATGTGGAAATTAGGGACTATTTCCATATGGTCACCTTCACTTTTCTATGTAAGCTCTGTATGTGTGGTCCTTATACACAAAATGCATGATCGAAAGGGAATGAGCAATGTTCATGACCCCATCTTGAACATAGGTTTGATTATATAGTTTCACTTAACGTAGAATAAAATGCATGATTGAAAGATAATGAATAATTTTCATGACCCCATCATGACCAAACATGTGATAAGTGTGAATTGTAATTACAAATATTTTCCATTCAACTATAAATAATATTATTGTGTGTGTGTGCATGAAGCAATAACATGCCCTGTGAATCTAAAAACATGTATATGTAAATGAACCAATATATGTAGATACTAAATTTATTCTTCTATACTTGACCAATGACAATGTTCACACACATTTACCATGCATGAATTGATCACCCAAATAAGGTCCTAATTCTCTATCCTCTCACACTTGCATGTTATTTTATGATTCAACCTTTCAGTCTACCATTATACACCTATATGAACCTCATTATCTATTTCAAACTTTTTAAATATATTTTACATACATCCCTATACTCTTAAAATAGTCCACCTATAAATGAATCAATTTAAATAGTTAGGATTTTAGACACCCAATTCTAGCCACAACTAGCATTCTAAACTTCAGACTGATTCCTACCAATCATTGTAAATTAAGCTTAAGAATAATTAAACATCCCAATTTTGGCCATGCATCATTCATAAATGCTCAGAATCATGTTGAGACATCCCTATTTGGGTTATTATACTGTATGCTTTAATAACCTCTCATGTATTCATCCCTAATCACCTTACAACATAATAATTGTCAATTTAGTCTATGGACCCATTAAGTGAGCCACTTGATAAAATCTAAAAAGAGATAAAAGTATAATCAAAATCAATTAATAAATTAAACAATATTAAATGCTTAGTTGAATTATCCATTTGTAATTAATGAATATCTAAAAATGGAAATTCCAAAAATCAAAATATCAAGCCTTTTCATCATTGCCTTTATGAGTTGTCAAGCTCTTTCAAAATATCCCAAAATATCTAATTTGAGAGCCATTCCTAATAATTGAAAATCATAATTACATGACAAAATTTAACTCAATTTGAGTTAGTCTCAACTCACCTATGGTTATTTTGAACCCATTCCATGTTTAAAATCAACCTTAACTCACCGTAGGTGAGATTTAATTCTTGAGGCTAAAAATATAAGGCCATACCCCTTCATTTCTAAGCTTGGATATTGTAGAGTTATTATGCAGGATTTATTCCATAAGCCTCATGCAAGTAATGTTGCCATGGTAAAATCATAAACCAAGCAATCAAAGCCAAGGTGCAAAGGAAAGGTGAAGCCAACAAAACTGCATTAATGAATATTTATTGATGCACAAGCCAAGTAAACCATTTCAACAAGCCATTTGGAGTTTCAAGGAAAGTAAGAGAAGGTTTTATTTTATGTTCTAGTTGTGTTTCATATGCATGCTTACTACTTATGCTCTTCCTAGTGTCTATGCTAGAGGTGTTAAGATTTTAGTGTATTTATTTGATTTTTATCACAAGACTAACGTCTTCTCTACGTACTCCTTGTCCACATGTTGGCACACCTAGTGGGATATTTCACTCCATGAAGTTATTCCCAAGGACTTTTAGGACACCCTCCTAACAATTTTCTTATCAAAATCCAAACTTGCTAATCAAAATAGGTGAAAATTGAAGGCTCAAGGACATTTTATATAAATTGTGATTTTTTTCTATGTAGTCACATTCTTTTTCTTTGGAATCATGATATTGCACAATATCACTACTTTTACAGTTGAATTTTTGTCATTATTTATGTGATATTATGATAACCATTTTTTTTATGCTTAACCATCACAGTTTCTAACTATTTGTGTTTAACAAGGAAGACTCATGATATTGACAATATCATGACTTTTTAATCATGATATCACCAAAACTTTAGTGATATAGCTAAAACTTTCATGGTACTATGTTAAGCCACCACGATCTACTCACTAACCTTTTCATGTTATATGGTGAATTGCATTATTATCCTAATATCTATGGTTTTATCATTATTTTAGTGATATTATGCTAAGGGTAGTGATTTTTTGTTAATTCTTTATATTTCATGAAAGTAGTGATATTATCCTAACAATCATAGTTTTCAAAAATAGTCATAATATTGCTATGTGTTTCTACATTTTTGCATTCTGTGTAAAATTTTAGAAACTTGAGAGCTAGAATTGGAAAGTTATTTATTCACTCATGATTTTATTATAATTACAAGGACCCCCTCACATGTTTTTCAAGACCCAAAGTCCAAAATAAGACATTTAAAACACTTTAAAGTTACAAATTTCACATTTCAAATTGGTGTTTTAAAAATCTTTTTGCTTAAGTTCTTTTTGCTTTTTATAAGTTTTCAACACAAATGCCAAGGGGCTCAAACTTCATCACATACTTTTTTTTGGAGCCATAAAATGAACTTTCACAGTAGTTAAATACTCATAAGAGTTTCATTTTTGTTCTTTTTAGTTGAAAATGTCTATTTATCAAGATGAGTGTCACGTATATGCTCTCCCCTCATCCCCTTTAGTAAACTTGAGTGATCAAAAATTCTCATTCTTTGTATCTATCACTTTGTTCCAAAAGCATGGAATGAAAGTCACAAAGGCCCTCCCCAAAATTCATACAATTTGGGTGACCCCAAAATGACCCTAAAGTCCTTCCACTTGTCTTTATTTCATGCATTTTGGCTTATGGGTGGGAGTTCATCATCTCCTCACACATTTTATAGGGAAGCATTAACCTATAAATTCATATCTCGACATTATTTCAATCCCACTCTATGGTGGGGTATATATATTGAGGGTGACCTATTGGTATGCTTGTTTTGAGTAGTTACAACAATATTTGTTAGTAAACTTAGCCTCAAAACATAGGGGCAACTTGGACATCACACTACATTAATCAATTGATAGATATAGTGGTTATGAAAAGGACAAGACCTTTTCATAACAAGTCAGTTGATGCAGATCCAAATGATGTGATTGTGCCCTAGTGTTTAGCACACATATAGGACCATCTATAAATGAATGAAAATGAATAGTTTATATAACCCCTCTTTCCATGAATATACTATTGATGTAGGGTGAGTAGCCTAAAGTTCCATGTTACCATATGAACTCTTGAGAGAAGAGGGGGCCTAAAAATTGTAATTTTCAAGTGCTTTTACTTTTTGGATTAACAATTTAAAATCCTCTCAAGATCAATTATATAGATGGAATTCAAAAATACTATAAAACCTTGTTAATTTTAATATTTAAAACATTACACTTAAGTTTTTTGGTCAATTTATCCTTTTTACTCACATGGTCTTGAGTTGAAACTATTTGTTTGTCATACCATGTCTAAAAATGAGTCTTGTTTATACATCACTCCTTTATTTGAAGAGTCATTATGCTATCAATTTGACATTTCAAATTTTCCTTAGTCTTTTGTTAAAACCTTTGTGTGTGTCACTTTATTGAAAAGGGTATCGTTATTCTACCCAAATCATTCTAAAATCTTTGTGACTTTGAGTCTTGAAATAAACATTTGTCATACATTTAAAGCACGATAACATCATTAAGTTTCACAAATTATTTCAAAGACTTATTTCCTTGTGTCCAAAATTAAAATTTCAAAAACCATGTATTCATTTTAGATCTATGCCTAGTATTGTCATGTTGTTCATTCTTGTCTAGCTTATTTCTATTTTGAAAATCCTAGTCTTCTAAATTGAGTTCATAATTGGTATTAACAAGTTTGGATTCAAACATTAATTGGTTTATACCTATGCCTCACGTAATTTTGGCTTAGGTGTTCACCCTTCACTTTGGGGTTTTGTAACTTAGGTTAATTCCTTGCTCGATTTAAAGACTATTTTTGTGCCTAACTTTAGGGAAGTGGTGTATCTTCCATATGCCTAAAGTTCCATGTCTTTTGCCAAAGTTCAAGTTTGTGTTTAAATCTAGATTCCTAATTTGTGTCAAGTGTTTCAAATATGTTAGATTAAATTTCTTGCCTTTTAGACCTTATTTTGTTTAAAGTCTAGCTTTTGTGCCTTATTTTCCAAAAAACCTAGCAAATGTCTATTTTGAGCCTAGATTTTGTACCTTATTTTCTAAAAGACTTATAAACTTTTATTTCTTTAGACCTAGTTTAGAATTTTTTGTAACACTTTGTACCTAGGCTTGGAATTCTAGTTTTGATTTATCTACTTAACCTTTTTGTTTAAGATATTTGACGTTAGACATTTTGACATTAGTCTGTTTATACCAAGTTTTAACATAGACCCTTTTTGGAGATATAGATCCATTTCTTAGACCAAGTTCAAACTATTTGTCCTTTGGACCTTATTTTTTAGAGTTTATATAACTCTAGACCTTTTCCAAAAAATGGTCATCAGTGATTTGGATATATCACATTACACTCACAGTGGAGCCATGTACAATTCAAGTTATGATAATGTGATCACACAAGATGCATTTTTTCAAGACCCCTATGGTGATGATGTATTTTATGAGATAGATAGATCCTTATCCTCCTTAAAATATACAATTTATGTAATAAATCCAAAATCTTTTAGCCCACTATTTGGTTAACATGCCTCCATACTCATAGCAGGACCAAGAGCAAACCATGTAGTACCTTGCTAGTGTACCATCAGTTGTAGACCAAGCTCAACAATAATTATATTACATTATTATGCCATCAACATATAATCCTTATTTATTTTATCATCACTTAATTAAAAATAAGAATGAATTTTTAGTCAGAGCCATGAAGATAAGGGCCAAGTTTCCAAAAAACTTCCCCCACAAAAAATTTCCTAGTCTAGTTAGAGTTCCTTTCAACATGCCTTATACCCAATTCATTAAATAGGCTTCTACTATAAATCCTAAAACACTCATGTATATGTCATATCAAGACCCACATATGTTTTTCATAGGAAATGGCCTTATGGAGGATCACTTTCTACAAATGCAAATGGCATATCAAACCTATTTAAATTTAGCATGCAATTTTAATAACATGGCCATGTCAAATGCTCTTCTCATCAAGTTAGCTCTTTCAATAGGGGTATTAATTGAATTTAATAATCAATATAATCTAATTATAGACCCATTTTTATAAGTTAATTTAGTTTGTGACATGTTTAACATCCAAACTATTTAATAAGTGTCTATTATTTTTACACAAAATAATATTTCAAACATAGTGGATAACACATAAGTGTCATTCAATCCAGGACAAAATGGTTTAATTACACCAAAAAATAGCCCATATAAAGTGCCTCTATTTACCACCATGAGTGGTTCATAATAATAGAAGGCATAAAATCCTATGCCCCAACCACAACAAGCTACCTCTAATCCTCAACCAGTGGCTTCTTCAAGCACACAACCACAAGGATTAAGTAATCAAGTTCCAAATAGTGCCTTGCCTCAAAAAAACATGATTAATGTTACTCCACCTCAATAATTGATGACTAACATTTCACAACAACATGCACAATCCAAGATACCAATATAGTAAATGCAAAACATTATGCCACCTCTATACGGGTAGCAAATGTTCTACGTCACCAGGTAGTGATAAGTATATAGTAATAGTCATAGATCAATGTACCTTAACAATTGCAGACATTTTATAATCAATAATATATGCATATTATCCAAACAAAAATGTCAAACATCCAACAAGCATCTAATTCACAATAGGTGTTCATACAATAAAGAGGTATCGTTATCCCACAAGTACCAATTAGGCAACAATTGCTTTTTATTCCAAATGTGCCATAAATATAACAATATGGCCTTGGTCCACAACAATTTCACCTTATTTAGATAGGTTTGACTAGTTATCATTAAGTCCCTACTCAACCTTAGTAGGCATATTACTTTACCCTAATCCATATCCTTCCCTTATATCCATAATTCCCTCAAAACTAGACCTATATACCAAATCCAAACCAAAATATTTCACCACAATGCATGCAATTTCAACAAATGTACCCCAATATATAGATGCATATTCCTGGTTGGTTCAATCATCAAACCAACATTCCATAATAAATCATTCCTCCATTATACCCTGATCAAGGTAATCCACCTTTGACCACCCAGCCTCTAACTTAGGCTAATTTTCTATATAGTTTCTTAGTATAATAATTATATCAAATGAAGGATTAAATTTCTACCATTCAAGCTAAGAAACAAACCAAGATATTAAATTTATATGACATTTGTTCATACCCATTCAATATGGAGTTTCTATAGATACCATTTCCTCCGTGGTACGAACCACTAAAATTTGAAAAATACAAGGGTAAAGGGGACCCTAAGGCCCATTTGACATAATTATTTATTACTTTCCATATAGTGGATCATAGTGACATATATCTCCTAATTTTGCTTCCTCAAAGTCTAGCAAGATAGTCTTTAGATTGGTTCTTCAAATTACCAAAGAATTTGATATTTGATTTTGATGACCTTTCTGACAAATCTGTGCAACATTTCTCCTATAATCTCAAACATGAGATTTCATTGGTATATTTGACTCAAGCCAGGTAGAAAGTTGGTAAAAGCTTTACAAGTTATCTATATTTATGGAGATCTCTTGTTATTTACTTCACCCATAGCTTAATAAACAAGTAATTAGCCATTGTGTTTACTAAAAATTTTCATAATGATATATCCTATCATTTAGAGCTTCAATGTGCACACACTTTCAAAGAGATCATTGACAAAGGTTTTCGAATTTAAAAGTCCCTTATTAACAACGGGATCATCAAGTTAGCCTTGTTGAATCAAAACCAAAACCAAAACCAAGGAACAAGCCAAAATCAAAACTAAAACCAAGTTTAAGCGTAAGCATCAGCACTAGCCCAGACCAGTAATTATGAAAAATCCAAGCAATTAAACTATAATAAGAATTGTTGGAAATGGAGTAACTAAGTCAGGTCATGTCCAAATGGTGAAAATACTATCTACTCAACACACACCTCAACTGTAACTTACTTATCATAAGTAACCTACTCAATAAGTATAGAATTCATAGTAATTTAGACCATCTCAACAAACGTAGCAACCTTTACCTTTACAAACCTCTCGTCCAAGGAAAAATGTGCCTACTCGTCAAGTCTTCAATGACCTTGGAGAACCCATTTAATTCATGTTTCGCAAGCTATCCATTATTAACATGATTAGTTAGCCAATTCCAAAGCATTCTCCTGAAGGTATTCCTTATCTAGATTGGTATAAAGAGAATGAGTTATATGAATACCATAAGGTTCATGGACCTAATCTATACCATTGTGTGTAAATCAAACACCTCATTGAAATCATGTTGGAAAATAGAGAGATTACATTGGATAATAGAGCATCTACATCCAATTAGAACTTTGGTATCTACCAAAACCCTTTTCTACAACATAATAATAACAATATAAATAATAGTATCAATAGCTGAGACAACATCAATTTTGGTAGCAATAACAAAAACATCAACCAAATGGATGGAACTAAAAAACTTACCATGCATTTGCACATGACTACACCAAAGTTGTAGGTCATATTGTAGGATGTCACATTTCCACCATCATCATCAATCCTAAACCAAGTAATACCATAACAAGATCATTTCCAAATAATTCCAACCTACCCATCTATGAAAGTAATCCTTATTTGACCTCAGATCATAAACAAGTGCACCAACAACTAGGGATTAATATTTTAGATCCTTAAACTGATAATTTTTCATTGCCCTATGACCACAAACAAGTTCACCAATAACCAAGACTTATCCTATCTAACCCCCATCCACCATCAATTTTTAGCAACAATAGTCATGTATCTAATCTCTATTGTATAATCACAACTTGGCAGTCAAAGATTACCATTCTAAACCCATAACCATCTGCCACCGAACCAATCCAACCCACCATTCAAGCTAGGAACAAGCCATATACCATTGTAAAGGAAAAGAGATTTGACGTTATGGAATAACTTTAGAATACCCTTACACAAAAAAAATTATTCTATATTTATTGCATATATCTACTATCCATATAAACATCCTAACAGAGTTCCTCAGCCAATCCTAAGTTCTCAAAGACATAAGCCTAGACAAATTCCAAACTTTTATTGGACATATATCCCCAAGCTAATAGTTAACCTTTGACCAAAGTGATATGTCATCCCTTATCCCTCTTGATAATAATCCATTGTACATTGAAGTTGTCATTATACAACACAAAGTGAAATGTGTCCTCATAGACAATGGATTAGGCCTAAATATTATGTCTCTGAAGCTCATCAAGCATCTAAAATATATAATAGCTGATATATAGCTATAAATAATCACTATTAAGGCTTATGATAATGAAGAGTAGGAATCATAAAGACCTATCATCTTGCTAGTTATCATTGGGCCCTTGACCCATGATACACTATGCCATGTGTTAGAACTAGATTTGTCATATAATTTGCTCTTGGGTAGACCTTTGATCCATGAAATTTTTGTTATCCCTTCAACATTGCACCAGTGTCTCAAATTCTCCCATTCAAGGTCATCATTAATGGATATTTTTATCCCTATGAACATTGCAAACATTTGGAAGTGAAGTATGAAAGTTATAACTACCGCTTTGGCCTATATTCAATTCCAAAAAAGGATAAAGTAAAATAAATACTCATTGACTTTCCAAAGGCTAATTACATAAACCCAAATAATCTTGATTCATCCTCTCACATGCCACCTCCTAAATTTTTTAATCATTTTACAATCTATATCGGTGGCCTAGGAGAGTATTTGACCCATTACACATTTCACATTGCCAAGCATCCATAGAACCCCAAGTCTTATGGAAGACCTAAATCTAAACTACCTTACATGTAATGGTAATAAAATGGTAAATGTAAACTCCATAGTCCAACACCTATCATTTTCACACCAGCTACTGGCTAAGGACCCACTTTCTAATGATGAATCATGTCTATACAATGATAAATTGGCCAATTGTTACAAAAATTCCAAATACCCAATTCCCAATTGAATCATGGAGAACCAAGCTTATGAAGGAGGAGGCCTTGGGCCAAATCCGTAGGGAACCCTTGAGATAATATTTATAACTTGGTATAAAGGAACCTATGGTTTTAGATTTAAACCACCTAGGGTTGACCCCACGTATCTTATTCACATTCCAATTCCAATGACTAGTGATGATTATGTCAATAATGAAGTAGAGTCCAATCATAAGACGTATGAAGACCTTGATAATACCAATCTATTTAACACCCATACCATTCTTATTATTACCCCATTAGTCCAACATAATCCACTTCCTCTATATCACATTTAACTTATATCCTGGGACCAAAAATAATCCATAATGCCTATAGAAGAGCTTGAGAATGATGAGATATTTTGTTATTTTTTAGGCCTAAGAGATAATGTTTCGTTCGGATACCATAAACAAGGGTTCCCTATCAAACTAGATCTTGCAGCTTATTTTAGAGAATGGGTGAACCCCCTTAGCCACAAACAAATAAATAAAATATTGAGGTCCCAAAGTGAAAACCTCTTTGAGGTGCTTTTGGACCAGGGTAAAAGTAAAGATAAAGGTCATTCTTTTGGTGAAAACTTATTTTAGGTGATATTAAATGGGGGTGTTCACTTCCTCAAACATAGATCAGGAGACCACTAATGATGAATTTGATTTTGGGTCCAAGTTTGGTTCTAAAAAATAGCATGCCTTTGATTAAATTATCCAATATTTTATAAAAGAGTTTGTAATATGGCCATCCCTACCATTGGGAGATTTTGATTCATCTTGTTTAGGTGAGTTTGAAGAGCCAACCTAGATAGAGGGATTTTATAGTTATAGGCTAATTCAAATCATTGCCAACCATTCTAGAAGATGGATCAACTCTCCTTATAGAAGACACTATAGAAGTCAACATCAATATTATAGGCAACCTAAAATGAATCAAATTAGATGCATCCCTCATTGAGGAGGAGCATGAAATATTTATAGCCCTTTTGAGGGAATTTGTTGGCATCTTTACTTGGGCCTATTCAGATATTCTAGGTTTAGACCTCACCTTAGTTATACACCACCTTATTATACATCATGATGCCAAAATTGTGAAGCATAAATTGTGTAAGATTCATCCTCACATTATTGTATTAGTAATGAAAGCATTGGAAAAACTCTTAGAAGCGAGATGTATTCGACCAATTAACTACTTAGAGTGGATCTTGAATGTCTTGCTAGTTAGAAAGAATTTCAAGGAATCAAAATCTACACTAATTTTAGAAATATAAATAAGGCCTACCCCAAGGATCAATGTTCATCTACCAAACATTGACATGATAGTTGACTCAACCATTGGGTATGAAATGCTTTCAGTAATGGATGAATTTTTAGGATACAACTAGATCTTGATTGCAAAAGAAGACTAACATAAAATAGCATTCACCACTCTATGGGGTATGTTTTGTTATCAGGTTATGTTTTTTGGTCTTAATAGTGTTAGGGACACATACCAAAGAGCCACAACCATCATATTTCATGATATAATTCATGACATTGTTGAAGACTATATTGTTGACATATTAGGTAAATCAAAGACCCATGTTAATTATCCATTTGCACTATAATGAATATTTGAGAGGATTCATGAATAAAAGGTTAGACTCAATCTTAAGAAGTGAATCTTTGGGGTTAATTCAGGAAAAATTTTAAGTTTTATTATGTCTCAGTAAGGCATTGAAGATGACCCTACCAAGGTATAAGCCATTATGGAGATGCTACCACCTTCTAATTAAAGCAGCTCCATAGTTTTTAGGGCAAGAATTAGTTTATCATATGCTTCATTTCTCAATTGGATGAGAAATCCCATCTATTTACATGTTTACTAAAGAATCATGTCATATTTCATTGGGATTAAGAATGCCAAAAAGACTTTCAACACATCAAAGACTATCTTTCCAATCTACCTAATTTGTTACCACCTATGCTAGGAAAGTCATTCCTATTGAATCTATCTACCACAAACAAAACCCTAGGGGCACTTATAGATCAACATGATGACAATGGAAAAGAACATGTCATGTACTATTTAATTCATACATTAGTATTGTATGAACACAATTATATTCCCACTAAAAAATCTTTTTTAGCTATGGCCTTTGCAGCCCTGAAACTATGACATTACATGCTTAACAAAAAGACCATAGTTATTTCCAAAGTAGATCTACTCAAGTATATACTATCCAATGTAGCTTTACAAGGCCATGTGGCCAAATGGATCATGCTTCTGAATAAGTTATAGATTGAATACATCAAATAGAAATATATAAAGGGATAATTCCTTGTAGATCAACTTGTTAAAATACCCCTTGCAAGTATTGAGCATCTAACATTTCAATTCCCAGATGAGTCCATCATGACCATCATTGAAACACCTCCTTAAGAGTAGCACTAGAAGTTGTATTTTGATGGATCATTCACATCACATGCATTGGGAGTAGGCCTATTATTTATTACACCATAGGGGGATGTTATCCTTAAATCATTTTTTATTAGCTTTACTTATACTAAAAACATGGCCGAATATGAAACACTTATTACAAAGCTTCATCAATTAGTATAATAAAATATTTAGCATCTCATGGTTTATGGTGATTTTCAGTTAGTCATTAGTTAGGTTATAAACTAATTTTACACCAAATATGACAAGTTGGTACCATACAAGGCCCTGATTGATAGTTTCAAATATCATATTGCCAACATATAGTTTAAACACATACCAAGGTCCAATAACAAAATAGTGGATACCATGGACACCATTGGCTCTTTGATCCAACACACAGACAAGGTAAAATAATATCAATTACTCTTGGAAAATATTCTCATGCCTACTCATGGACCTTTAAATATCATAATGATCTATGATATTGTTGGTCCCAACTCGGTATGGTATTCAAACCTCTTTACTTACCTTCATGACCATATCATGCCACCATACCTATCACATAAATAATCAAAGGCCTTTACCCATCAAGCCTCATGTTATACCTTACTTGTACCAACCCTTTACCTCTACAGCCTTGATGGAACTTTGCTTCATTATTTAAATTTGGTAGAATCAACATTATCATTATAATAAGTTCATGAAGGAGTATGTGGCTCCCATACCATTATGGTTATCCTAGCCAAAAAACTCCTACATATCAGGTATTATTGGCCAACTATAGATGCAGATGTAGTTGTTTATGTCAAAAGGTGTGACAAATGTCAAATACATGCCAATTTTATTCATTCCCTATCCAAGATAATGAAACTAATGCTTACTCCATGGTCATTTGTTACATGGGGCCTCAATCTCATTGGGAATATTAACTTGACCTCATATAATGGCCATAAACACATCCTTACCACTAACAAATATTTCACTAAGTGGTTTAAAGCCATACCCCTCACTTATATGATTGGAAAACAATTTTCCAAATTAATCTTCAACCATATCATGTACTATTATGGTATCCCATCTGACATTATATCTAATAATGGTAGATCATTTAAGAATAAGTGTGTCAAAATACTTTGTGTTGAGTACAAAATTACTCAACATTTTTCTATCTCATATTACCCACAAGGTAATGGCCAAGTAGAGGCATCCAATAAAATCATTTTCAACATCCTTAAAAATATTTTTAATAATGGTGGCCATGATTGGCACCTAAAAATATTCCATGCCCTTTGGGTATATTGCACTGATTACCATACCCTAATAGGAGCCACTCCATATTCCCTAGTTTATGGTATTGAGTCCATTTTTCCCATTGAGGTCGAGTTACCTACTATGTGTATCTCATTGAAACATATCCCAAATGATTAATATTATAGAGATACTCATTTGCAAGAGCTAAATCTAATTGATGAGAAATGCATGGCCATTATCAACAACCTTCAAGCATACCAAAATAGATTCCATGGCCACTATAACTAGTAGGTCAAACAAAGAGAATTCAATCTTGGTGATCTTGATCTCAAATAAAACCAAAATAACACCATGGTTGAGAATAAGAAGAAGAAGGGCAATTTTAAACCCAATTAGATAAGCCCCTATATCATTGTTTCAAATTATGGATCTAGAGCATATAGGGTCACTACACCAGATGGGGATGAACTTTATGAGCCAATGAACATCATACACCTCAAGCATTACTTTGCTTGAGAGGCCTAAAGTATTATTTATGAGGCACATTTTCATTGTACCATAATAATTGACATCTTCTTTTACTATACCCTACACCATTCTACCATATCTTTCCAATTGACCAAAGATTAGTTTTACCCTCCCTACCCAATCACTTTGACCTTGGTTATGTTCTATTGGTTATTTAGGCACCTTCAATTAGGTAATTTAGGTCAAGTTTTAGTAGTTGATTTAGTATTCTAAATAGGGGCATTATCTTGGACCAGTATGACAATGGTTTGGTAGTTGCATCCTTCACTTCTTATTTCATTTCATTCTAAGTATTCCTAATTATAACCGTCTTTGGGAAAATCAATATCCCACTCTTTGCTAATAATTATAACCACCTTTGGGAAAATTAAATTCATTAACTTATGTCATTTTTTCCTAGTTATAACTACCTATGGGTAAATTAGGAACAATACCTTTATCATGCCTTGAATTCCCACCTTACCATTCCTATGTCATTTACCCAACTAGAGAACTTGGTGCTACCTAATCTGATTCCTCCATTGTAAGGTAGAACTATAGTGGCTTGAAGTCCTATTGGGACTATGTAGGCAATGCTTGATTTATGTTGAGGTCATCTCAGTCACCCTTTACCACACTCACCATTTTTTGAGAATTTCCAAGTTTGAATGCTCTCTCTATTTTGTGAGCATTTTCAAGTTTGAATGCTCTCTTCATTTTGCGAGCTATACCATTTAGTATCACATAATTCTCAATAAAGTTTAGATGCTTATAAAATTCCAAAAACATTAGTAAAATATCTATAAAATCCTTACGCTCTTACCATTTTATGAGTTCATATTTATCATATTATGTATTTGACTTTGATATGTACTTTAGGATTCATCTCATGCTCTCACCATTTTTTGAGCCCATTCCCATATTCCTTTGTAACACAAACATTTTTTTCTTGTTATCAATTTTTTATTCTATCCCATATCTTGGGATAACTACATTTGACCTGAAGTTTATATTTAACCTTGCATCCATGAAACTATGTAGGTAGCATCCACTTGCCTAGTGCATCTAGAGATAGCTTGACTACCCCTTCTTTTTCTTCTATTCCCCCCATTTTGTTTGTTTATTTCATCATCTCTAATAACTTGGGGGCAATGTTCATCATCTTTTTTGTTCTCTATTTGTACTAACATTATAATTAACCATTGTTTTTGTTTATTTCATTTTGTTCTCATTGTTTTATTTTGTTTTATCTTTATTTTCCATTTTCTTGGTGCTTTTTCTTCCTATTTGTTTATTTGCTTTGATTTTTGTGCCTTGACTTAGTATACATGCATTCATTGGGTGTTTTCTTTCACATTATACTTAAGTCCATCCATATTCATACATCAACATTATCATCATGGTTTTTATCATTGGTGTATTAATTTTAATTATTTATTGGATATTATGTCAATACTTATGCATACTTTGGATAAGTTCTCATGGTGTTTTATATCATGATACATACTGTCACATGATACATCAAAAATCAGCTCAAGAAATCTTACAAGCAATGAGGTTGTGATACTTCTCCTTAGCACCTAAAAAAATTTCTGATCTATCTCAATCATTCCCAAAAATAGATTAATTAAATCATGAATGAATTTTAATCCTTGATAGTTAGGACATGCATCTTCATATTACCAAGTTTCCTAAATTCAGCTTTCTCCTTTATACTGTCTTACTCTTACTTTGTGAGTACGTATTCAATTCGTAAGCCTGATTATCTAATTTGTCATATTACTCTCATCATAGTTTCAATGATTATAACCACCTTTGGGAAAATAATTGTGTATCATCCCACTCATAGTTCTAATGATTATAAATACCTTTGGGCAAATCATTATGTATCATCCCTTCTGTAGTACCAATGATTATAACTACCTTTGGGCAAATCATCATGTATCATTCCACCCACATATAATGATTATAATCACCTCTGGGCAAATCCTTGTGTTTTCATCTATCTATAGATTAATTATTATAACTTCCTTTAGGAAAATAATTATCTTTATAATTCATTGTACTAATGATTCTAACTACCTTTGGGAAAATAATTCTCTTGTTATCTTTATCCTTTGGATAATTATTATAACCACCTTTGGGCAAATCATTATCTATTTACCTTGTTATGTCAATGATTATAACTACCTTCAAGAAAATCACCCTATTTATCTAGCTAACCAAGGTAGCTCACTGTGCCACTGATTATAACTACCTATGGGTAAATCAATCTTTTTCACCTTATTTAAACATTGGTCCCATCATTTTCCTTTTTTTGAGGCACTAATCATTGACCCTTTTTTCCAACCACTCCCTCAAGGGGGCATCCATAACTTATCCATCATAATGATAATATTAGACATACAAGACCTTTTCATTATTTGAGAATACATTATTATGCCTATATCTTGTAATGCCTTCCCAAATAAGGGAAAATTTTAGACACCCAATTCTAGACAAAGCTAGCCTCTGATCGGACCTCAGATTGATTCCTACCAACCATTGTAAATTAAGCTTAAGAATCACTAAATGTCCTAATTTTGGCCATGCATCATCCATCAATGCTCAGAATCATGTTGAGGCATGCCTATTTGAGGTATTATACCATATACAATGATAATATCTCATGGATTGATCCCTAATCACCTTATGGCATAATAATTATCAATTTGGTACCCATTAAGTGGGGCACTTGATAAAATCTTAAAAGAGTTAAAAGGCTAATTAAAATCAATTAAAAAATTAAACAAGATTAAATGATTAATTGAATTATCCATTTGTAATTAATTAATATCTAAAAATGAAAATTTTGAAAATCAAAATATCAAGTCTTTTCATCATTACCTTTATGAGTTGTCAAGTTCTTTCAAAATATCTCAAAATATATATATTTGAGAGCCATGTCTAGTAATTGAAAATCATAATTACATGACAAATTTTAACTCAATTGGAGTTAGTCTCAACTCACCTTAGGTTAGTTTGAACCTATTCCATGTTTAAACTTAACCTTAACTCATATTGGGTAAGAGTTAATTCTTGAGGCTATAAATACAAATCCATACCCCTTCATTTCTAGGCTTGGATATTGTAGAGTTATTATGCAGTATTTACTCCATAAACCTCATGCAAGTAATGTTCCCATGAAAAAATCATAATCCAAGGTGACAAAGAAATTTGAAGCCAACAAATCTCTATTGATGAAGATTTCTTGATGCACAAGCTGAAAATCCAATTCAACAAGCCATTTAGAATTCCAAGGAAACAAGGTTTTATTTTATGTTTTAGTTGTGTTTCATATTCATGTTTGTTACCTATTCTCTCTCTAGTTTCTAGGCTAGAGGTGTTAGGATATTAGTGTGTTTATTTGAGTTTTATTTATTATAATAACACAAGACTAACCTCCCCTCTACATATTTCTTTTCCACAAGGATCATAATCTCCAGTCAATAACAACTCACACTGGTCAAAATCATCCCACTACCAGCCATAACTATTTTATATAATCAAACCCATCCTTAGGGTTGGATCATAATCCTACATGTCTATGGTGCAAGGAATAATTAAAATATATCTATATATAAACAAATCAAATTATCATTCAAAATTATGTTGTACTTAACTAAGATACATCCATACACTATCGTATGCATAAAAAAATTTCCCTATTCTTCCCAATTTACATACCTATCATTAGGATAATTCATGATCCAAGTCTTAAGCACTCAAAATCCATGTCAAATCAAATATTTTTAAGTACCAAAGGCAATTATTAGTTGCTTACACATAGCAAAGGATCATAATTTCATAATCACAATAGGTGGGATAACTATATATAGCTTGATTTCCCTCCTTAGACTATTGGATACATAGGCAATGACTAATCATCAAGCATGGGTGATTGGGTTCAAATCATCCCATTACACTTCCTCTATTTTTTTAGGTTTTTATCCCTCATAATCACATCTAATGTTTTATTAAAGGAGTTTGATTTAAAGATATGTGTGCATCATCAATTTTTGAGATCGTACACATAGAGCAAGTAAAAATAGTCACAGGTAATCATATAGTCACTATGTAGCATATTCACATGGTTCAATACCAACCAGTAGGTCAATATCAACTAGTGATACTAACTTGATCCTTCGAAATTGAGCCAATAAAAACAAAAAAAATAGTTCCTAAACCAAGAAAACCACAAGTTACTTATCCATGATTTTCACATCTAGAATATAGTCATAGTCAGATAGTCAACCAAAAAATCTAAGTATTGTGATCTCTTTAATACTTTCTATATTTAATATGTGCCCTTATCAAATAATAATAATAATAATAATAATAATAATAATAAATTATCAATCATTTACATTTATATGTATTCTTGAATTCCATATCTATTCATCTAAATTACATTTAAAATTTTTATATTAACTATATTAATCTTTCCCATTTATCCAAATTAGTGTAAAACATATTGGTGAACCTATACACATCAAATAGTGCAAATCCCTATGTTTTCTTTTAGTGTTTCATCCTTATAGGGTTTTATATTTTAGCTTTAGGGTTTATGATTTTTACCTATTAGTAAAAACTAATCATGACCATGTTGAATAAACATTATTGATTAACAAAACTACTTAAATTAATCTTTTCATATTGTTATAAATGGATAGTATATATTCTTTGGATCAATTATGTATATAAATTGGTAACTAAGATCAAGTTCAAATTCATTACTATGGCTAAACTTACAATGAATAATCCCAAGCCTCCATCCAATATTATGGTTGTAACATCCAATCTGAGATGCCTTTTATTACCACTAGAAGCCATTTTTTCTTCTTACTATTAATTTCACAACATATTATATTCACCCTATTGATGGACTCATCATGAATATTCAGACTAATGATACAATTACTATAGACTAATTAAATGTCTTGGAAGATTAACAATTCATTGACTATTTTAATATTAATCCACATCATATTCATGATATGTTATATATATCAAAAATTGAGTTGAAGAAGGTAATTCAAGCCTTCACATCAAGTATTCAGACCACCACTAATGGTAACATTCCCATGCATGCACCGTTTGTGACCTATGTGACATCTACCTAAAATCTTAGGGCATTATAAGGCTTTCAACAAATTCAAATGCCCATTCTTACATAGGTAACCATCACCCCATATAGAATATTTATGCACATTCTAGTACTAACCTCACCTAATTCACATCCCCTTGATCAATCTATTATAACTTTTCATAACAAGGTATTTCAATTAAATCAAGGTGCATCAAGATCTAGCCATACCATGGACTCACATTCATTGCTCCATAACCCATTATCTCCTAAAATATAAACCTACCCATTACTTATAGGCTTCATAGCTCCCAAGATCATATTATATGAAGTTAAAGGTGATCTTGAGCAACATATTATAGCATTCCATATAACTTGTTTGAACAATGAATACAATGATAAGATATTGACCATATTATTTCTAATAATTCTAAAATATTATGCATTGATATGGTTTTATGTTTTGAATCTTTAATTTTTAAGATAATTCAACCCCTTAGATGACCATATCTTATAACTTTCTTCCATAAATATCAATGATAAGTTATCATATGCATAAATTACTAAGCTAAATTAAGGATCTAATGAAACAATCAATGACTATGTGCTTTGATAGAAGACCATGCTAGCCAAAATGACCCCTGTTATGGATGATATTAAACTACAAGATATATTCAAACAAAGTTTTCTATCACCACCCCAATGAATCAATCATATTCAAGAGATTCAAATAATTTGATGATTTATGCCATACAATGAGGGACAAAGAAGTAAAGCTAATTACTTTAAATAAACTTAAGTATAATGTTTTATCAAAATTAGGGATAAATAAATACTAGATCCTAATTATGAAAATATCTACATAAAATTAGAATTAAAAAAATAAGCATAAATTAAGAATTTATGATTTGGAACTCACTAAATATGGAAAGATGCTAAAAGGGAAAAGAATAAATAATAATGATTTAGCTGGAAAATGTGTATACTGGATTGTGATTACCATTGTAGAAATGCTTACAAGATTTTTATAGGTCATTATGAATCTAGAATAGGGCTTTATATTTACCTAGGACAAGGCTATATTATTTGGATAAAGTTACGTTATGATGTAGTTTTTAGGGTATATTGATATCTAGTGGAGTTTTTTATTTATTTGTAAAAATAGACATGTGCATCTTTACATGTGAATCTTGTATGTGTGATTGGATCTATGTTATTCATTATGGAAGCCACTGTATACCTTCTTATTCACTTGGAACACTATATCAATAGATCATGAATGGTAAATCAAATAAATAGGAAAAAAAGGTCAATTGTTGAAGTTGTGCTTAACCCCAACAACCCTTATGTTAAATGATGCCTACATACCAATAATTTGAAGAGGGATCAAACTCCATGTAGTTGTCCCATACTATAGTGGTGTGTGTGAGAGACTAGTGAAATATTAAATGCTAGTGCATTCTTGGTGTTATTAAGTGATTCTACAATTACTTATGACTTGAGGGGTGTATCAAGACTTAACTCAAGGCTACTTAGGTTGTGTATACTCATAATTTTGAATAATTTATGTTTTATCTCAATGTAAAATAAGTATTCTATTACTTTTCAATGATATGATCCTCTAGTAAATAATGGTTAGAAAATGTGACTTTATAGTGATCCCTTTCAAATTCCTTTAGATGGGACTCATAAAACACGTGGGATTATCTATATGTGAATTTAAATTTGAGAAAATAGTATTTATTTGGTAGGAGGACAAGGCCAATGGATTTAGATGCTATCAGTGGGTAGGATAGTCGTGAAAGAGTAGCCTTGTCTGAGTAGAGATAACTAAGCTAGAAGTGTGGATCAGTCAAAGTATAAGCTTAAGCTATTCAAAATGATTAATAGGAACATTTGGAATCAAAATTTATTTAAAAGGTAAGGGTCATTCACATGGAATTGAAGGGAAGGTGATCAAGGAATGTGGATTTGGCATGAGCTAAGTGTGTTTGAGAGGAGTGTCACAAGTGTATTATTTTAGTGATAAATGTTAATTTATGTGTCTGCATTTGCCCCCTTTTATTTTAATAATGCATAAAATTTAATGTACCAGTGTAAAATGAAAAAAATTATACCTGAACTTACCTATGAATAACGGTCTTGAATTTAGGCCACACACTAAACTACGCTCCATGTAGTACCTAAAATGAAACATGTATAAATCAGTCATTTCTTAAGGTGAAAAACTAAAAGTGAAGATAATAAACCATTTAGACATAATAATAATAATAATAATAATAATAATAATAATAATAATAATAATAATAATAATAATAATATACATGCTTGGATACACAAACCATTGTGTTTTTTGGTGCAAAAATTGGTGACTAGAGAGGGTAGGATCCTTGGATATTTTATTCTTCATTGAAACACTTAGATTGGACTGTGCATGCCCTAATCTTCATTGATAAAAGAGTGTTATTTACTCCATCATTTCATACCCAAAGTATTGGATTAGCTTAGAATATTTGTATGAATTCTAATATATTTTTTCAAGTGCAAAAAGATGAATCAGCTATTGTAGATAGAATATGATTCATTTATGGTGTAAAATTAGTGTGAAACTAGTGAAAAAATAGCATCATCTGAGTCTATTGTATACAATGTAGATAATGACATGTATTGGAATTCCTTATATGAAATTTCTAAGAACTTGAGTAAGGAGGTGGTCATATGTCACACACATTCCCCCAATCTGATATTTGTGTGTATATAGATTATAGAACTAAGTAATATCAAATGATTTTTTAAGCAAAAAACCTGTGTGATAACCCAAAATATGTGTCTCACATCATGCCCAAAATTTAAGATAAACACATGTATAAATTTGAAACTTGTTTCTAATCAATGTTGGAACTGATTTGTAGATTAAGTGAAATTCTAAGAAATCTAAAAACTTGTGTTTTTTAATGCTCTGATGATAATATACTATTTTGGACATAGTCGGCCTACACCCTTGTCTAAATGGAGTATTATTGTCTAAAATTACTTTCTAAGTAAATTATGGTTATAACCTATGATCAACTAATCAAAACCTACAAAGTTTTGAGTGTATATACCAGGTTATTGAAACTTAGTCTCTAAGACAAGCCACTAGGTATGCACCCTTTTTTAAGATGATTTGTGAAGCTTATGAAATAATATAGCTCAGAAGAAGAAATTTAAGTGAGTGATGTTATATAAATGATGTAAATTTGAGTAATAATAATAATAATAATGTAATGAAATTACTTAGATAATTCACACTAATGGAATAATATATCATATAAATATGAGTATAATAAGTAGATCCACAAAAATAATCTATGAAAGATAAAAATACTCAATAAATATGATTGACCCACTTTGAGGGGGAAACTTCCAAAACAATGTAATAAGAATAGAATTCACAATATGATGATAAAATAATAACCATTTCCTCCTATATATACTCTACTTAGGCCATGGTTATTCTATAGGCCAACCCTACTAACAATATAAGAATCATAGAGAAATGTGACAAGATATTATGAAAGGTTATGTAAGCTATGAGGTAGAAACACATATCCTTATACATGTTATAACTTAATGGCATAGCATGCCCCTCCCCTTCAAAACAAACTTTTCCTCAATGTTAAACAACTTTGGATGGTTTTATAGAAAAACTTCATCCTCCTACATTATATCTTCATGGTTTAAATTCTCCCACTTGATCAAATACTCCTTAATATATCTTGTTCTCAACCTTGTTATGCATGTGTGTAAGATCTCCTCAAGTTCTAGTATGACTCGACCTTATTTATCCATTTTTGGTAACTCAGTTTGGGAAGAAACTCTCTATCCAATTACCTTATTTAGGCAAGACACATGAAATACAATATGTATGTGAGTGGATTGGGGTGTCTCTATCTTGTATGCAACACTACCAATTTTCTTTCATGGCCCCATTTTATGATGCATTGCTTTCTTGTATTTTCATGTTGGTTAGTTGGATACTATTTAGTGTGATTAAGTTGTTACTTATGGTTTATTTGATACCATTACTTATGCATGATTATTATTAAATATTTGGTGATAAGATTCATTAATAAGATGTTGTGATGTGATATTGATTTATTAAATACATTTCATATTGTCATAATGTTATTAAATTCAGTTCATTTATGAATATGTCATATCTAGTATTTATTTCAGTTCAAAATTACTTTAGCATATTTTTACCTAGTATAGATACTATTGATATTCTACTTCGCTAATTGTTAGGACAAGTTTTATGAGTTAGGTTGATTGTGGACTTTGACAGTAGAGGATGTGAAGTGATGAAAAGTTATTTAACCATGCATATTAGTCAAGATGGTTATGAGCTTTTGTTATCATGATATTTATGTGTAATTCATTTCTTGTGATGTGTGGACTCAATTTAGTCTTGTTTTGTTATTGGCTTATCTTTCCAGATTTAGTGTTTATTTCACTTTCAAGCAAATTTGTATGCATTAATTTTATCTATGACCTTATTTCTTTGGAAAAAAAAATCTTAGTATTATTGCCTATTGTGTTGATCATTTTAAGTGTCATCTTCTTTCTTGGAGGTCATGAGACCACACTAGACTTGATCTTTGTGGATGCATTTTTTCTTGCATTAATGATGATGGTCATTATGACAAGTAATTTGACTTGTTTTAGGGACCATAACTAGATTATGGGGCTTTCATTAGTTGATGTTATCATTTTTAATTTTGACCTTAGTTAAATATTAGGTCATAATGACCCATTATTTGAGGT
This sequence comes from Torreya grandis, assembly GCA_037957365.1. Taxonomy (NCBI): domain Eukaryota; kingdom Viridiplantae; phylum Streptophyta; class Pinopsida; order Cupressales; family Taxaceae; genus Torreya; species Torreya grandis. The sequence goes on from JARHVA010000158.1 coordinate 526,398, forward strand.
TATCAAACTTCTAGTGGCTTTTGGACTTGGTTTTGGTCATCTTGTGTTCATTTAGGCTCTACTAACCCAAAACCTAGCACCATGTTGTCAATTTTTTGATGGAATTTAGGAGGTCATGAGATTTGGGTAGTATATAAAGTTATGTGTCATTAATCAGTTGTATTTTTCTTAAGGATTAGTGTCAGTCATGAATAAAAATGGTTTTGTTTGTCAGCCACACTTGCAGACTTTGATAGCAAAAATGGAAGTGTTGTTGGTCTTCATTTTGGAAACCTAAAAAAAGTTGTAAGAGCTTAGTTGGCTGCAAGATATGAAGATCATGAACAATTGCATTTTTTAGCTTATATCAATTAAGTGGTGTTGTTATTTTATATTAATATTCTACCTAGTTTTATTTGTGTGGCCATTATATTGTGGGTACAATGGGAAGTCATGAGACTTCCCAATGACCCCACATTCCAAAATATAGTCATATTCAGGCATGGATATGTGAGAAACCTAGTTATGGGACTTTATTTATTCTCTATGTGTTCTTTTAGTGTTGGGTTTTTGGATGGAAATAGTTTGGTTATGTTGGGTTTTGTGGTAAAATCTCAACTATGTTGGATTTGTTCAAAATGTTTTATAATAAACAAAAGAAAATCTATTCATGCATTTTGTTTTAGTGATTTTGAGTGTATACAATAGATTTGTATCATTTTGAACCTAAATATGTAGGTTTTCAAATCTTTTTAGAGTTATATCATGTTGGTGCATATTTTTGGGTGAAACCCTAGATAGTAATTTTATTTGGAAACTTTATTTTTTTCCTTTAGATATGTACTCAAATTGTTTTGTTCAAGCATGAAAATTTCTTGAATGGATTTTTATTAAAATAATGTTAGTTTGTTTACTTTGAATCTTTATGAACTTGTGTATGGATGGCTCATTTTTTTTTGAGTTATAGTTGTTCATTCCCTCCCTCTAGCATCCTTAGAAGTTTTTAGAACTCTATTTTTATCTGGACTTTTGGTTTCATATTAAGTTGTGTTGTTTTAAATATCTAATTTTTATGGGTGAAACCATAGAGGTCATGTTATTTAGGGGAGTATTAAATGTGAAATTAAATTTGAAGTTTATTTATTATAAGACCCGTATTTATTTTATGTGGTAATGGATTTTTTCTTGCTAGGAAATGGTGATTATTATGTGCATTTTTATTTGATCTTCATTTATAGCATGGAAGTTAAATAAGATATAGGTTTTAAAACTCCATTTTAGTGTTTTCATAAGAGAGTTAGATAAATATATAGATATGGTTGTCTTTGATGTTATTTAATAGCTAAGATACTTGAATGAAGTATAAAAGAAAATTGGGTTTGATGGATTTAAAAATTAATTGTTGATCCATTAAGGCCAATCTAATTTACTTCTTAAGATGAACTATGACATGAAAGCTAATCATAGTTAAACTTTTATTTAATGGCCTTATTATTTCATTTATTGATTAAGATTCCTTTTAATTTTTTCTTTCATTATCTCTTGAGTCTCATGGATTGATTATTGTCCTTTTAAGCTTAGAATTCTTGGTCAAATCATTGTTTTTCCACCTATCCCTGATATTTAAATCCACATACAACTAATGTATGGGATGGTCTAAGGCCACTAATGGAGGGATCATTCAGATGAAAGGGTGGGTTTTTACTTCTCTTCTGTGGGAATGTTCTCGAGTTACATTGAACATTTCATCAGACTTGCAGTCTTGTTATGTCTAGATTATTTTGAAAGTATGATTGGGTTGTAATGTAAATGCTTATATTGTGTACAATAACATGTTATTTATTACAAAAAATAAATATTTGGTTATTATCCTTTTGAATGTTTCTATTAAATTAATTATGTAGTGTTTATTGAAACACAATAATTATTAATGCTGAGTTATTATTTAAGTAATGAATCAGAGCATTCTTTTATGAGATTATTTTTTTTGTAGCATAATCATTATCATGTTGAATATATTCTAAACAATTTATTGTTAATAAAAGCATAGTGTTGTGGTTGTGATCACTATCTCAAGTGATTAAGTGATGAATTCAAAATGAATTATACTTTGTGTTGAGGTTTAAGTGAATTGTTATTTTCTTAATTCGACTTAGAAAATAAATAAATTATGGGATAAATGAAGTTTTCTTCATTGAGTTTAGCTATGATGATTTTGTAAGGACTTGTCAATTATGAAAAAGTTTGACAATTGTTATTAGTATAAAATGAATCTTGTTAATATTCTTAAATTGGAATGATTATAGTTGGGTTTTGATAGAAGTTTTTAAACCTTGTTTTTACCAAGTTGGTAATTCATTACTATTATATCTTGATGTACTTATTTCCTTAAAGTCTGTGATTTATGTATGTAAATAGGATGTTGTATGTGTGGAATTATAATTAATAAATTCAGTGAACTTGACATTCTTTTCATTAATTTAACTAGATTATCTAGAATTAAATCAATTGGAAAGAAGCCCGATTTGAGATAAGTTTTGTTTATGGATGATATCTAATTTATAATAGCATATTGAGAAATGAGGAAGTTGGTTAATAAAATTCATTGGAAATTGAAATAGTCTTTTATCAATATTGACTAACATGGGTTAAAAGAAGGCTAATAAATTAGTCATGGAATATGTGATTTAGTGTTTAGGAAAAAAATCATTATTTCATTAGTAAATTTGAGATGCTAAAAAATAATGTTGCTTGATAAAATAAAAAGTTGTTCTCATGCAAATGTTAATCATGATTTTTGAAACATTTTCATTTTACTTGTGTTTTTTTATAATTTTGGTGAATGTAATTTTTTTAATAAGCATGCAAGAATACCATATGACAAGTGGTTGTAAATTATAGCAAGTGCTTGTTATATCAAACCTATGAGATGGTCAAATTTCAATGTACTTATAATTTCTATTATGAACATAGGACTAATATTTATAGTGACATGATAGCCACTTGTGTGGTGATATATGTCATTAGTGAAAATCATAAGCCATTATTAATTCTTGGAAAATAAAATTTTAATTCACGTTAATGTTATCTTTCTTGTATTTAAGTAAAATAAGATAGATCTACAAAATATCTTATTCAATGATATCTAAGCTCAGAGAAGGTAATAAACTAATAATCCACTTAGCACTACTTTTTTATATCAAGGTCATGGCCAATAATGGATAAGTTAAACCTATACTAAGGGATCTCTTATCACATAATAACAAAGGAGAGGTTTTCAAGGCCTCTAGTCAAATTCTATGATGTGATAACCCTAGCTAGGTCTTATTATTGTACCAAAATTAAGAAATATAATATACTAAATAAACATGAAAGTTAATCTAGTAAATAAATATGCAAGCTAATCTAGTGCTCACTAAAGTTTGTTGCACAAAATAGGGAAGATAATAAACAAGTAAAGATAATTATATTTAAGATAATATAAAATTAATTTAAGAAAGGAAAGATATAATTCAATCTATTAATTATAAAACATTTACTTATCAAAATAGGAAGGTCTATGAGTATACTTACCTTGTTAAAGTGAATATGGCATGCCTCAATCTCTCCCTTGGCCAAAAGTTCTTTACAAGAAGTTGTTTTAGCTTGTAAGGATCACAAGTATAGATCAACTCTAGGCTACAAGACTTATCCTATGCATCCAAGACTTCCACAAGATAAGTGATACTTATCTAAGGCAAAAACTTAAGTAATGAAACCTCCCATTGATAGTATAATCAGATTTATAAGTTGTAATCATGTTTACTTTAATGATATTATATTTATAAATGAATTTTAGGGGTATTTATATCCAAGCATTAACCCTAAACCCTCTTAATATTTTAGTCAAATTTAATTGGTTGTAAATAGAGTCATTAAGCCTTGAACTACATTAGCTTGGGCCGACAGAGTTCCATAATGTGTGTTAAATTCCCAATAAGGTTGACTGGGTAGACATAGTAGAAAAAGTGGGTAAAGGGGATTTTTGCTTAGGTAAGGGTTATTTTGGATGATGAATTACTTAGGTGAGTTTATAAGTGGATTTTTATTACTTAAGGAACTGTTAAGAGTAGCTTGCACTGGTTTTAGGTAATGGTATAGGGGCCAATAATACTGCAAATCACCAAAAGTCTACCAATCCTTTTCTTGGTGCACCCTTTAACGCATACACTCAGAGAGGTTGAGATTTGATGGGTTCTTGTGAGAGAGAAATTATCAATAACTGATAAAGTTTAAAAATATTATGTGTATACATATGCCCCACTCTAATCTCATCATGTGTCTTATAGTTGTAACATGGGATGGTGTTTAGAGAAATAACATAGCAACCCATAATGCTAAGTTAAATAAATTATAGTACAGAGCATAAAAATAAATGAAAGTAAAGAATTTAAAAATACATAACTTCACTTACCTTGTTGTTATAGAATCAAAGTCACATGAGAAGAAGAATGAGGTTTCCAATATAGAGAACATTAGGTAGACCTAAAATATAAGATAAAAATCAATTTTTTTGCAAAAATATAATTTAAGTTCTACATTTTTAGGATTCTAGAACTTTTTACAATTTTGGAAAAGAGCTTATAGAAGCATAGTTATGATAAAAATACATAATTTCCTAGTAAATAACTAATAGTTAAATAATTTTTAAATTTGAAATATAAATAGGATTTTTAACTATTCATTTATAAATTTATTATTTTGAGAAAACTATAGCTCTATGAGACCTAAGATAGTTATGTGAGAGACTATGGCCCAGAGATGAGGAGCACGAGGTTGAAAACACATAGTAGTAGTGGCTATGATGATCTAGGTAACTAATGTACTTAATTTCCAGTTTTTGCCTAATTTAATTTAAAAATAAGGTAGATTTGAAAAACTAGGTATGGGGAAATTTTGTGTAGCAAAATTTGCCCCAAAAATTTTTAGGGTGGAGTAGAAAGTAGGATGGTTAATGGGTATGGGGTAAAAAGGGTCATTAATGCCTAAGACATTAGTGATAAATAACTCAAAACAAATTGCATAAATTAACTGGGATTAGCCAAGCTGACATAGTTTAAAATGGATAGGTGAAAGAAGATGGTCGATTGTGTAGCAATAGGCTGATGTAGTTTAACCATAGTGACCCACTATGTAAGGATAATTTAATTTAGTTTAATAATATTCAAGTGCTTGATCACATATATTTTGGTTGATTTGACATATTTTTAATAAGTGGCTGACTTTGTCTAAAGTGGTTGATGTAGTAGGATGACCTAGATGACTATGTATCAAATGGCCAATATAGTTAGGTTAAGTGGCCAAATTCATTTAAAGTGGCCAATGTAGTTTACATTTTAACAATGGCTGACATTAACTACCTATATGACACAATAAAAAATTTGGTTTTTGATCATAATATATAAATATGTGGCTGATTAGTATAAACTATTAAGAAAATATCAAATCAGTTTGATGAAGTTAATTTTGGTGTAGATGCAGTAATTATTAATTTTTTTAGTGTATTTTTTTAAATGTCTAATATCAAGGACTAATACATGCTTTGTTGTTTGATATTTTTCAAAGAAAATAGAGGCTTTAGCATTTAGTGGATGTAATATGACTACCTAAATTATTGGAGATATTGATAGTTGATGACCATGCACACTTTGAATCATTAGGCTTCAGAATGATTATGCATATGTATTAGATCCCTTTGAGTGTTATTGTAGTCACCATGTTATTAGGATCATAATATCAACTAACCAACACTTTTAAGTGGGTGGTGGATGAGGATACCATTGAGGTTGGTATCACCCTTAAGGATGTCCATGTGATTCTTGGACTTCCTATTTTTAATACTCCTATGATTTATGATACCCCTAGATATAGTTCTAGAAAGGTGATCCTTTGCCTTATGGTTGACTGGTTCAGAGAAGTATTATGATGGTTTATGTGTGCATATATTTAATATCTATGCATCAACCATTCTAGATACTTAGAATATGATTATTAGCCTTATGAAAGCTTATTTGATCTATCACAAGTCAGATGAGAAGGTGTAATTGTATGTGGTCATCTTATGTTAATCTATTTTAGATTAGGGTACTCTATATGATCTTGGGTTAGCGATTTGGATAAAGTTATCGCATGATTTGTTTAGTATTCTTTCTCATGGGTAGATGACTATGGGCCATGTTATTTTACTTAGTAGTTGGATATATGATAGATTCATTATATATTATCTATTTGGGTTTCTACATGTTGTTAATGATAGTTTAACTCAGGTTTTTATATGGAGGTAGGATCATGTGTAATTTATTGTGCCACATAATCCAACACTGTAGACTATGACTCATGGTGAGATTGTATGGTCATCATATGTAGGTATTGCAACTAGTTAGCTTACTTGGCCTATTATTTCTCTTATATTGTCTCACATTAAAATTACTAAACATTACACATGGTGAGTAGAGTCACATATTATTACTTGCCTACCTAGTCAATTATGGTTGTTACCTCCCATAGCACCATTATTAGTGCCTACATATTGGGCATGATATGCAAGGGAGTAAAAGGGAAATGGAGGTGCAAGGATTCCTATAGATGTACTTATGATTTGACCTCATCAAAATAGACCTTGGATGGGATGATGATGATGATAGATGAGAGAGGCTAGAGTAATTAATGAGGAGGTAGTGGTTATAGTGGAGTATGTTAAGGTGGTGATTGTTATGTCATAATAGGTTTTATCAGTACCAAAATAATGGAGACATTAGTGGGTTAAAATGTAAGTGGAGGTACAAGAAGAGGTGGAGATATAGGTAAATGAAATTGATGAGGGAGATCATATTACATAGCTAGCATATATTTGGTCAATAAAATGATGGATCTGGAGTGGACCATGATGTGTTTGTATACTCTAGCCTAATTTTATAGCACCTCAGAGATGTGATCCAGTGGAGGTACTTGGTGGAGTTTCATATGGAGAGACTATTATTGGTAAGTGTTTTGCATTATGTTATGTAGTTTATATTTAATTTTGATAGTGTTAGATATGTATTTGTTTTGCTAGATGTTTTGGAGATATATGTGCATGATTAAATTTATATTTGGTTTTGTGTTTTATTACATTAGAGGATTTCATACAGTCTATAATAATGTGGGGAGCTTGTCATGATATTTTGGATGGTGTGTTGCTACATCATGATACCATTATTATGGTTAATCATGTTTTTCCCTTTATCCCAACTTATGTTGGTTAGTTCTAATTAGTCGGTGAAGTAGCTTGAGAGTTATGGAGACTAGGGTATGTTTCATAGATACCACTTGGAATCGGTGATGGGGATATTCAATCCTATTAGACAGTGTCCAAAAAGCAAACTTTCCATATCGTGACATCTAGAGAATTGGGGCATGTGCATGCCCATGTGGCCAATTTACAAGGATAGTTAGAGGGCCTTAATTCTCAGATAGAGTCACTAAATCATACTATTCATGGGGGACATTCCTAGGCTTTGATGGGTAGTATGGCCCATCCATCAGATGGATAGGGTGGACCATAGATTTAGTGCAATTTTGTATTATGCTCATTGCATGTCATTATATTGTATGAAACATTTGACCCTTTGATATAAAGATCTCTTGTTTGTTTATTATGACTTTTGGATATTTGGGATATTATGGATGTATGTATTCTTTTTATATCACATGTGTTTAATTTATATTATATGTTATGAGAAAATATATGATGTTTTTAGGATTCTTTTCTAGCAACTATGAACAAATGCATGGTTAAAAAAAATGATAGAAAAAGTGTAATTTAAAACACACTAAATCATGTTGGGAAATATGTAAAAAACAAAGAATTTTTTTAAAACATACTAAAAAAAGTTTGAAAATAATGTAAAATAAATGTAAATGATAAAATATAAAACACACTAAATCAAGTTGATAATGTGTAAAATGTAAGTAAATGACGAAAGAAAATAGAAAATGTAAAACACACTAAATTAGGCTTTGAAAAGTGTGTAAAATTTAGATAGATTAAAATGATAAAATTTAATAATACAACATACTAAATCAAGTATGGAAGTATGTAAATGATTTGTAAATCAAAATGTAAGACACACTAAATCACGTTAAGAAGCATGCATAACAAAATGTCAAGAAAGAGAAGTCAAGATTTATACTAAAATCAAGATCTGTACTAAGATCAACTCATTAATGTTATATAAATTAAAATAAAAATGGACCTACCTTCCCACAATTTTTTCTCCATTCCTCAAAACATCTTACAAAGTCATCAGTCTACTATGAGGATTGGGTACTTGTGTGAGGAAATAGGTAGCAGTAGAGAAAATTTTGAAATCTCTTATCCCAATCTACTAACCTACCACACCCCAATGGACCTCAACTCTATCATGAGGCCAACTATGGAGTTTGAACTTCAATTAGGAGTAGGATATGTGCTAAGATATGAATCACATCTTTTGGTGTGATTTTGATTGTTTATTGTTGCCTTTTTAGCATTGCCTTTTGTTTAAATAAGTTGACTTTTAACTTTTTATGGATTTTGTGATTCCTCCTCCATATAGAATTGGAATAACCAAATATGAGTGATAGAAGTGACAAACATAGATGATATTTAGGCTTTGGTTATAGGACATAAATTATCTATAGATTTTGACATGTTATTAAATGATTAGGCTTATTTATAAACCAGTATGTGATCTTAATACTAATTGTTTGTGTGCTTAGTATGAAGTGGAGATAACTGGGAAAATGGAGATATAAGATATCTATATATGTAATGATCCAATGAATAATATTCTTGCTAACTAATCATATGGTAAAGATAGGATATTAAATGTATTCAGGGTTTAAAACCATGTTATAAAAATTATTATCTTTATTTTAAATAAAATTACATAACAAGCATAAAAGAGAATTCCACTTAAAAATAAGAGAGAATAAATGAGAGTAAAAATAATCCATGAAACATGAGATTAAATCATGAAATGTAAATTAATCGATAAGATGTGTAATTACACCATGAAAAAAGAAATTAATCCATAAAATATGAAATTAGTCCCTGTAACATAAAATTAAATGATAAATAACACATAAGATCCATATATGCTCATAAATAAAATCCAAATCACGTGGTAATGCGATAAATAATGTGAAGAAACACCATGATGCATTCATAAATTCTAATAAATCTCATGACAAATATCATCCATAATATCTGGTACATCCTTGTGTATTTAAATTCTAATGTCAATAAGAGTCTCATCAATATTCACATAAATTCATGAAAAGACTTCTTGTCATATCATCTCTACAAAGAAGGTAGGTATGCTATAGGAATTATGTTCATGAGGCATTTCTTGTATGGTATACTCAATGTGAGGAACGGATGTTAAAATGTGACTAATATCCTCATATTTGTGAGGAAATGTAGGTTGTGGATAAGGTGGAGCTTTTATATTTGAATATCCTAGAGAAGGAGGTTAAGTCGGTGAAGGTGTAGGTTGTCAAAAATCAAGAAAGTGTTGTTAAATTACTCAACATTTATCTATATGGTTTTTAGTACACTGATTCCAAAGACAGTAAACTTCCTCATATTTAAAGATGTATTTTGGAAGTATATTAGGAAGTGGTAGGATCTTATTTTTATATTGTGCCTTCTTTAGACATAATATATCAATGTACTATCAAAGTTATTTGTCATTAGTAGAATAAAGATTGTGTGTACCATGAAAGAAATAAGTATATATAGTAACAGATGATGAAGGTTGACTATTTGTAGTAGAAGTATAAATTGAGGTTTGTTAGCAATAATGTGCATGACAATCCTTGGCCCAATAACTAGAAACTCTATAGACCTCATAATAAGGTACATCTACCCATCATGTTTATAGAGGATCAAGCTTAGGCAAAGGTATTATGCCATCAACAATAGTATGGGGACTTGAAATACGATCCTATCTATCTTGGGTCGCATCATGAGATGAGATCATAGTGGGTCAACACAGTGTAGCTAACATCTTTTTAAGAAGTAATTTGTAAGGGTCCTAATAACTAGATAACATGTATATTCTTGTCATGGCATGGTCCATAAAAATACTTCAAAGAGGCTCAATAGTAATTAGAGTAGTTATGTGTTTGCACGCTTCATCTTGAACCTATGAATATTAGCAAAATAACTAATATCAGGAACTATAAAAGGAGAATAAACTAAATGAAAATAACTAAGATAATGTTGTAAATAAATGTGATATCTAAGTATCTCTACATTTTTAGCATGAAAAAATCTAGCTAAAAGGGGATCATCTAAATAATATCCATCATCATAATCAGGAGTGTGGAGATTTATATTACATGTGTCAATGATTTATTAGTTGAAGAGGTATGGTGGATGGATTTTTTAGTTTTTGTTAGGGTAACCAAAATTTCATCTAATGGTTTTTTATGAGATTGAGGCCATAAAGAGGGAGGAAATGGAGAAATTATGTTAGGAGAGAGATTAAAAGTTTTTATTTTTAAACCGATCTCATCTGGTTCATCATCATCTAAATCTAGAAGATTAGGTGGTATGTTTTCTATAAATTCAAGATGACCATTGTATCCTCTAGTAGTATTGATAGGATAATTAAAACATTGAGATTCATGAAATGGGATTTTAGTTAAAGGTTTGAGGGTAGGTATTTTAAAAACACCTCTTTCTTGAAATTATTTGAAATTCCAAGGATTGGTATCTCCTTAAATCTTGTATATAGCACCATTATAATTAAATTTAACACATTAGAATTTTAACGAGGATAATTTTCTCATGCTATGTATCCAAGGTCAACTAACTAAGATGTTGTAATAAAATGGGAAGTTAACTATCATTATATTGATATGCACCATGATAGGGGGAACCATAATAGGAATCCAAACACAACCTAAGGGAGGCATTTTCCTTCTTTCATATCTTTGACACGTACTTTTAGAAAATTTAAGATTTCATTTAGAGTATCCAAGTGTTTTAATAAAATCAAGGTAATCCACTTAAGTACTTGAACCTTAATCAATTAATTCACATTTAAATTGGATATCTCTTATTTATATGCTAATTAATAATGGAAGATCATCTGTACGAAGAAATATTTCATCAAGAATCATGGAAGAGATAGGGAATTTAAGTGAAAGAGAGGTATCAACCATTTTATCAATGTGGATAGATATTTCTCTACACTATTGAAGGATGTTATCTTTAGATCTTGACAAAGTAACTTATTGACCCATAGGTGGGGTATGAAGAATGTTCATTTCAAATAAGATTTTCACTAGATATTTATGATGATGTGGAAAATTTATCATGAGTTATAAGAAAGGGATTTGAGATAGGATATTTGAAATATCATCTATAAGGTCTCTTTCATTCTAACTCATTAGAGTGTTATGGAGTAACTATGCATAGTGTTACAGTAAATCCTTTGAGAGTGGGGTAGAGTTGCATTGAAATTTATGTTGATAAGTTTCTTTTTAGGATTGATGGGTTGACTAGTTATAGGTAATTGTGTTATTTTAGATGCCATGGTTGTACCATTAGTTATTTCTTGTATTTGTGTGGAATAATTTTTTGGGATTTTCACTTGAGATGTCTTAGTTAGAGGAGGGGTATAAATTATATCAATAATATGTGAGGTGTTGTCTATTGTATTTTTTGAGTTAACATTTGCTGGTTTGTTGAATTTGTTGAAATTGGTTCCTCATGCCCCAATTTCGTGAGATGGGATGGGTAAGAATCATGAATAGTGTGTAATTTTGGTAAATTTTTATGGTTGTAGGTTTGATAATGATCAATATAGGAAACTAATCTCCTCAGGTTATTTATGTTGATAGCATTCTCATCATTTATGTTAGGATTTAATAAACTTTTGACATTGTTGGTAATAGGAGTTTTGTTACTATTAACTTGATGGTTAGGAATGGAATCCTTGTAAATAGTTAAGTAAGCATTGGCTTGGTTTAAGTCTTCATTTTTATTTTTAGTTTCATGATCCTTAGTTTTTATTCCATAAGCTTGTTGACATGTACGTATGAGTGATTCATGATCAAAGTTAGGTCCAATAAAATAACCTATAGTAAAATTTCTTAGTTGGCAATAAGGTTCATGAGAATAGCCCCAAACCTCCATAAAACCAATAAAATTTATGGGGATCATATCAATGTTTGGTAGGGCATCTAGGATCAAGATCTCATGGGGAAGGTTGTGGAAGATGATTTTGAATTTTTTCTAAGGAAAGTGGTTTATGGACATCTACATTATGTACTTGAGAAAATGTGGAACTAGGATGAGAATTTTTGGGAATTGGCATTGAAGGATTGGTCTTTGTTAGATTACTTGGAGCAATGGTTTGAATGGTATGTATAGAATCATAGGTATCCATAACACCATCATTAGTTTCATGTTGATTGTTACCTTTTATAAGCATTCGAGTCCACATTGGAGGGTGCAAAGATTCAAATTATCATATAAAGAAATCTTGATGTTGAGTTTGGTCAAGGGATTTATCTAAGGATTTTGGAGAAAGATTCCTCATGTGATATTATAATTTAGAATGAAGAGAATTAGTGAATAAGTGGAAGATATTCTCATCTGACATGTTATGTTTAGATTTGTTAGATAAATATTTCCATTATTTGATGAAATTTGTGTTGTTTCATATTCAAATAATTTTTAATTGATAAAATGAGCTAAGTTATTTTTAGGAAGATCGCTCATTTTGAATTCTTGAACTAATTCATTGAATAAGTCTTCTAATATACGCATAAAGTGAGTTTTAAGTTTATTATACCAATATAAAACATCACTTTAAAATGTTTTATCTAATAATTAGGTAGCATCAAAGGTTTTAAGTTTAACCTAATCTCTATATAAATTTTCAAAAGTCTTAAAATGCAAATATGGATTAGTGAATCCATTATAAGTGATAATGGTAATTATGCCACCTATGTCAATGTTTACAATTTAAAAAACAAGAGGTTCATTTTTTGAGTGTTTAATATCTTTATTAATAAGTGGAGGTCATGTTATAAGGTTACCATGTGCATCACTAAAGGGGGTGGGGGCATTAGGGTTTTATACTCCCCATTGAGTAGGTTAAGGTTGATTTTATAAATTCATTATTTGGTTTTGAATTTTCACCATTTGATTGGCACTATTAGTTTGAAAATTTTCCATTTGATTTAGATTTTGTAATAAAAATTGATTAGTGTGAATGGTATTTTGACTAGTAGAAGCTGCATGGGATGCATTAGCATTATGGAAGGTATTATGATTTTGGGATGAATTAGGAGCATAATATGACTTAGTATCATGAGATGTACTAATAACATTATATGTACTAGTAGTTGTATGGAATTAAGCATTAACATGGGCATTTTGATTAGACCCACTAAAATTCACACATACCATGTTTGTATAAGTACTTGGCATGGAAGATTATTTCATAATAGTAGAGGGACGCATGAGAGAGGATAAGGATGTGGTGGAATTCATAAATTGACTTGCTCCAAATCTTATATAAAAGGTAGGTGAAGGTGAATGTGGTTCTCCAAAATGAAGTCCCATCATGAGGTTATAAATGACTATGAGATACTTACCTTGATGTTGAGGGTTTTCATTAATGAAGAGGATAATTTTAGTCATATACTCAAGGTTACTTTCATCCTCTACCATTTTTAAATAAATGATTTAGTGCAGTGGAATAGGGAGGAGTGTCATAGTTGGTGGTTCTAGTAGTAACATGGATATTTCTAAGTCCTAGTTTAGTTATTATGGAATGTGTCTTAGGGAGTTTATTAGGATTAGTGAAATTTATCATGTTAGTTTGAATTTGCTCTGTAGCATCATCAAACAAATGTTACATGATGAAAACATTGATTTAAACACTTAATAAGTAAATGATAAACTTAGAGGCTAAAATTAACAAGATCAAGTTGGTTAATATAGTTAGATAGATGGGATCAAACTAGGTCTACTCAGTCGACATAGTGGGATGAATAAGAAAATATAATAATCTAGAAAAAACAAAGTCACGTTGGTTGACTAGGTCAAATAAATAAGAAAATAGAATAGTTTATAATAGACTGCATTGAGGAGGTTAATTGAGTAGGAAAATCAATCAAATAGAATAATATGTTCTTGGACTAAGTTAAGCAAGTTGACTGAGTAGAAAAATCAATAAAATAAAACAATCTATGATAGAATAAGTCAAGCTATTTAATGAATTTCTAAATTTTATAAATTTTTAAAATAGTCTGGATTTGGATGATTAAGTTTTAAATACATAAAATAAAGCTAAACACACAAGTAACAAGGTTGAGTTGGTCAATCTAGTTACAACACACATCACAAAACTTATATCAATGTTGGATAATAAAATTATTTAATACAACATATAATAGTAAATATCAATCATCAAAAATGTAATTTAGAAGTTAATTGTTTATTCAAAAACAAGATCAGGGAGTTGTACTAAAGGTTTTGATTGAAATTGTAAGCTTTCAAAGATACTTGCTTTTCTATTGGATAGTCTCATCCCAATGTTTAAAAGAACTGACTATAGATGAATTACCATTCTCATATCCCACTAAAACTATTTTCAAGGTAAATCTAGAAGTATCTTCTCAGTGATAATTGCTAACCGATGTACCACATAATCAAATAAATGGATGGATTCCTAAAGTTCAATAAAGAGGGAAGTCTTAGGTGTTCCTAAAAAAACATGAGGTACATAGAAACTAAAGACCAAGTTTATCTCTATATTATGGCTTATGAGTATTGGTACAATCCCTTCATTCCATGATATCTAAAAATAATAGACAAGGATCATTAATATAGTATCGTGTAGCCCTTCACGATAGTAGCTAAGTAGTTTTAAAATTATTGGTACACAGTTTCTAGGGAAAGACAAAAAAAAGTGAAAAATAAAAATAAAAATCAATATTTTGAAATCTAAGCTATAGTTTTTGGAAAGTAAATAAATAATAAATCAACTAAAAATTATAGTGATTTTAATTACTATCAATGTTAGTTAATTACCTTTGCTTGAACTAGGAAGTAAAACAAATAGAACAAGTTTGAATTGGTCGACCAAGTTGAAAAAATAGAATAGAATAGAGTTGAGCTGATCGACTCAGTCTATTATAAAGATAAGCTAGAATAAACAAAAAAGAGTAGGTTGACTTAGTTTTTTAGGAAAAAAATAGACACAAAACTAGGTCAAGTCGGTCGACCTAGTTGAGTATATAGGTGTAGTTTTATAGAACTAAAAAACTGATAAAAATAATATTAAAATTTAAATTTTGACTAAAAGGTAGGAAAATAAATTTGATTAAATTTTGACAAAGTGAAATTGTTAATCTAGTTAGAGTGAACATGATAGATAAGATAGAGTCGACTAGGTTGATATAGTAGCTCTCTTGAAGATACTGAATTGTTGTTTTTAACTAGGTCATCCAAGTGAATGTTTGAACCTGCAAAGGTAAAAAATAAGATTATTAAACAAATTCAAGTCAGTTGATGAAGTATAAATAAAAAATTTAAAATAATATAAAATAAAAATAATTTGATCATATCTATATAGTTATAAAAATAAGATACATAAAAGAGAAGAATCATCAAGTAGGTTGATTCAATTAAATATAGAAGTTAGAAAAAGAAACTAGGTTGATCAGTTTGATCTAGTTATCTGAGACTAGAAATTCCATGTGTAGAAGGTATAACTGGGTCAACATGCATGCCTTAGTTTCAAAACCTATGAATAACTAGTCAAACTAGGTCAATACACTTTACAAAGTATAAAAACCTACACAGAGAGATCCAAACTATGTCAACAGGTTCGATGAAGTTTGAAAACCTATGCAAAAAATGTTAAATTGGGTTGATAGGGTTGATCTAGTTGATTATAAATGAAAAATTAAAGTATGTAAGGGTTATATTCATGTTTTTTTCACCATAATGTATGCAAGTGAAATAAGACATCTACAACTTATCCTACTCAGTAATATCCAAACTCGAAGAAGGTAATAAACTAACAATCCACTTAGCAATACTTTGTTATATTGAGGTCATGACCAATAATGGATTTGCTCATAAACTAAGGGATATATTATCACAAAATGGTAAAGGAGAGTTTTCCAAGTCCTTTGGTCAAATTCCATTATGTGATAACCCTAGCTAAGTCTTATGATTATAATAAAAGTAAGCAAGCTAATCTAGTAAATAAGCATGCAATATAATCTAGTAAATGAATATACAAGCTAATCTAGTGATCATTAAAGTTTGTGGAAAAAAATAAGGAAGATAATAAACAATAAAAGATAATTATATTTAAGATAACATATAATTAATCTAAGCAATAATAAATATAATTTAATCTATTAATTCCACATCTACTTATAAAAATATGAAGTGTTAGGAGTATATTTACCTTGTTGAAGTGAACCTGTCATGCCTCAATAATTCCCTTAGCTAATGGTGATTGGAAATAGGTTATTTTGGATTTTAAGGATCATAATATAGATAAACTATAGGATACAATACTTATCCTATGCATCCAAGACTTACAAAATACAAATGTTACTTCTCCAAGGCAAAAACCTAAGCAACAAAACCTCATATTGATAGTATAAGTAGATTTATGAGTTGTAATGATGTATAATTAAATGATCCTCTCTTTATAAATGAAGTTGAGGGGTTATTTATAGAAAATTATTGACCCTAAATCCTCCCAATAATTTATTTTACAAGTTCATTTGGGTTGACTTTATTTGACAGGAAATACATTCATTAGGCCTCAAACTACATCAACTTGGGCCTATAGATTTTTGTAATGTGCATTAAATTTACAATAAGGTCAACTGGGTTGATGTAGTACAAAAAGTGGTTAAAAGGGTTTTTACTTAGGTAGGGGTTATTTTGGATAGTGAATTACTTAGGGGAGTGTATAATCATATTTTAGTTGTTTAAGAAACTAGATAAGAGTAGTTTGTAATAGTTTTAGGTAATGGTATAGGGGGCCAACAATCTTTAGGAGCACCAAAGTTCTACCAAACCCTTTCCTAGTTCACCCTTTAAGGCATGCACTTAGAGAGATTAAGATTCAATGGGTTCTTTTAAGAGAATAAGTATCAGTAATTGATATAGTTTGAAAATATTGTGTGTATACACTTCCAACTATGTAATCTAAGTATGTATGTATGAATGGTAAAGTTATGGTGTAGTGAACCCTAAATAAGGTTCATGCTTACATGACATAAATGGGTAGCACTAAAATTTGGCATTAACCTTTTGATTTCTTATAAGATGAGGATGTTTCTAACAAATTACATTATATTGATTTTAGAAATAACTATGAAGTTTAAGTCTTACTGATCATAGAATTATATAAACCATTGAATGAGTAAGCTTATTATGATGATTATTCTATTTTGAATTGAAATCTTTCTACATTATCTCAAACTGATACTACTCATTGTCTATCTAGTACTCTTGGTTTAGAGGTCAACTGCTTTGGTGGTCGAGGTTTAGATTATTTTATGTCAGGTCTAGGCAATCATATAAGGATAAAATTTGGTACATGGTCCTATTAGGACCATAGATGGAGTATACATATTGGAGTGTATGAGTGTATGCTAAGTACACTAGCACACCCTAATCTACATATTAATTGGATAAATAACTTCCTAATAATATCCTTTAGTAATTTTTAACCTTAGCCAAGTACTTGTGTTTGTCATAACATAGTTATGGGCTTCATTGCACTTATGTGAGTTAGTTTTTTTAATTTATTAAGTTTTTATCAAATTTGTAGCATATTTTGGTGATAAATATTTTAAAAAAATGGTTCTTACATTTTGATATCAGAGCATGAATTTATACTCTAGGGAAATTTGGGAATGGTTGTTTTATTTTTTATCTACCTAAGTGTTGTTATATGTCACCTCAGAATTGTGAGAACATGATCTGGTGGTGTTGATAATAAAAATCTAGGTAACAACAACCTAGGTAGAGGTAGAGGAAGTGGTAAAAGTCATGGAACTTGAAACCTTAACCAAAAAAGAGAGATACCTCCCCTTAACAGTGTTGGCATAAATGTTGAAGAGCCCAATGTAAATGTTGCTAGATGAAATCCAACTTCTAATTAGGATGAAGTCCTTAATATAATCCTAACTACCTTAAATTCTCTACAAAAAAAGTTGGAAAACCAAGAACATAGGGTGAATAACCTTGAGGTGTCTCATAAGAATATTTACCCCAAATAAATGAAGGTCAAGGTGGTGAGCAAGTGCTTCAATAGATGCCTTTAACAATGGTTAACCCCATCATTTAGGAAATTGAAAAGCTAACACCACCACATTTTCAAGTAAATAATCTAGTGATGTAGCTGATGCATGGTTAATTAACTTGAAAAAATATTATAATCTACACAATATGCCTTCAAATGTGAAGGCAAGGGTATTAGCTTACGAGCTAGTTGGAACTACAACTTTATGGTGGAATCACCTATGTGTTTTATAGGGCTATCAACCTTTGACACTTACCTAGCCTATTTTTGAGAAGTAGTTTTGAAAGAGGCATCTTAGTGCCAACTTTAAGGATCAAAATATAATTGATTTTAAGTTATTAAAGTAAGAAAACATGATTTTTACTTAATATGGGAACAATTTCATGAATTTATTACATCATGTGAACTACATGCATGATGAGGAGACCCAAGTGACATCAATATGACCAATATAAAAACCTTGATTTTTGGCATTGAGTCTATTCATAGGGCAGAAGAGAAAGAAAAGTCTCACTAGAAAGTGGGACAATATTTCAAACTAAATAGACAACAATCTAAAGATAATAATCTTTCTCCTTTTCCCAATAATTTTAAGAAATCTAATCAAAACCATATATTTACTAGGATTAACAATAGTTTAAATAAATTTTAGGGGAAAATGGATATTTTAAGAATCAAAACTCTCCTAAAATAGGGACTCTTAATAAAAATTAGTCTCAAATAAATCAAAATATACCTACCATAAGGGGAAACATTGTACCTTTGAAACCTCAAAGGACTATTGTATGATAAAAAGTGGTGATAACCACTATCATGAGGATTATCCTAAGTTGAAACTAGGGCAATGGGCTAATCATAGGGTGTATACAGTTGTGAATAATTAGAATGCTAATTTTTAGGCCACCCCTATTGAAATCAAAGGTAGTTTAGTTGGTTTTTTAGTTTAAATTCTAATTGATTTTGGTGCAACGGATATTTTTATTTCTCCTTTCATTACTAACAAATATAAAATGAATCTTGTTAGTCTAAGAGAAATATGGGAGGTTGAATTTGGTATAGGCAAAAGGGTGTCTATTTCTAAATTCTTAGAGTAAATAGAGCTTAACTTAGGAGTTTTTAAACTAAAGTAAACCTATTTATAGCACCCCTAGGATCTTATTACATTATTTTGGGAATGGATTGGTTGTATTAGCATAAATACATATTAGATTATTGTAATAAAATGGTGAAATGTTGGGATGACTCAGGAAAAAATGATAAAATATATGGTATTCACAAGTTTAAGGTGTGAAAGATACTTTCATCCTTGCAGATGAAAAAGTTTGTAAGAAAAGGTTGCGAGCTCTATGATATCCAAATGCAAGAGATAACTAAAGATAATGAAAATATTTATCAAAAAAAATTATTTTTGAATGAATTTTTAGATTTTTTTTCTTGAGAAATAATTGGGACTTCCTCCTAGGCATGAATTTGACTTTGTCATTAACTTGACGCCAGTATCTTCCCCTGCATATAAGGTTTCATATCATATAAATGTGGTTGATTTGTAGGAACTAAAAATTTAGGTACAAGAATTGTTAGAAAATGGAAGCATCAGACTTATTGTGTTTTCTTGGGGTGTTTTTTTTATGTTTATGAAAAATAAATATGGCATGCTTAGGTTATGTGTTAATTATCACATACTTAACAAGGTCACAATCAAGAATCTTTATCTTTTGCCAATGATAGATGATTTGGTTGACCAAATGAAGGGTGCAATGGTCTTTTCAAAGATTGATTTGAGATCAGGTTACCATCAACTGAGAAATTAATAATATTACATCCATAAGGAAACTTTATGTACTTGTTATGGTTATTATGATTTCATGGTAATGCCTTTTAGGTTAACAAATGCACCTGTTACCTTTATGAATCTTATAAACAGTATATTCATGGATAATTTAGATAGGTTTATTCTTGTTTTACTTGGTGATAGATTGATCTTTTCTAAGAATTTAGCTAAGCGTGAGCAACATTTTCTTTTGGTTTTACAAAGACTAAGGTAACATAAGCTTTATGGGAATCTTTCTAAATATGCCTTTTTCCAAACTGAAATACATTACCTAGGACATATTGTTTTGAAGGATGGAATTGTTGTGGATTTGGTAAAGAAAAAAGTTGTTCAAGAATGGTTTGCTATTACAACCATACATGAATTACATAGTTATATGGGTTTGGATAGCTACTGTATGTATAAAAATTTCTCTAGATTGGAAAATCACATTACCTATTTGCAATATGAAGGTAATAAATATGTGTGGACATCATAATGTAATGAAGCTTTCAATAAGCTTAAAGAGTTATTAACTACAACATATGTGCTTATTATTCCAAATCCTAATGGTAATTTTGAAATTTGGGTTGATGCCTCTAAAGAGGGTTTTGATAGCATTCTTATGCAGGATGGCAAGGTAGTGGCTTATGAGTCACGTAAGCTCAAGGATCATGAGAAAAAAATTACCACACATTATTTATGGCTTTTTTATATTATACATGATTTAAAACAATGGAAACATTTTCCTCTAGGTAATAATTTCATAGTTAAATCCAATCACCATAGTCTGGAATACATATTTACCCAAGATGATCTTAATGCTTGCCAATGTAGATGGCTAGAATTTGTGAGAAATTTTGATATGAACATTGATTGTGTGAAAGGTAAGGAGAATTATGTTGCTGATGCTCTCAACCAACACACATATCTCTATGCCTTATATATTTTACAAGATAATTTTAGAGCTATTATTTTAGACAAATATCTTACTAATGATTTCTATCATGAAGTAAGTGTAGGATTGGATGACAAGCCTATAACAAAGAAATTTATTGATTATTCTATTGAAAATGACATCATGTCCAGGCATAAGAACTAAATTTATGTGCCTAAGTCTAGTGACTTGCATAATATTTTTTTGAAAGAAGTGCATACAACACCTCATTTTGCTCATCTAGGTGTCATAAATATGACACATGAACTGAAAAAGCACTATTTGTATTATTTTAAATATATGGTTTTCACAAGTAAAACTATTGATATTATATCTTGATTCCTTGCTAAGCAAACTATCTGACTATATGGTGGATATTTATAGTTGACACATCTGATTTGGTTATATTTTGACTAAGCTTTGAGATATATGTTATTATGGGATGGTGGGATATTGCTTAGGTTACATGATCACACTACTATGAGTTAGTTGTAAGTATATGTTTACTTTATGATTATGTTAAATTCTCATTTCAACTATATTTTATGATAAATGTATATCATGATTTTTATGGTCTAACTACCTACTTTGTTGTGAGGTTTATGCAGGAGAACTCATCCCTTAGAGCGTGATGGAGGGAGAGTATCATCAAAAAGGGTGACATAGATCAAGATGTTGTAGGATGATATAGAAACCAGATAGAATCCTACACACACCATAGTAGTTATCACATGTTAGACTATATAATAAATGGTTAGCACAACATGTTTATTTTTGCTTGCATTAGATAATCATTTATTCATAGTTTACTACCATAGTTAATAATTTTTATGGGACTCATTGTGCATGATTTGCATAGTTAGAATAAATTTGGGTTATTGATTTATTATATTATTAACTTTATTCTAGGCAAGTCATCACAACTATTAAGGTATTATTATTAAGTTATTTAAAAAATAAAAATAATAAAACACTAAAGTGGATAGCTTTGAAAAGTGCCACATTTATGGAAAGAGAAGGGAAAAGAATTTTAAATTAAAAAACAAAATTAAAGCAAAATCAAGAAATAAAAATAATGAAAATTTATTATTTAGAGTAAAACATTTAATAATGAGAAAAAGGAAAGAAACAAAAATAAATAAAAACTATGCCCTTTTTATGAGGATGGGGATTTAGGAAAAAATATCATAAATATACTAAAATGGATCAAAAAAAGAGTAGCATAGAAAGAGGAAATTTGAAGTAGGTAATGTTTTGAATTTTGTATAATTATCTAAATTATATAGAGGTGTCTATTCAAATTTTTTAATTTCTTATACGCTAAATATGCATACATATTAGTTTATAAATTGTATAAAGGATTATGCAAGTATTTATATATGTATGAATATGAAATAAAATCAAACCAGTAATATTTCCTTACATAATAGAGAATATGGTGATTTATATAATCATACAAAAAAAAATTATATGCAGTAATTTTATACAAGCATGATTTCAGTAACCCAAGAGGGGTCATAGGCATACAAACTAACCATAACAGTAGTGAAAACCAAAGTGGACGATTGATATAATGGTTTAAACTTATTTCTAGTTAACTATAGTGGGGTTGTTATGATTGAGCTCAAGTTATTTAGTTGAGTATTAAATGTGAAAATAAATCTAAAGTTTATTTATTCTGAGACCCATATTCAGTTTATGCAATAATGGATTTATGCTTTCCTGAAAATGGTGATTTTTATGTGTATTTTTATTTAATATTCATTTCTAGCATGGATGTTAAATAAGGTTTGAGTTTTAGAACTCTATTTTAGTGTCATTTTGTTTTTAGAAGATAGTTGGATAAATATGTAGGCATGGTTATCTTTTTGTTATTTGATAGCTAATATATTTGAAGGAATTATAAAAGTAGATTGGGGTTGATGAATTCAACAAGTAATTGTTGATCCATAAAGGCCAATCTAATTTAGTTCCAAAGATGAACTATGGTATGAAAACTAATCATGGTTACACTTTTATTCAATGGTCTTATTATTTTATTTATTGATTAAGACTCCTTTTAAGTTTTTTTTTAATTCTCTATTGAGTCTCATGGATTGATTATTATCCTTTTAATTTTATAATTCTCAGTCAAATCATTGTTATTAAACCTATCCCTTCTACCTAAATCCACATATAACTAATGGATGGAGTGGTCTAGGGCCACTAATAGAGGGCTCATTGGTATGGAAGGGTGGGTTTTTGCTTCTTCTCTATGGGAACATTCTCAAGTTGCATTGAAACTTTTCATTAGACTTGCATTCTTGTTATGTTGAGTTTATTTTGAAAGTATGATTGGGTTATAATGTAAATACTTATAGTGTGTACAAGAACATGTTCTTTCTTATAGCAAATGAATATTTGGTTATTATCCCTATGAATGTTTCCTTTAAATTAGTTATGTAGTGTTTATTGAAACATAATGATTGTTAATTCTGAATTATTTTTTAAGTAATGAATCAAAACATTATTTTATGAGATGATGTTGTAAGTTGACTTATATCATACCCATAAATAGATTTTTTTTCATAGCATAATCATTATCATGTGGAATCGATTCTAAATAGTTGCTTGTTGATAAAAGCGTAATGTTATGGTTGTGATCACTATCTTAAGTGATTAAGTGATGAATTCAAAATGAATTTTAATTTGTGTTGAGGTTTAAGTGAATTTTTATTTTCTTACTTCAAATTTAAAAGTAAATAAATTATGGTATGAATGAATTTTTCTTCATTGATTTTATCTATGATGATTTTTTAAGGACTTGTGATCTATAAACTGTATTTATCCCCTTGGATAAATCTAACAATTTTTTATGAAATTGGATACTGTAAAATCTCAATTCCTTAAGTACATAAAAATTGGTTAGATAATTCTCAATTTCTTGATTAAATCAAATGGGAAAATGGATTTATTATTCTAGAAATTAATATGAGTGAATATAAACTCTAAAAGCTCATTTCTAAATTACAACTCCTAATTTTTATCATTTTATAACTTTATATAGATTACTTAATGTTTCCTTAATTATTTCCCAAATGAAATTATAAATAAAACATAGCATACTAAAAGGAAAATTTTACACCAAATTGATAATGAATTTCACCCATTCAGGGGCTACATCTCTGAGTTTATGAAACAATAAATTGATCCTTTAAAAAGATGTAAATATCATCAATTTTACAAATTTACATCAAAATATATTTCAACCCTACAAATTCATGCCATTAAACCTTCAAAAGACTTTGATGATGCCCATTAATCATCCTCCACCTTCCTGAAGCACTTGTAGAATCTCTTCCCAACATTCTACATCAAATCATCACTTCAATCATTCAAAAATATGGAAAATGAACACCAAATTAGGAGAACAAATATACCAAACTAATTGTCTCAAAATTTTGAACAACTTTCTAGTTTACACCTAGACTTGAAAATGTTTCACAATTGGCCAAAAATGCAAATATTTTGATTCGACCATTAAAATCCTTTACATAGTCATTTTCAATACCTTGTTCAAATAAAAATTCATCCTTTTTATAACATTTGTAAAAGTGCATTGGATTTATTAGGCTACTTAAACGTTTTACCATAGGTTATGGGTTTAAATCCCATGGTGGACACTTACACCAACCACGTAACCATGGCATTACCCATTCATGGATAAATATCCCACATTCATAGGGAGGAAATATAATAAAGGCTTCAAATAGCCTTGAGATGGATATATAACTCGTGACTTCGGCCATGTATCGATCCATTTTGATTTAGTTTAAAACCCACACCAAAATTGGTTAGTTGAGCTCAGCTTAGAAGATCCTAGATAGAAACTGATCAGTCAAGCGAGGTGGTTGATTATCTCAATCCTAGGCAATGTGAAAATAGTCTTTGGTCTCAACTTATCATTGGCAACTTGGAATAACAACTTGAACTAGCATACGATTTGGGATGGTGAGCTATCTCTTAGGTTAGGTCTTGATATTTCTATATCTTAAACTCAAATGATATAAAGTGAACTTGTAAATGCATGGAATAGTTTAAAAATAATGGGAATCTTAGCCCCATAGGCACTTATTTGCAAAAAGAGTGTGTCAACCCTAGTTAAGGGTCCCCAACCAACAAATAGCAAGGCTCATTTGTTTGAACACAAGTGTCAAAGACCAAAGGAAAAAACCAAACATACTTTTACCATTGTACTACCAAGTGTCACATGTTGATTGGTCCACTTGGAAACCATTGATTGTTGACCATTTTTTTCCAAACTTTGACCAGTAATATCTAGAGCATACAATGTTTTTTTTACACATTCCAATAGGCATTGGAAAGCTCTCAAAATTCTCTTTAATATTGTACTAGTTTTGGGAGATCTTGGGAACTTTGAAGGATGAAAATTCCTTCAAATCAACTTGTTAATTATGCCAAATTTTAAAGTGAATCTTGTTAAGATTCTTAAATTGGAATGATTCTAGTTGGGTTTTGATAGAAGTTGTTAAGGTTTTTTTTACCAAGTTATATGTTCATTACTATTATATCTTTATGTACTTATTTCCTTAAATTTAATTATTTATGTATATCAATAGGACATTGTATGTGTGGATTTATATATTAATAAATTCATTGAACTCAATGTTCTTTTCATTACTTTAACCAGATTATCTAGGATTAAATCAATTAGAAAGAAGCCTAATTTGACAAGTTTTATTTATGGATGATATTTCATTTATAATAACATGTTGAGCAATAAATTAGTTGGTTAATAGAATTCATTGGAAAGTGAATTAGTATTTTACCAATATTAACTGACTTTGGTTAAAAGAAGGCTAATAAATTAGTCATGGAATATGTGATTTAATGTTTCAGAATAAATCATTACTTCATTAGTAAATTTGAGATGTTGTAAAATAATGTCACTTGAGAAATTGAAAATAAATTCTCATGTAAATGTTAAACATGGTTGTTGAAAAAAAATTACTTGTGTTTATGTTTACTTTTGGCAAACATATTTTGTTTAATAAAAATGCAAGAAGACCATATGATAAGTGGGTGTAAATTATAGTGAATGCTTGCTATATTAAACCTATGGGATGGTCAAATTTTAATGTACTTATAATTTCTATTTTGAACATAGGACTAAGATTTATAGTGACACGATAGCCACTTGTGTGGTGATATCCATCATTAGTGAAAATCATAAGCCATTATTAACTCTTGGATGATAAATTGTTAATGTGCATTAATGTTACCCTTACAACTATGTAGTTAATGTATGTATGTATAAAGGGTAAAGATATGGTGTAGTAAACCCGAAATAAGTTCCATGCTTACATGACCTAAATGGGTAGAATTAAAAGTTATCAATAACCTTCTGATTGCTTATAAGATAAGACTTTTTCTAATAAATTACATTATATTTCTTTTGGAAATAATTATGATCTTAAGTCTTGCTACTCATAGAATTATGTAAACCATTGAATGAGTAAGCTTAGTATGATGATTCTTCTATTATGAATTGAAACCTTTCTACATTATTTTCTAGAATAATCAATCCTAAGTGGGCCTATATATCCCTTAGCCTTGATAATTATTAAATAATAAATAATATATTATTTATTAACTCAAGGTATAAGCATCGAGTAAATAAATAATCATATTATAGTTGTTTGATATTTAACAAATATTAATTAATTGGTTTCTATTAGGATGGATGGACCCATCATTTTTACAGCATTCACCTCCCTTGGTTTTTTAATATAAATAGGATTTTACCCCTATTGGAAAATCAACCTTGTGAATATGAAATATTTCTCATATTCATACTAAGGATTTTATGAATCTTGTCTGAGAAGGAGTGAGAAGTTAAAGATTGTATTGGGTATGGAGAAGTTTCTTTAGTTATGAAATAATCATCATTGGTGGGTTTTTTACCTCTTTGAGGTTTTCCTATGATAACTTATGTGTTGTGTCAATCGATCTGTGTGATATTCTTTTCTTACAACTACATTTTAAGATATTGTGTATGCATCTATATTTATACATGAATTTTATCATTGTATCAGATCTTGATTGAAGTGTTGTTTGATTGGAAATATTTTGGTGATTATTCAATGAAGGATCCAGAGCATTCAATAAGATAAAATATATAATTGTCTATTATTTTTTCAAAATTGTAGAGTATTATATGACACTATGTGGTGTATGGCAGATTTAAAATTCTCATAGAATAATTTCACTACCTATTAGATCATATAAATACTTAGTTGATCATCTTAGATCTCAGTCAAAACATCCAGTATTCAATTTTTGAAATTTTTTATTATCTTGGGCACTCGTATGGCCCATAATACGGGCCTTTGCTTGCAAAAAAAATTTGAAAAATATTTGAAAAGCTTTTGTAATGGTTATGGGTGTTTAAAAGTTACAATGGTGGATATTTATCAGTCAAAAACTCCCTTAAGATCATTTAAATCCTATGTCATTCATTTCTAATTTTTCCTCAGTAGTTGTGGTGTCAATGTATGGCCTGAGTACATGAAAAAAATTAAAAATCATGTTTTTTGGCATGAAATTATTCTTTGAAGGTTCCAAATGCTTAGTTTTACAATTGTAAGGCCTTGTGAAAATTTTTATAGCATGAGAAGCTCTAGTTTAGCCTATCTGAATTTTCTCTTTCCTCCATTGGAGTTGTTATATAGCATAGTAAATCAAAGCAAATTTCTGAACCAAAAATCAAATTTTGAAGTTATATTCTAGCTTTTGGGAAGGATTCAGGAAGAATTGTAAAGTTCCATTCCCTATGGTGGTCTATGTAAGATTTTGTGATCTCCCCTACTTCTAAAAGAGCACCATTACCAACTACATGCATATTTAAAGGTTAGTAATGTTCTTTTGATTATATTTATTAGATGAAGTTTTTAATAAATATCAAATTTTCCCCCAATGTATAAGGGGTCCCACCTCTTATTTTACCTTTATTTTCACCCAAAAAAATAATATTAAATATTTATTTATATATATTTTTTATTATTAAAAATCAAATATAAATATAAATACAATATTGTGCATGTAAATCCTTGAACAAGCTCATAGATGAGTTGATAGTTGTAATTTTGCTAAAACTTGTAATTGGGGTGATCATGTGTTCAAAACTCCTTAACAATTTTTTGTTTGATCTAATTTTTTAACTTTTTAAAAATAATTTTATTTAATTAATTGCATTTTTTCTTGGTTTGCATGCCAAGATTCACATATTCAAAATTTTAGTTAAATTTATCGACCTTGTTTCACACATGATCTAGTTAAAACCTAGGTAAGCATAACCATGTGACCAGATAATATTTAGGTTTTGGCACATTCCAAATGCATTGAAGTGATGCATTGAAGTGGTCCATAATACTTTGGAGAAATTTTGTTATCCTTTTTATGTTTTATTCAAATACATCTACTTATATGGATGAAAGTACACAAAGACACAATCACCTTTGTCAAAATGTCACTCACTTTGGTGTTGATCCCCTTGTTTCTTTAATCTATTATGTGTCACTTTCAAATTATCTCTCAGACTAACTAGTGCCTCTTGTTGATATTGAATGTGTTATTCAATAACTCAAACCTTGGATGAAGTTATGGATGGGGGATTATAACCATAAAGTACCACAAAATGAGACATTCTGGAATAGGTATGGAAGGAAGTTTTATACAACCATTCTGTTAGTGGCAGACAATGAACCCATTGTTATTATTTATTTGATGCAAAACAATAGAGATACCCTTCTAGGAATTTGTTAACCACCTTTATTTACATCATGTTTTTTTTTAGATTATGGTAAAAGTAGGTTTTAAAGGGACCCTGAAACCCTGTACAATAAAGAAAGATAAACCTTAAATCCCAACAAAGTTTCAAAAAAACCCCAAAATAGGTACGAACCAAACCAGGTCAAACAGGAACCTATAAACAGCAGAACAAACCATATGTAACCGCCGACACTACACAGAACAGACCGTCACCAGACTGGATCAGCATCCTACAACCTCCAAACAAAGAGGTTAATTCAAATTAAATTTTTAATTTTTATTTAACCTTTTACACGAATGAAGATTCATATCTAGAGGGGGGACCATAGGCTTAGATTTCTTCCTCTTAACAGCAGTCCATCCATCCTCTACCTTTGTTGCCTCAGTCATCCATTCCTCAGAATACGATGGTCCGTTAAGCCCAAGGGATACAGATGACTCATCAAAATCCTTATGAATACCAGCCACTTTCTGGCTCCTAGGTAGTTCCTCCAAAATAGGGGGAGAAACCAAAGCCTCCACAACAACTGGCTTTGAAAGATCATTATTCCCATTCACCATAGGACCAACTAAGGAATATTTCACCGGCGACTCCTCCTTAATCATCGTCTTAGAATGGATGCTATCTTCATTCTCAGAATATGCCAAATCTTCCATAGGTTGTATAGCTATGTAATGTTCCGAGGAAGCCTTAGACCACCAAGAAGGTGGTCGTCTGGACTTTGAATTCCCAGCCAAACAACGAGCAGCCATATGACCCGTCTGGTGACATTTTCTGCACCGAAAAGGTATGCCCTCAAAATCTAGAATTTGTGTCCAAGTTCCCCTTGGGGAGTCCAGACAAATCACCTCTGGTAGGCCCTTTGAAACATCCACTTCAACCATAAAATGTGCACAGGTTGAATGGTGAGCAACCGAAGTATTTTTATCCACAGACAAAAAATCTCCTATAGCATTCCTGATGGTTTCAAAAATTGATTCATGCCATAGATGTATTGGAATATTTAGGAGCCAAACCTAGATCAAAAACTTGTTAAAGGTTTTTGTAAGCGGGTTAAAATCCTTATGCCACCGTTTGGCCATGAGAGGAAATTTACCCTGCCATAAGAAATCACTGTTGCTCAAGATTATCCTTCTGTCCTCAGGGCATTGGAAGATAGCAATAAAGAAACCTTTTACACACGAAAATATTTCAACATGGTCTTCAATAAGTGGCATCCAATTCTTGGATATCCAGTCGTGTAGATCAGCCAGAGAGGGCCAAAATCCTCAAAAATGAAAAATAGCAGCTTGGGAGGAAAAAATTTCTACCCTTTCAAAGATTTCGTCTACTATTTTAGGATCTAAATTAACCCTTGTGGGTTTTAGAGCACTTATAGGCGGTGCATAGGATGGCTCAGATGATGCATGAGGCATAGCTTTATGTAGATTCGCTTTAAATGCCACCACATCTGCATAAGATCTTCCCCCTGCATCTAACCCTGATCTAGGAGCGTGGGCAAAATGCTTGGCCACAATCTTTCCTCCACCCATCGGAGAAGTCTCTTTAGGGGCATTCAGCTCCCTCCCCTTGCAAGCTGACAACACCCCGTCTGATTTAGCAGTCGTAGTCACTTCGACCACCTGTCTATCATTACCCATTTTCAAATTTTTTGAGCGCGCGTGCATGGGAGACGGCATTGGCTCTAACAACTCACTTGCAAGATACAAGTCTAAATTTCTATGTTAATAATGTTATGATGAGTTATAAGACAAATAAGTACCTAAACATGTGAATAAATTAGTCTAAAAATTATTACTAAATATGGGACCATGATCACTCATAATGATCTTGGGATTACCATGTAAGTTTTGAACTGTATTCAAAAAATGAGAAGATACTTTACTAGCTACAATGGTTATAACACAGATAAAAATAAGCATATTTTATGAAACTATCCATAATTACTATGATGACATTTTTACCTTCATGACTCAACAACCTTATAATTAAATCCATGGAGACCTCCTCCCACCTCTAGCTTGGAATGGATAAAGGCTGCATAAGACCAGGTGTCTTAAATGTTTCACCATTATTCTATTGTCACACCATGCTTTTAGCACCAAATTTATATATATACCCCTTGATTCCTCCCCAAAATAGATATTTCTTGATTATGTGATAGGTTTTCAAAAAACTTAAGTGCCCCTTATTGGAGATGCATGAAGTTTCCTAAGGATTTTGTGCTTGAGGATAGAATTCTTACATAGGTATAAGAGATCTTTATACCATAATGCATTGCCTTTCTAATCAAATTTAGTCGAGGCATCAATATCATGTTGTATATTTATAATCAAAACCTATATATCCTTATCATTTTCCCATTCTAATTGTATTTCTTCCAACTAATTTGCCTGTCAAATGGTCATTACTCATAACAATGTCTCAGTGGATTCATCCCATAGTGCATCTGCTAAAACATTCTCTTTTCTTTTATTATATATGATTTCAAAGTAATATCCCAACATTTTTATTGTTATTTTGATGATAATAATTGTTCTAACAAATATTTTAGATTATTATGATCAATCTTTACCTTAAAATATTTACCCATTGCTTGATTACATAAAGAATAGTCAACATCTCTTTTTCATATATTGGATTTAACATTTTTTTACCCTTTATTTGATGACTCTTATATTTAATGGGTCTTAATTCATGCATGTGTATTTCCCTTATGCCATAACCTAAATCATCACATTCAATAATAATTTTTTCTTTAAATTGAGGGTAGCCAAAACTGGAATAGTGTATATAGACTCCTTTATCTTCTCAAAAGCCTTGGTAGTTTCATCATTCCAATGGAAAGAGTCTTTATTCAACAAGGTTTTGATTGGTGCTACTATGATGCCATAATTTTTCACAAATATGTGATAGTAACCTATTGGTCCCAAAAAACCCTTGAGATTCTTGAGGGTTTTTGGCACTAATCAATCTATCATATCTTTGAAATTTTAATGATCAATTTTGACTCCTTCATGTGAAATAATATGACCCAAGTACTCCACCTCCTAGAATCCAAAATTATATTTTGAAGGTTTTACATAAATATGAGGTTGTTCTAGAACTAAAAATACCTATTTCACATGTTATAAATGTGCTTCCCACATTTTAATGTATATTAGGATTTCATCAAAAGACACCAACACAAATTTCCTCAAAAAAGGCCTAAAAATAGTTCCCATCAAACTTTGAAATGTAGATGGTGCATTTTTGAGACCAAAAGACATGACCATAAACTCATAATGGCCTTCATGTGTTATTAATCTATTTTAAGGATATTCTCATCTCTAATCTAATTATGATGGTATCTAGAACAAATATCTAGTTTTGAAAAATAAAAAACACCATGTAATTCATCTATCAAATCATCAATTATTATATTAGGTAACTTATATTTTATGGTATACTTGTTGAGTTCTCTATAGTGTGGGCACATCCTCTAAGTGTCATCTTTGTTATTCACCATGACTATTCAAGATAAATATTCACTTTGTTTATGTCTAGTAATACCCACCTCCAACATCTCATGTATGATATTTTTAATTTTACCCTTTTATGCATATGGATACCTATATGGTATGATGTTAGGTGGTTGACTACCAAGAATTAGGTAAATGGCATGATGATGTTATCTACTTAGTGGTAGTCATTTTATCATGGCACCAAAATTAAATAAGTGGTCATCAAGAATCCTCTATAAATCAAGATGTGTAGATTCCTTTGTTAGTGAAACTTCTATAGAGAATAATCATAGTACAAATCCATTATCCCATTTTTTTAGAATCTTTATCATCTGGTGTGAACTAACAAATTATGGAAGTTTTTCCTATAATCCACATAGTTCAAATGTCTTACCTTCAGAATGAAAGTGCATGAGTAGATCCTTAAAGTTCATATCTATTGTTCCCAAGGTTGTAAGCCATTGTACTCCCAACACAATGTTTATCCCACCCATGGGAATAAAAAAAATAGGAGAGACTAGCTTTTAGTCTCCCATAGCAAGACTAATAGTATGGAATTTCCAAAAATAATTGATTGTGCCACCATCTATAATTATGACCTAAAATTTTAGAGCTAGGTAAATGAAATAGTTTAAATAAGTATCCAAATTACTATTAATTAATTTATGTGTACTCCTTGAGTCAATCAACACTCTCACCTTTTATTTGTTAAGGAATCCCAAAAAATTAAGAGTTTGAGGCATGTTAATACCCGAAAGTGCATGATAGGAGGTATTAGGGTGGGAATTTATTAGTTCCTCTTTTGTCTCTTCCTCACCCTCACTTGAGGTTGTATCATATTCTTCTTTTTCATTGGCTCCTTCAATGTAAAACTACTTCTTCTTAGCATATTTATGTTATTTTCTCCACTTTCCATCATAACTGAAACATAACCCTTTTTTAAAATTCTCTTCAAATTTTTGAGGGATCAATCTTGTAGGCTGAGGAAATGATTATGCTAGGGAATTACATATATGGCTAGTAGTGAAATCCCTTCATTAGACCAGATCTCTTTCCTCTCCCTTGCATGTTAATGTTATGTATTCAAATATTGAACTTAGATCAAACTTGTGAACATTAATCTAGATTTTATCCTTGAGCCCAAATAATAATAGGTCAATCATGTTTTCCTCATTGATGTCATCCACATGTAAGGAGGGATTATAGAATTGTTGAATGTAATCCTTGATAAGCCCCATTTATTATAACTTTACTAACTGACTAAAGTAATTTTTAGAGATTTTATTGTGATAGTGCATTTGTAGCTCATCAATAAATATTCACCAGGTCACATGAAGTCCCTTCTATTTCTTCTAAACAAGTAGCCACTGATACCAAAT
The DNA here is from genome assembly GCA_037957365.1 of Torreya grandis. NCBI lineage: Eukaryota > Viridiplantae > Streptophyta > Pinopsida > Cupressales > Taxaceae > Torreya > Torreya grandis. The sequence goes on from JARHVA010000158.1 coordinate 560,202, forward strand.
TAATTGTTTAGGGTCTAGATACAGAGATGTCATGACCATATTTTGTGCACATGGGTCTAGTGTAGTTCAAATAAATTTCTAATTGATTGATCTAATTGAGTGGATCCTTACCGTAAAATTTGTGTACTTATAATTTTTTCATCAAGTGCTTTGAGATACTATTAGAGTTTTGATTATTCTATTTGGGAGAACCTCAATAGAGTTATGGAGGATTATTTGGTTGAAGATGAACCATAAGGGTGGTTAATTTCCCATTAATAGCTACCAAATACATCACATCATCAATGTTATATTTTACCATAATGATCTCCCCTTTTACCTTAGTGGTTTCCACTTTTATTACATCAACAAATTTTTCTTCACCATGCTTTGCATATCTGACTAAATTTGGTGAACCACCTTAAAAACTAAAGGATCTAAAGTTATAGATTCCATGTCATCATTGTGAATATTTTTTGGAGTGTTTATCCCTTTTATTTTTTCATGAGTGTTAGGAACATACATGCATGAACCCTAAGAGTGAGGATTTTAGGATCAAAAAAGTGTACCAATAGATTATACTATTGTGATCATCTCATTGAGATGAATCTAATGAATGCTAATTTTCAAAATGGTGCAAAAAAGCCATTGACTTTGAATAATATTGCAGTGATGAAAAATTAGTTTCTTCCCATATTGTAAATTATGTTTTTTTAATCCCTCAGCTCTTTGAATAATATCTACACCGTATCTAAAAACATGACACAAAAATTTTCCAAAATTGATGATCTAATACTACTTGTATTAAATTACCTAGATAATTCCCACCAGTAGAATAATATGTCATATAAATATGAGTAGAATAAGCATATCCACAATAATAATTGATGAAAGAGAAAAATACTCAATATATATAACTAAGCCACTTTAAAGGGAATCCTCCACAATAATTTAATTAGAATATAATTCATAATATTATTATCAAGTATTAACCACTACTCCCTATATATACTCTAGTTAGGCCATGGTTATTCCATACACCGACCCTACTAATAATATAAGAACCATAGAGAAATGTGACAAAATAATATGAATGGTTATGTAAGCCACAAGTTGGCCACACATATTCCTAAACATGATATAGGTTAAGGTCATATAAGATAGCATGGAGAGCATGGGATCATCATAGATAAATTGAGAAATTGAGTGACATAAGATGCATGTAGAATCAAGCATACCTAGTGCCAGGTCTAGATAGATGTTAACAATGAGAAATATAGTGAATAATAATCATAAATTGAGTAATTTAAATTTATATAGAGAAAATCATGGATAATTCATTATATTCATCATGGCATTAACATTTTTGGAAGATTCATGATGTCCATCATGGCATAGAAGTACTGAGTAAACAAGAGTGATGGCCATGACACACACATACAAAGAGTACACACAAATAACATATAACACATAATAGAAGGCTAATTGGCCACATAAAATGGTCATGTTCAAATTTCACTTACACACATATAAATGGACAATAAGGTTAGAGACACATACAAAATATATGTTCAAATGTCCACCATCAAAAGCAATGAATACACACACATCATAAAGCAAAGAAGTAAACATGAAAAACATACATCAATAAATGTAATTGATCAACATAATCAATTGGTAAAATCATTGTAGTTATCAAATCAGATATACAATAAGATATCAATGTGAAACTAAGTGAGAAATAATGTTAAATTATGTGTAATGCATTGAACTAAAGTATGACTGATAGGGATAACCAATATAATGATAGACCCTATATAAGAGGATGCCCCCAATCAACTTGTTGAGATGTAAATTACTTTTATAAATCTTGTAACTAGTTTAGATGTAAAAATGTATAGCATGTGTTCACTAGGATAAGTCTGACAGAATTAGACAAAAGCATAGTTCATGAATGTCTATGTTAGATCAATTTTATCTGTATGCATGTTATAGTTTTGAGACAATGTCACCACCTAAAAATACATCTATAAATGAAAACATGTATGTGATGAAACTCATTCAATTACACTTGTGAATCATATTTGATAAAAACTAGATATATAAATATATTGGATATATTGAGCACAAATTAAATGATGTAAATGAAATACACATATCATGCAAAGGTCATGATTTTTGAAATTTTCTAGAATATATATATATATATATATATATATATATATATATATATATATATATATATTTGAATATATAAACCAAGAAGGATAAAGGGAAAAATAATCAATGACTTCCATAAGAGCCTCATAATCAACTGGTCTTGTATCTAGCATAAGAAGGGTGACCTTTCACGAATGGAAAGTGTCATATTATTGTGAATGAACTAATATAAACTCAGAATCTAAATATTGATCTAATTATGTACCATAAGTGCCACTATCATATTTTTGATCTATAACATTTTATTTATGTGGCTGAACATGATTAACTCTAGGGAATTTTAGAACCCAACATGGAGTGTACAAACTCTAAGTTGGTGTTTTATGTAAAAAAACCCTTGGTACCTTGCAATATAAATCTAGATCATGATAGTGTAGAAAGTGTCTCTCTAGAATATGTCAAAAATATATGAATAAGTGGCCTTTTAAGTATATGCCTCCTTGGAAAGTTGGGCACTTTTTTTTTAATTTTCTTAGTAGGTTAAGCCTTTGAAGTTTCTCAAATGGAATTAGATTTATAGAAACCCTATTTTCCAATGGATTAAACATGTGTATTGATTGATGTGATAGATAATAAAACCATCTTAGAGTGTATTCTTTTAGACTTATTGGAAATAACTTTATTAATAATTTATCATTAGATGCTAGTCCAAAAATGCTATATGGAATGTCCTCAAGTGTTGATTAAGGTCACATTTTCCATCATATAGTGTAAGCTTAGGTGTCATGAAACCTATTAGTAATAGATATGATAAAAATATGTTTTGCAAATGGAATATGAAATATATTTTGAGAATCAAGAGACTGGTTAGGTTTCAATTACTTTGTTCTATTTCAACACCTTCGTTTGTAGAGATAGAATAATATGCATAAGGGATTATGCATTAGGAATAAAATGTGTGATAACTAAGGGTGGTGTCTCAAATTTTTGAGGAATAATTTTCATGTTAATCTATTTAAACACTTGTGTTTCCCTTGGAGTATATTTTGGCATGAAATGTTTATCTAGTGGGAAAAGCAAAGAACCCATAGCAGTAGAAGTCTCAGAGGATTGGCCTTCAGATGCTTTCTTTATTTTCTCTAAAAAAATTTGTGAACACATCTTGCATATCTTAATTATTTGAAATAAACCCTTGTGATTTTATTTTATCAGTGTCATCAAATATATTGACTAATTTTGACATTATGTTGTTAACTAAAATCTTTAAAAAATCAACTTGGGTACAACTTAGCCTAGTACTTCATCTAAGATACATATAAATAACTTTATTATATTAAGTAAATTATGAAATATAAACTTGGAATATTTATGATAATAAATAATTTATCAAATTTGAAAATCCTAATAGAATAATTAAAAATAACTACAAGAATGAGAGAAACCCTATGAACATTTATGATTAGGATTTTCAACATTCCATCAATATATGGGTTCACCAATATGTTTTAAAAAAATTGTGGATAAAGAGATATGTAAAATTATAATATATAAAATAATCATAAATTAAGCATTTTTGATTTGGAACTTGCTAAATATGGAAAGATGTTAAAAGGGGAAAAAATAAATAAGAATGATTTAATTAAAAAATGTGTATAATAGACTATGACTGCAATTGTAGAAATGAATGTAAGAATCTAAGAGGTAACTATGAATCTATAATAAGGATTTACATCTACCTGGGACAAGGTCACACTATCTATATAGGGTTGTGTCATGTTTTAGTATGTATGGTGCATTGACATCTAGTAGAGTTTTAACTTTCTTTGTAAAAATAAATGTGTGTACCTTCACTTGTGAGTCATGTGTGTGTGATTAGATCTATGTGATTCATTATGGAAGATTTTGTATATATTATTCTTCACTTGGAACCCTAGATCATTATATGATGATTGATATATCGAATAAATAAATAAAAAAGGGTTAGTGGTTGAAGTTGTGCTTAACCCCAACACCCATTGTATTAAGCATTGCCTACATACCAATACTCTAAAGAGGGATTAAACTCCATATAGTTCTCCCATGCTATGGTGGTGTGAGTGAATTATCAGTGCAATACTAAATATTGGTGTGATTTAGTGCATAAACAATTATTTGTGATATGAGGGGTGTATGCAAACTTAGCTCAAGGCAACTAGGGTTGTGTGTACTCATAATTGGGAATGATTGGTGTTTTTCTCTCAATGTATAATAAGTTATTAAGTTTTTTTCAATAATATGAGCCTCTAGTGAATATTGGTTAGAAAATGTGGCTTTATAATGATCATTTTAGAAAACTAAACTCTACCAATTTAGTGTCATAATTAACTTTGTTTAAAATTAACACACTAACTCAATCACCATCCCATATTTAAATTTTATACTAACATCATTCCCTTCTATTTTTCAAATAATTAACTAATATATATCAATTAATTAAATCATGCACACATAATTATTCAAAACTAATTCAAATCTAAAATTTTAAAATCACCAAACATCTTCCATGTTTCTCTCAACTAAGTGTTGAGTCATCCAACCAACTCCTTAACTTCATCAACTAACTGTCGAGTCACCATTGAACATTTCAACTAACTTGATAAGTCATCCAACCACGTTGACTCATTCCTAAGAAATTTTTAATTGTAAACTAAATTTCCCCTTCTCTCTCACACACATAGGAATTAATCCCATTGAAATGAGGACTTATTCAATCGTTGATTGTTATCATAATTAAACAAATCTAGATTATTATCAACCATTCATCTCATCACTCTCAAGCCTATAAATTGAAGTGTCATCATCCACCTCCAAGCTATCAAATTCAATTTAAGCATCTATTGATAATCTAATCTATCTGCACCCATATGCTACCTAATTCACCTTTGTTTGAAGAAACTAATTGAGCACCCACATCTAATGAAGAAATAACAAATCATATGTTCACACTAGAGAAGGTGATGTGTATTTTAAATGTCTTGGAAGTATCTTATTATTTTATTTTATTTTTGTTCTTATTGCTCAATCTAAGGTTTTAGTCTATATCTACAATAAGATGTATAATATTTTCATTTCCTATTTTACAATAGATTATAAAATTTTGGCTATCACATTCCGACACACCCACTGGGACATGTCCTATATTGTGATCATCATAATTTCATTCTTTAAGTTTTTTTAGTTATTTATGTTTTATTTTAGATTGTATTATTATTTAATCTTGATCTTGGAAGTTTTTTTTGTAGTTTTCATGTGCATTTTTAGATATTTTATGTGGTTGTACATGTCTCTATATAATGACATTTTTTCTCTATGAAATAATAGGTTTGTAGAACATTTAAGTGGGTTTGTAGGAAATTTTGAGGGTTTCATTTTAGCATTTTTTTGAGTTTTTATTGACTATTTTTTGGCTCTCTATTTAATATTTCTAGCTTTTTTGGCATATTGACATCTAGTTTTCATCATTTTTCTATTTTTGTGTTGATCTAAGTTTATTTTTTTGAGTTCTATGAAATAATAGTTTTGTAGCATTGGTCGATGGATTCGATCTACATAATTAAGGGTTTGTGGAATATTTCAGTGGGTTTGATGCAAATCATGGTGTTTTTGTTGAACAGTTAGGTAGTTTTTTTTCTATCATTTTGCTTATCTTTTTATTAATCTTTCTTTCTTGTTTCTAGTTTTTTTAGTTTTTCAGCTTACTAACCTTTGACTTTTATTATTTTCTCTATTTATGGTTTATTTATTTATAGTTTTATTATTTTTGTAGAATAATAATTTCATGCAACATTTTGATGGTTTCGTTAGATATTTTAACAAGTTTGATAGACATCTCAATGGGTTTGTCTAACATTTCAGTGGTTTTGTTCTCTACACTTTTCTTTAATTTTTTGTGTTTTTCACTAAGTATAGGTGAAAAAACTAGGTGTTTTTACATTATAGGTTTAAGTAAGTACATGTGAGTATAAATTTTGTCAAAATATTTAAAAAATGTATTATTTTAAATTATCAATTTCATTCAAAAACTAAGTGGACCCCACGTTTGGCTAATCACCCAAAGTAATTTATGGGAAAATATTTTTGATGTTATTTTTACATCACTGTATATGTGCTTATATGTTTTTATAATTCTAAAAATTAATTGAAAATGACTTTAAAATAAATTTGTGTATGTAAAATCCTAAGCAATCTAATAGATTAGTTAATAGTTATCTTTTTGATAAAACCCTATAAATAAGAGGTCTAGTGTTTAAAACATACTAACACATTTTTTTTCTTTTTAAAATTTAATTTATTGAAAATTATTGTTTTTAAATAGTTATTAGAAAATATTTTTTAGTTTGCATGAGAAGTGACTTTGTTCAAAACCTTAGATGAGTTTCAACATTTTTTTTTATATTTGACCTAAATGATATTTATCAAACATGGTCATGTGACCAATAATTTCTTAGGTTTTGGCACATTCTATATGAATTGGTGTGGTCCACTTGTTATTTTGAAACTTCCTATTATAAATTTTTAAACTTTTTAATAACATTGTTTAGATAGTTGTTCCTTGTGCGACACTTAATTTATTATAATTATTTCAATTATTTTAAATTATTTCACCTGTATTTAAATAATTATTTCTTGTTTACACTATAAATTTACTTTATTTTTAAATAGAGTTTAAAATCACAATAAAAAGGTCTATTTTTTAAGCCGTATCTAGTGGCATAGTGTCAATTTTAAAGGGAAGCAATGACTTCTAATTTTTTGTTAGATAAATTTCAAATTCTTAGTGGATCTAACTATAATATCTACAAAAATTACATTAAATCTAAGTTTATGGCTTAAAAATTATAGAATATTTTGGTCAAGACTGAAAAACCCTCGTTAGGGTAGAATATCTCGGTTTAGATTACAAATACATTTCAACATAAATCATAAGAAGCTATATCACTTATTTTGAGGAGTGTTAAGTATTAATTCCTATTCCATATTGGTAATCAAGATTTTATTAGTGATACTTGGAAACTCCTTAAGTCTATGCATGAGAGAACTCATCTCTCTAAGATAATTCAATTGATCCTTAAATTAATTATTACACCTATGAAAGGTGATGAAATTTTTTTTAATTTTCTTATTAAATTAAAAAATATTAAAACTCAATTAGACGGATACAATTGTAATTTAATTCAAAATAAAAATTTTATTTCATTATTCAGTTAAATATTCATGAAAATTTTTACAATTTTATTTTAATTCTGAATTCAAAATACCAAATAGAGTAAGATATCCCTGACCTCACTACCCTTTTGGCTATTCTAATTCAAGAAGAGAAAGTGATGTCTAATTTTAATTCTAAAGATAATGTCACTCAAGTAATTCTCACTCTCAATCATATTTATAAAAATAATAGAAACCAAAAATCTAACTCCAATTCTACAAATTGTAAAAATAAGAACAAAAAATCTGATAATAAGAATCATAAAGTTAAGTATAATGGGAATTACAATCTGTGGGATAAATTTGCTCATAGAAAGGAAAATTGTTATAAAATAAGATAAATATAATCATAAAATTTCTAAAAATAATAAAATAAAAATATTTAACAATGATCATTAAAAGAATCAAAACCATAATCACAACAACAATCAAGAATAAAATTATAATGTTGTTTCTTTATATGTTATCTTATTTATTGTAAATAAAAATGAATGGATTCTAGATAGTTGTGCATCACATCATATGATTTTTTTATCAAATATTTTATCTGAGATTAAAAATATATTTAAAAATATTTATTTAAGTGATAATTCATTTTTAGAAGCTACTAAGCAAGAAAAGATAAAAATTATAAATGTTGTTATTAAAGATGTTTTCTATGTACCTAAACTTAATATAAAAAATTTATCTCATTCTCAACTTATGAATGATAATTTTATTGTAACTTTTTTTTGAAATAATTTTTCTATTATAAATCAATTTGGTTTTCTAAATTATTCAAGGTGTTTCATAGAATGGTTTATACATATTTTTTTCTTCTTCTACATGTTATCTTTCATCACATGGTAAGATTGAATCACAATTATGGTATGAAAATTAAGACATGTTAATTTTAAAATTTTATATGATATGTCTTCTCATAAAATTTTTTTTGGTATTCTTTCTATCTCTTCTCATCATGAAACTTGTGAAGGTTGCTTAGTGGTCAGCAACATACCAATCCCTTTCACAAGAATCATGATACAAATTCCGCACATCCTTTAAAGTTAATTCATATTGATGTTATAGAACCTATTGAATTTACATCTCTTCATAGTTATTAATATTTTGATACTTTTATATATGATCATACTAGAATTATTTGGTCATATTTTATATAAAAAAAAATCTGAAGTTTTGTCTAAATTCAAAGAATTTAAAGTTGTTGAAAATGCTTTTAATTTTTCTATTAAGAAATTAAAATTTGATAATGGTGGTGAATATATTAGTAAAGAATTTTATTCCTTTTGTATTAGTTGTGGTATTCAAATGAAATTAACAAGTCCTTATTCCCCACATAAAAATAGTAACGTTGAAATAAAAAACCACACCATTATTGAAATGGTTGGAATAATGTTATATTATGTAAATATTCTTAAGTTTTTATGGGCTAAAGCCATGAATACTATTGTGCATATTCTGAAAAGAATCCCTACTAAATTTTCACATATTTTTACTCCTTTAAAAATGTGGATCATCTTATGATCTTTGGTAGTGTTAGTTTCATTTTTGTTCCTAAAGTTAAAAAATAAATAAACTTGATCCTACCTCTTATTATTGCATTTTCATAGGTTGTGGTGATAAAACTAAATGATTGAGAGTGTATGATCCATATAAAAGATAAATCATTGAGAATATTAATGTTCTTATCCTTGAAAAATCTTTTTTTGAGTCTTTTGTGGAACCTCCTCAATGTTCTTCTTTGGATGAACCCAACTCTCATGTTTATCTTTATAATGAAACTGAGGCCCTAGAGGAATTTGATCCAATTTTAGATAACTTAGAGTCTAAGGAACCTTCTAAATTTCATGTTTAACCTAAAAGAACTAAATGGGTATAATCCCTAATCTAGTCTTCTAGTCTTGATAATCTTAATAAATTAACTAGAATTTAACATTCTTATCATACTTTAAGGACTCTATATGAATGTGAACCTCAATATTTTGAGAAAGTCATTAAAGATGATATATGTAATGTTGTTATGCAAGTCAAGTATAATGTCTTGATTAAAAATTAGACTTGATATCTTATTCCACCTTCAAGTGGCTTTATTATTAGAGTATATTATTCTCATACTTACTAGGTTCTAGATAGTTTTTCATCTTTTCCTAGTTTTTTTCTTTGTGTGGATTTATGCCACATTAGTTAGTTAGGCTTTTTTTTTTTTTTCCTTTCCTACTTATGCAACATCTCTCCATTGTATTTACATGTATTATTTTTAATATCATACATTTTGCCTTATCTTTGCATTTCATCCTTGTAGCCTCTTGTGATGTTTTTATTTTGAATGCTTTAGATTCATGGGTTCTTGGAATGGTCTTATTTATCATTCTTTATATGGTACTAGAGCCTTGAAGGATTTCAAGCATCCATTTCTTTGTTTAATTTTTTAAATAATTCTATAGACCCCCACACTATTATATGTTTGGAATCCTCTTCTAGTGTATTGGATTGTATTGGAGATCAACATAAGTCTATATTCTACCTAGAGGATTTCATTTAGATGTCTACCTTGGCATAATTTGCATAAATGCATTGAGTGTTGAAGTTTTTTGTTTGAAGGTAAGATATTAGGGACTATTTCATGGTTTTTTTTTGGTGTTTTTTTATTGCATGGTCTTTTTTGAGGTCACCATTAGATAAAAATAACCAATAGGGTCTAAATTTGAGAGGAGAGAATCTAAGTGGTAGATTTATCCTTTAAACCAAGCAACATCCTCTTTTTTCCTAGGCTTCATGGAACCAAGAGCATATAATATGATCTCTATCCACTTTGGCATCCTCCTTTTTGTAGTGTTGTATGTCTACATTCTAATTGGAGATCATGAAGACTATATTGGAGAGGATAAGATTTACTATTGGTGCCATTTTTCACTCCTTTTCTATATTACATTAGGCAATGTCCCTTTTTTGACCTACATGGAAATCTACCAATTTTGGCATCTTATTTGCTTGATGGAAGAGATATATCCTTATTTAGCTTTGGCATATTTTTTTGGCATCATTTTTGCCTGAGTGGAGGAGATCTGATCAAAGGACTACACTCAAGGAATTTTTTTTGTTTGCAAAAATGGTTTGTTTTTACCCTTGGCATCCCTTTTTTGCATTGTAAGCTCTATGTTGAGAGAATTAAAGGTCCTTTTTACTGCATTGAATAATAAATATGGATATTTAAGGATATGATCTATTATTCCATTTACTTATTAGTTCCAACCTACACTTTTTTCTATGTTAAAATTGATGAGGTGGTGCTAAAAGTACACATTGGTAGCATTCTCTTAGGTGGCATCTCATCTCTCTACCCAAACCAACTTCATTGGAAGCCATGTGGAAAATAAAATTATAAACCATTATTTATTCTCTTCAAAATAATTTTTTTATTCATTATTTATTTTTAATAGCTATATTTTTTTCTTTAAAAGGAAGTATCTTTCACTTGCATGTGCATAGGGGTCATCGACAGATTATTTTTTCACTTTGGTTGGATTGAGGATGTCTATGATGAAATTCTAGTTCTAATGAGTTGTTATAAGGCTAGGTTCATTACGAATTTGGTCACAAAATTAGTGTATAGTGTAATTTTTATTACTTTTGACCTATTTATAAGAATTCATAAAGCCTATAACTTTTAAACTGTAACTCAAAATTGAGATAATTTTTTTAAGTGTATGGTTTTTAATTCTATATCCATTAGTGTCATCTATTTTAAAAAACACACTACTTTTATAAAATGCCAAATTTTGGAGGGGCTCAATACATATCTTTTGAGGGGTTATCTCGGTACTGATTTGTGTACCCTTTTGTATTTTTATACTCTTTGGTGATTTGAGATCATGACTTTTTCCTCTTGTTTAGATAAATGTGAGCCTTTGACTACACACAATTACCATATGTAGAGACCTAGAATGGAAACAATCATTAAACACAAAGGATTATGGTCTCTATTGAATGAAGTTCAACCATAATTCACTACAAAATATGAAAAAATTCAACACCAATATAAATTTGAAGAGTTTATGGGTTTGATTGGGGGTTATGTGAGTGACAGTATTTTGTTTCTTTTTAATGGATGTAATTCTCCATTCACAATATGGTTTAAATTAAAGGGTTTATTTGAGAAAGTATATCACATGAGATCCATGCAGATTGAAGTTGATATTACTTATCTTAACCCTGAAGATTTTTTCTCTATTTTAGACTATCTCTCTAAGTTTAAAAAATTGTTGACACAATTGAAGAGGAGTGGACAAGATAATAAATATGAAGAGTGTGTGTACCTAATTCTATTTAAGTTTAAAGGTCATTCCAAATCTTTACTTATACCTTTTCTCCAGCATGGTTGCCTTAGGTTTTGTATTTTAAATGCTTGATTTTGAGTTGTTTTATGAAATACTTACTAGGGAGGAATTCAAATTGTCTCATCTTGAGTCTTCCACCTCTCAAAAATTACTAGTAACATATAATCCTAAGAGCAAGGAAAAAACAAAGAGTAAATCTAAGAACACTCCTCCTCCATCTCAAAGTTCCCCTAAACCCAATAACTCTAAACCCAAGTCATCTTCTAAATCTAAGAATAAGTTTATCTTTTCATGCTCTTTTTGTGAGGGGACTAAACATGAAGAATCTAGGTGTTTTAAGTGAATGCAAACCTTGGAGGATGTAATCAAAAAACACAAGATTTATATCTCCACTCCACCCAATGGACATATAAAAGCACTTAATATTATTAGGATATCTTAGTCACTTGTTTCAGATGGTTGGTTCATAGATTCTGGTGCTTCTCACCACATAACTTATTCTAAGGAGTCTTTTTTATCCCTTGGTTTGAAATCTACTTCCAACATTAAGGTTGGAGATTCTTCCTTTATTTCTATTAATGGAAATGGTGACATATAGATTGAGGGTTGCCTCATCAATGATGAATTATATGTCCCTGGCATCACTAAAATGTTACTTTCTATTTATCATATTTGTCATTATGGTCAAGGTAAGACAGTAACTTTCACACCTCAGGGGCTAAAGTTTGAGCATTGATAGAGCCTCATATATTTATTCACAGGGTGTTGTTGATCATAGTTCTTAACTCTATTACTTTGAGGATTTATATGATACTCATCTTATAATGACATGTTCTATCTCTCATATAGATTTTGAGAGTAAACTTTGGCATGAGAGATTTGAACATCTTAATTACAGATATTTGAATGAGTTGAGCACTCATAGTATGGTTGATGGTCTTCCTATAGTTTCATGTCTTGATGGATTTTTCCATGGTTTTGAATTATGGAAATAACACTAAGATATTTTTCCTAAGGGTATGTCTAAAATAGCTTCTTCACCACTCGATCTTATGCACAGTGATTTGATGGTCTTTCCTACTCCTTTCAATAGAGCCAAGTATGCACTTTTGTTGATATTTTCTTGAGGTGTACTTGGGTTTGTTTCCTCAATTAAAAGAGTGATATTTTTTCACACTTCAAAGTCTTTAAGGCTTTGGTTGAGAAATAATCTTCTAGTTTCATTAAGAATTTTTGTACTGATAATGGGGGGAGTACTTCAATAGAGAGTTCTCTAATTTTTTGTTAGTTTATAGAATTATTCACCAACATTCTCTTCCACATACTTAACAATAAAATGGTTTAACAGAATGGAAGAACTAAACTTTGAATGAGATGGCTAAATGCATGATTCATTCATAGGGTTTACCTCATATTTATTGGGTAGAAGCAATTAATTGTGTGAATTACATTCAGAATCACATACCACATAGAGCACTTGAGCATTTGACTCGAGAGGAGGTTTGATTTGGAACCAAGTTCGATGTCTCATTTTTTAGTCTTTAGGAACCATGCTTGGGTGTCTTACCAAATAAAACAAGGAAAACATTGGATAAGAAGAGCAAACCCTTGATCTTTGTAGGGTATTGTGAGCACATAAGAGCTTATCTTCTTTTATAACTTGATACTCATGATGTTTTTTTTTAACACATGTTCAGATTGATGAGTTCTTCACTTATCATGATTCTTATTCTATGCCTTCTTATTTTGTTGATTCCTCACCTCCTCTTGAGGATTCATTCTTTTAGGATCCAGTTCAAGAGTCCCCTGAGGAGGTTATGGATGTTAAGGTTCATATTCCCACTGATGTTGTCACTATGCCATTATGGGCTTATACTATAGTTTATGAGGTATCACCTTTTATATATGATCTTCCACCCACTAGACATATTCATTCACATTCTACATGTACTAGACTTTTTTTCTTTTTCATAGGATCATGGGATATGGGAGTGGAAAGATATGATGATAGATGAGTATTCTTCTTTTATAAAGAATCATACTTGGGATTTGGTATCTCTTTCTAAGGGAAGAAATTTATCTAAGTACAAGTGGATATATCTCACTAAGTATACATATGATGGGTCCATTTATAAGTATAAGGCACATCTCATTATAAAGGGTTTCTCATAAGTCAAAGATATTGATTACTCTAAGATTTTTGCACTTGTTGCCAAGATGGATCTTGTTCATCTTGTACTTTCTTTTGTTGCATCATATGGTTGGCCACTATACCAGATGGATGTTAAGAGTGTCTTATTACGTGGATATTTGTAAGAGGAAATCTACATGGAGTAGCCTATTAGGTTTGTTCATTATTTTCTCTTATTTATTGACTTAACAGGTCTCTTTATAGTTTCAAATAGGCCCCTCAGGCTTGGTATGAGAAGATAGATTATTTTATTCTCTCTACTAGATTTATTCGCTACCACTATAATCCCATAATATATATCCAGCATGTTGAAGAGGATATTTTTATACTAGTCTTGTATGTTGATGATCTACTTCTCATAGACAACTCTTCTTAGATTTAGGATATTTAGTAGGTACTTTTAGCATAGTTTGATGTTAAAAATATTGATCTTTTACACTTCTTACTTGATTTGAAAATTTCTCAGTCAAATTGAAGGATTCATTTGAGTTAGCAAAAGTACACGCTTGATCTTCTTCAATGTTTTGGCATCGCTGATTACAAGCCAAATCCCTCTCCTTTTTAGTTTGGATTCACTCTCACTTATACTTTCATTACTCCTTTTTGTGATCCTACATTGTACAGGAAAATGGTTGGGAGTCTTATATATTTAACCCATACTCACCTTGACATTTCATTTGTATTTGAGCTTATATATAGGTTTACACATGCTCCTCATGAAATTAATTGATAGGCTACCAAGAGGATTTTATGATATCTATGAAGCACTACCCATTTTGGATTACATTACACCAAGGGTTCTACTCAATTGGTTAGGTACACTAATTTAGATTGGGTAGGTTCTCTTGATGATATGAATTTCACTTTTAGATACATCTTTTGTCTTAATTATTCTCCATTTGCTTGGGAGTACAAAAAGCAATAGGCTATTGTACTTTCATCTACATAGGTTGAGTATAGGTTAGTAGTTATAATGAGTTATTAGGTTCTTTGGATTTGTTAGTTATTAACAGAGTTTGGCTTCATGTAGGATTCACCCATTGTACTTTATTTTGATTAATAGAGTACAATTCACATATCCTATAACCCATTTAAGCACCAACAGATCAATAACATTGATATATGCATGCACTTCATTCGACAACACATTTAAGATGGAGTTCTTTGCTTGGATTACATTCTAACTCAATAGCAAGTTGTTAACATCTTCATAAATCCTTTTTCATCACCTCATTTCCTCAAGTTGTGTGAAATTCTTGGGGTTTCATAAGTTATCCTTGGGGGGTGTTCATGAGGATATTTTCCTTCTTCATTTCAAGGATATATATTGTACATGATTACCTTATCAAGCCTTATTTTTAGGACTCGTACTATGGATATGCCACTTTATTTTTGGCTATTTTTACTCCCTAACTTCACTTGGGGGGGCGTTAGAGTATATTATTCTCATGTTTATTAGGTTATAGATAGTTTTTCATCTTTTCCTAGTTTTATCCTTTGTGTAGATTTATCCCATATTGGTTAGTTAGACTTGTTTCTTATTTTTCCTTACCTAATTATGCAAGGTCTCTCCATTATACTTGCATGTCTTATTTTTAATATCATATGATTTGCCTTTTCTTTATATTTCATCCTTATAGCCTCTTGTGATGATTTTGTTATGAAAGATTCAAATTCATGGGCTCTTGGAGTGCTCTTATTTCTCATTCCCTATATTTATAAAATTTAATTTAATTCAATTGGTAAAATTGATAAATTTAAAACAAGATTAGTTTTTCATGGTTTTATTCAAAAACTAGGGATTAACTACGTTTAAAACTTTGTTTTTGTAAGGAAAATGAGTATTGTTAGACTATTTATTACTCTTGCAGCTTAGAATGGTTGGATTATCCACCAAATAGATGTCAAAATACTATCTTAAATGGTGATTTATAATTAGAAATCTATATGTCTCAGTCTACAGGTTTCACTAACCCTAACAAAGAATACTTTTTTTGTAAGTTAAATAAATCATTGTATGGTTTAAAATAAGCTCCTTAAACTTTGTATTCTAAAATCACTAGATATTTTAAAGAATTAGGTTTCTCTAATTGTTATTATAATAATGATTTCTTTTTAAACATTAAAAATATTCATATTATCTTAATTGTATTACATGTTGATGATCTTCTTATTACTAATGACCTAATTAGTTTATTTCATAAATATAAGGATAAACTAAGTCAAATGTTTAAAATAATTGATTTAAGTATTCTTCATCATTTTTTAGGAATGGTTATATTTCAAGATAAAAATGTTAGAAACACAATTACTAAGAGGGGGGGTGAATCAGTCACTAAAAAATTTCATTCATATGTACTTCAATATTCCTTGAACCATCAAAGTAAAACAAAGATATAGCAATGCATAAAGAGTCATTCACATAAGCATAACACAAAAACACACATATGAGTGAAAAAACCTCAAGGGGTTGAAAACCCACTAATATTTGAAAATTTAATATAGACTTATAATCCACAAAGTCACAAATTTGTGAAGCACCAACTTCTCATAGGGCACCAACCCCAACTAGCTAAGCACCAACTCAGCTAGGCTTTAGTAAGTACCAACTTGCAAGGAGGCACTAACCCCTTAGATGAATAAACACAAACTTAGCCACATTATCTCTTTGATCACCTTTAGAACATATTATTTATAAAACAACTAATTATGACTACCTCTTCATCTTTTCACACTCTTATCCCTCTCAAATTGCCTTCTAGGTCTCTTCGCTCAACTAGGTCTTTTCAAGATAGATTAAGTCATATGGCATTGATCTTAATATATAATACTCCAATTATAACTTCATGGTATTTTATATATACCCATATTTTTTTATAAAATTTATCCTTAATCTCTTAAATAATATATTTCCTTCACTTAAACACTCATATCTACTAGCTAGATAATTAAGCCTATTAGGCCTTGTTCTTATATAATCCTCTAGCTCACACACCTCTTGATCATAAAAAAACACTTAAATTATTGAATTTCAATTAAAATATTTATAATAACATATTTAATACATTTATAAATAATTATAATATGTCTTCCATGACATAAAATACCAAAGGCTCTTTTAGGCCTTAAGGAGATCTAATTCAATTAGGCCTTCAATAGTACATGTTACCCTTTGATATCCTTGGAACACTTTAAAACACAAAAAATAGTATAAAAACCTCATATTAAACTCAAATATACCCATAATAATTTCATCTTATGTTCATGACACTTTTTATCTCCAACCACCACTTGAAGCACACCATTAGTATTGTTCACAATTAGACCTATGAACCTACAAAAAGTCTGCCAAACATTATTGAAGTATGTACACAAATTAGACACATAACCATGAAAATAAATCAAATGAATATAAACTTAATTACCTTAAAAATTTCATAAATTTCATTATAATTCATTAAAAAAAAGGTAAAAAAAACTCAAAAACACTCTTGTAACTTGCTCACTCAAAACTGCTAGTTTTCCTCAAAGACTAGTCATGGTGACTCAGACCTCCAACACCTGTATAGACATTTTAAATGAATTTTTATGTATGTATATTATTATATGAGATAATTATACCATTATTAGATATAATTATAATATTTTCAAATGGAAATATTGGTCTTGTAGACCAATTTCATAACCTTGTATCTCATTGTCTCATCTGAACCAGATAGGTCAACTTGTTAGAAACTTTTTCACTATAGACATTGACCTCCAAAACTTATACCAAAAATTATAATGAATTAAAATTATTTTAAAACATCTCCATATACATTTTTTTATAAATATTTCATGATAACACATCCCTATTCACCTTCTCACTACTACTTGGGTTTTTCATTGTTTGCACCATTAGGCCTATTAGTGAATGGCTATCTTGGATGACTAGTTTAGCACACCTAAGTGATATAACCTATCCATAAACCACTATAGAAATAAAATAAAAGTATCAAACTTCTCCATCTAATTATTTTCAAATTTTATCTAATACAACTTTTTATAGCTACAGTAACTTCTTCATGAATAAGCCTACATATTCACATTTTATCTCTCCTCTCTCTAACCACCACCATATGGAGGTACTTGGGAGAGTTTATTAAAAGATACAAACACTTAAATAATAATTTAAAACCATCTTGATCAATTATGAATCATATCTTCGACATCAAGTCTTTATTAGGGTTCTAAGAGGGTTTAAACTTGTTTCCATTCTTGACAATTGTTCATAAAGCATATCCCCTCATTCCAAAAATAAATGCCTAAAATTTTGATCCAGGACCCTTCCCCATCTACCATGAATATATTTGTTTCCTATGCAGATTTTTTATGATCTAATGAACACCTAAAATTCCTTTTTGGGTTTGCATGCCTTCATTATGTGTACTTGAGAGACCTTATAACCACTTTTCATGCCTTTTCTTGTAAACCATGACCTTAAAACTTGTGAATATACTTAAAATAACATATGAAAACTTGTATTGAAAACCAAACCTCATGCCTCATTAGGCCATGTTCTTACCACCTAGCTTTCTACACCTAAGTCTTCACACCTCATTAGGCCTTGAACTAACCTTCAAACCTCATTTCAAGCACTCAAAACTTCACCCACATACTCACACAACATCTCACATTCTCAAACAATATCAAAAATCCTTATACAACCATGAAAATATATCATGATACCTCAACTCTATGTGATAACAAAGTGGTAAAAAACATAGCGATAAGAATGTAATATGACAAAAACTTTGTGAGGATAAAACATAGTGAGAAAAAATGTAGCAGTATTGGTAATGTCACAAAAATGTTTTAAAGAGCATGATTGGGACATTTTAGTGATTATCACATTGTTTATTTTTTGTATAGTTCATTTTGGTGATAGTAATTAACATTTCATGGTGGAAAAGTAATACACCAAATTTACAAGCAAAATAACAGAGGAAAATGTGATTTCATGAGTTTGGACCTTTAGTTGAAACTTCATGACATTTTTGTGACATTATGAATACTGCTACATTTTTCCTCATTCTGTTTTGTCCTTGTAATGTTTTTATCATACTACATTTTTTTCATACAATTTTTTTATTGCTATGTTTTTTTATCACTACATTTTTGTTTGCTACATTTTAGTAGGATGCCAATACCTCATTAGGCTAGGTGTAGACATAGTAAATATACACACCTATTATTCTAAATGTTAAAAATACCTGTGGACCCACCTAGGCCCCCCTTGGGACTAACCTATACCCATTTATCCAAATCCAACCTATCTGTACTCATTTTCACCATGATGAGTGACCCTTTTCCTATGGACCCTGACCATTGACGGTTTGCCTTATGAACCCCTGACTGTCGATGGTTAGGATCCACCTTTTCACCAAAATCATGCAAGCTTCACTGAACCTCTTATAAATATAAACTTTTCTAATTCATATTGTGAGTATTTACATGAACAATTTACATTTAGATGGCCCAATTACACTTTCACTTCCACCTCTTTTTTATGCATATAAGAGAGAGAGGCCTAAGAGCTCAATTCCATCTACAATAATTATCAAGATCTTAAGTACTCAGAGTTTTATTTTACATGTCAATCAAGTCAATCAATGTCATCCTCATTATCAAGCAATATTATTGAGATACAACTCACTATCACCTCTCAACTAAACTTTTTGGTATCATTACTATGCTAGAATCAAGCTAGATTTCACCCACATGCTAACTATGCCAACCACTCACCCAATCAACTCCTAGTAAGACAAGTGCTTATTTTTCACTATTCACATACTTTTATTCCATTTTACAATCATCTTATCCCTTTCCCAACTCTTATAATTTATCTATAGAATCTCATCGTTTAGTTATTGATAAAACCAATAAATACATAGTCAACCACTGACAGTCAAACCCCAACCACCGATGGTCAATCATAACCACTAACAGTCACCCCAACTATCGATGGTTACCTATTAAAAAAAAAACTAACAAGCTAATTTTACCTACCTAACCTTAACAAAATCTAGTTTTATATGTTTCTAATTGTTCACAGAACCCTTTCATATTTTTTGAATCATACCCTAACACATTAACACTACTACTAATCAATTTATCACTAATTAGATCATTTATAGTATATTTTCTTAGTGAGCATTCTTGTGTTTAGTTTAATAGTCTTATTTAATTGATATAAGTAACTTATTTCTAGTTTTATTGACTTAACTATTTAAAATGTGTGGATTGGCAGCCCCTAAGGAAGCTCTCACTTTTGGGATGTAGATATCACTAGGCAATCCACCCAACTATTTATCTAACAAACAAGTTTTCTTTAGTGATTTCTTATCTGTAGGTCTTCCTCCCAAGCCAAAGAAGAGATCTTCAAAATATGTTGATTCAATGTGCACACAACCAAATAGGTTTTTCAATCATACCCATATTGATTTTATTTTCTCTCTTTCTTAGAACTTAAAACAAGAAATTTACATGAAACATTCTGGCACACCCAGTTGGACTTAGAGTTTTTACTCATGTTTTCTTTGCATTTGTATTCTCTTCTTTTTATTTGTGCTCATAATTGAAAATAAAATTTCTTTTGGGTTTAAAATAAAATGCATCCATTTATTATTTTTAACATTAGTTCACTTTGAATTAAAGCACAATAATCTTATCATAGCATCACTTTTATTACACACACTAGCCAAACCACTTTCATCAATCAAACATCAAAATAATTTGAGATAAGGCCCAACTAGGATTTCATCACCTAGCAGTCACCTTACCCATTCTTAACAATCCTACTTCGAGGTCATTACCAAGGGGAGAACCAACTCAGCTCTCTAGTTGAGTATAAACTCTAGATATCAATATATATTGGCTAAGCACCCAACACCCTTATCATTATAGGACTATGAAGTAAGGGGATAGGCCCCAATACCAAGCCATTTAATAATTATAATATAGATTATTTTGAACACCTAAACATTTAAAAACTAACCATAGACTACTTTTATAGTACCTGATCTACAAGCCAACTTCTATCACATAAACTAAGGCATAAGCCAAAAGTGAGATTAAAATGAACCTCTAGGATTAACATACTTCATAGTGTGTGTCTTGATTGCCTTTATCATTTTATTGTCTTATTCTTATTTGAGTGGTGAGTTTGTTCTTTTTTTCTCTCCCCTTTTTCTTTTATGGTTCTCACTCACTAGTAGTGAAGAGACCTAGTAAAGCAGAACCTGTCACTTAAATTAACCTCTACTACCTCCTCATCTATGAAGTATGTCTCTAAGGTATAAGATTCACCTTGTCCATTGGGAAGCCCTAATTTTCCTTGGGTATTTCCCCAAGGAGACATGGATTTTACCACTTTTTTAGATAATAATCCAATTTCCCTTTAGCATTATCTTAACACCTCCTCTCACCATATCCCAATTTCAACTCCACCTCAGGATCCTCCTTATGGCATGCCATCCCACCTTATAAAGGGTATCCCTATTTCCATGATCACCACCCAACCTTTGACCACCAAAGAATCTTTATCTACTAACCCCTTTGATGCCATAGCTGAAAAATAACCTATATAACCAACTGCTACCCTTACACATTCTACCCCTATCAGTGACTCCTTTACCTTGGGGACAACCCAACCATTAACCCATCATACTCCACTTGTTGTTGTAATACCCACCACTAGCACTACCAACCTCCCCTCTATAAAACTAACCCATCAATCAATACCCATTTACTAAGCTTAAGGGTATCTATCCCTTCTACTTCACCACCCATTAGCACAAAGCTCACTACCTCACCTCTTGTCACCAATCCAACTACCACCATGCCCAATCCATAAGAACTCTTTAGTAGTTACCCATTGTACCCAATCTAGGATACATCCCTAACCCACAAGGGTATATACACACTACCCAACCACCATCATCCACCTACCCTACCCAACCTCTAGCATCCACATTACAATATGTGGTATCCTCTCAACCACCAAACAATTACCAATATGTTGCCCAACCTTCACTACAATATCAGCCTTACAATCCTTTTGGTACTCCACCTTAAACTAACCTAATGAAAATTCTCATGGACAAGATGACCTATCTTTAGTTATCCATTTTAGGGGCTCATAACATCCTATCCTATGATTAGATTTGTAATGAACCTATTCATCCTTTTGTCCCCATCATACCTTACACTCCTCAATGGGAGATTCCAAAATTTACCAAATTTTAGAGTAAGGAAGACCCCCAACAACACCTTATGGTTTTCAAGAATGCATGCTACATTATTTATTATGAATATTCCCTTATCCTTTGAACCTTCCCCATGTCCCTATCTAGCCCAGCACTTGACTAGTATGGTGCCCTTACCAAGCATTCCATCTTTTCTTTCACCCAACTAGCACAAGTCTTCTTAGATCATTTTTCCATTAACATTTCCAAGAAGGTCTCTATCACTAACCTCTATTCTATCAAGAAATTTGATGATGAGTCTATTGTTGATTTCATCACCCATTAGAGAAGCTTGATTAATCAGCTTTCATTCTCCTTGCCTCAACTCAAACTTATAAAGTTTTTTTCTCAAGAATGTGCCAAACATATCTCTTCTACACTACGCATCCAAAGCTTAAAAACTTTTGATGAATATTTCACCATGGCATGTAAGTTAGAGAACTAAGCCATAAATGAGGGTAAACTAAAGTTATGAAACAATAACTCTACCTTCAAAACCAATGAAGACTCTTCCTCTAAAATAGGCAACCAAGCTAACATTGGGACCAAGAACAAGGGAACTACAAATGTGGTTGTCCTTAAGACTACCCCACCACCTAACATCAATCAGTAAAACTCTATCAATCCCTCTAACCAAATATTATGAAACCCAAACTAAAGCAACCAAAAATAATTCACTCCACTTAGAGAATCTTATACCTCAATTCTAGATAAGCTACTAAAATCTAACCTTATACAACTTCCACCCATCAAACCTCCCTAGTAGTTTGATTATTCCCATCCAACACCTACTTAGTAAATTGAGAATGACATCTATACTTTTCATCAAGTAATTGGACATGATGTCAGCTAATGTAATACTTTTAATAATGTTGTCTAGAGTCTTATTGATAAGGGGGAACTCATGTTGGATTATCTCAATGCCCCTCAAAATCAAGCTTTAATATATTTAGGAAACATTTTCCAAACCATTCCCCTATCAAATATGAAGACACACAAGCTAAATATTCTCATGATGCTCACATGATCAATATGGTCCTTGACACACTTGTCCATGGGGAGCCTATCATCCAATCTACCTGTTCCTCATCCACTTCACCTATCATGGTGGTGGAGTCACTTTCCCTTCCTTTAGAGGCCCAAGTCAAGGAGATTCCTTTTTCCTTATATTCACTCATAGAGGCTTTATAATCATCAAACACCCCTTTGGATAAACTACATAAACAAACAATCATGCCTAACCCACCATCTCCCCTAACTATAGACCAAGCCATAACTATAGACATCATGCCCAGGGGAGAAACTTTTTCAAAAACACCCCTCACAAAGTAGCCACCCAGCCCAAATTTACCTCCCTTTCTTGAGGAAACTAATGAGTTTATCAACCCTCCTCCTCAACCCATAGGTGTCTCCTCAACACCCACTACCCAAGAGGCCAGACTAGTATACAATCATTTTTTCAAACTCGTCTAAAAGTTAGGTATAGCTACAAAATTAGACATAGATCAAACCACTTTCTATAAATAATTAGGGCTTCCCTATATCAACAAACCTAAACCTTCTCTTACATTTCTAACTAACTAATCCATCATTTCCCCACTACCTCTCAAACCAATCAAAAATTCTACCAACCCCTCACCTTCTCCATTAACCACCACAGTTGCCTCTCCAATGACCACAACACCAACCAAACCTTTCAAAACTCTTAGTGCCTTCCATACTCAGAGTTTGGTGCATCCATCCTTGAAAGTGGAATTAACCTTGCCCAAGTCTATTCCTAGGTCTTGACCTACACCAACCAAGAGGATGAAATAATTGAAGGGCCACAAGACTAAGACTCTATCTCCCTCTACCTTGCCCTCTATCTTAGGGCCTCACCCTTCCAATTTGCTTAAAAATCAACCCCCTTTGAATATATGTCACCCACTATCATTGATTACACTAGCCCACTTATTATATGATGCACCGGTCCTTCCTAGATTACCAATAGTTAGACCATCAAACTCGGCCACCCTAACTACCAACATACCCAGACCAAAGCCATTAACTAGAAACACAATATTACCCAAACCATCTCTCACCAAACATATTTCCACCAACATGCCCATCTTACCAACCCAAACCATGATCCCTAAACCTTTTTTACCTCTAGAAAAATCCTATATGACCATTCTTCAAAGATTATTGGAGACCTCTTACCTCACATTACCTCCTATCAAACCTTTCAATCCTCTTGGTTTAAATCCATCCTGGTATAATGACCATCAAATTTGCTCCTATCATAGGACACCTAGGCATGAAACAGAGAATTAAAAATCTCTCAATGCTATTATCCACTAGATCTATGATAAGGATGATCTTTTAGTAGATGAACTTCCATCTATTACACCACCAATACACCTAATAGCTAATCACCAACACATTCTTAATCCCTCACTCTCACCTTAGAGTGATAGAGAATCAACCTAACCTCATATCCTACCTTACCTCTCTATCCATACCATTAATATCATCACACAATCATAAAAAATGATAAAAGGAAGGCCAAAGTTTCCATTCTATGGATGTACCCACCATCTCACCTGAAACCAAACTAGATCCAAACCTCTACATCTATAGTTAAGCCTAAAGTTACCATCTTAGGCACCTGAGAGGCTAACCCCTCTGAATCCATCAAAAGGGTCATCCTTAAATAGCTTCACAAACCCTAGCTAAGATGATTCTTTACGAACTCATTTCTACCTCACCTCACCATCATCAGGCCATGATTGAGGCTATGCAATCCATTAAAGTTAGAATAAGGGATTCTTGACCTATAGAGGCCTTCATGGTACTCTCAAACTCTCCACCCTTTTTACCTTCAAGGACTTATAAATACCTTAAATTCATCCAGAGGACCTATAACCCCCTCTTTTTATTATTACCCATATCAACCAAACCCGCATTAAACAAGTTATGATCGATGGGGGAGCTAGTATCAACATCATCTCCTCCCACACCCATGACTAACTCAAGCTACCAAATAATGTCATGTTTGAAACTTCATCCATCCTTAGATCTTTTAATGACACTATGACCACCACCTTGGGAACCATCATCCTTCACATTCATATAGGACCTTGCACACTCCTTAAACTCTTTTATTTGGTCGAAGGTGAATTCTAATACAATGTTTTACTAGTGAGACCTTGGATCCATGTCATGGGTTATGTACCTTCTACTCTCCATCATTGTGTCAATTTTGAACATGAAAGTTAATTTATTACCATACAAGCTAATCCTATCCCTTTTGTAGCATGAAATATGACTTATTTACCTAATGATGTTCTCCTACCTCCATCCAAAGCACCACAAATGACCACCACCAATCCCTCACCCATAGAATCCAAAGCCATTTCTTCCCCTTCCACTAAGGCATCTACTATTTTATCTATTCCTATAGACCAAATACTCATCAATGATGCCTTGGATCCTACCTTTCAATGCCTTACCCTTGGAGAATACCATATCCTTACCCTTGATGCCTTCTAAACTCCTTAAGAATATAGAAATCTCAACCATCAACCAAGTTATGAACCTAACATTAAATACATTATTCCTATAATACCTCCCAACTATTAAACCCACTTTATCTATGGGGGAATTGAAAAAACACTTAATGTTTCCACCACCCACCCTTCACCTCAACCATTCACCTCTAAATTTTCTTACTTGGACAACCCTGCCTTTGCCAAACCATACCTTTGAAGGTGTGCCTAGAAGGGATTTGGTTTAGGATGATATAATCATGGCCCACACACATTGACCTTGATTGAGACCCACTAGCCTCATGAGAAACATGACCCTAGATTCATTCTATAAGAATAATGCCATGCAACCTACCACTACCATTGTTAAAGAAGAGACCCCTTCCTTACCAACACCCCCTTAACCTAAGTGTAAGGATGAGAACATCATCCCATCTAACTTTTTTTTTCTATCAACATGATTACCCTCATCCCCCTAACTTATAAAAAGGAAGGGGCACCCATTTATATCCCTTTAATCCATCTTGAATTAGTAGGAGAAGATTCTCCTACCATTTACACTATTCAGTGTCAAGATGATGATTTTATTCTCACCTACATTGGTGCACCTGATTCTTCCATCCACAAATCCTTACCTTTAGGGACCTTAACCATGTTTAATGAACCCATTACATATATTTACATAGGCACTCTAAACAACCCCAATATTATTAAATTTGGTCAATCTCTCACCCCTGAAGAACTTCATGACTTCTCTACCTACTTCCAAGACCATAGCATTGCATTCACTTAGTCATATGTTGATATGCTTGGCATTGACCTAGCTATTGCCACCCATAACATTGTAACCAATCATGATGCCAAACCTATTAGATAGAAACTTGTCAAATACATCCTTACATAGCCCTCCTTGTCAAAGAATAGCTTTGATGCCTCCTTTTTGTCATCTTTATTCAACCCATTGATTATCTCTAATGGGTTTCAAACATCATGCCTATCACTAAAGCCATAGGGGGATTATGTATCTATGTGGACTTTTATGACCTCAACCTCTCTTACCCAAAGGATGACTTTCCTCTACCTATCATTGACCAACTTGTTGATCTTATAATAGGCCATGAGATGGTGTCTCTCATAGATGAATTCTTTAGTTATAATCATATTTTGATTTCCCCTAGAGATAACCCCAAAACTACCTTTATCACCCCATGGGGGAATTTTTGTTATAGATTCATTGCCTTCAGTATTAAGAACATTGGTGCAACCTACAAATGTGTTATGACCTATATTTTCCATGACCTTATCCATACAATCATCAAGGACTCTATGGATGACCTCTTCGAGATATACAAACTTCACAAAGACCATTTAGCCACTCTCAAAATCATCTTTGAAAGACTCATCCATTACCATGTTCACCTCAATCCCAAGAAATGTATCTTTGGGGTCTTGTTAGGAAAAGTTCTTGGCTTCATCATTTCCTTAGGGGAATCAAAGTTGATCTTGCCAAAATCAAAGCCATCCTCAAGATGCTACCTCCAATAAATATTAAGTAACTCTACAATTTTTAGGGGAAGCTCCAATCTATCCACCACTTTATCTCCCATCTCTCTAATCGGTGTCAACCTTTCCACCACCTCTTAAAAAAGGATATCTCTTTAAGTGGAATGTTGATTGTCAAAATGCCTTTGATGCACTTAAAGAGTACCTTCTATCTCCACCTATCCTCACACCTCCTAAAGATGAAAAACCTTTCTAACTTTATATCTCTACCACTGACCATTCCCTAGGGGAAATGCTTGCCCATTGGGATGAACAATGCAAGGATAAATCCATATATTACATTAGTCACACACTTGTTGAGTATGAGACTCGATACATACATGATGATAAACTATGCTTGGCTCTAGTCTTCATGACCACCAAATTTTTCCACTACCTTATTAACCACAAAACTTTTGTCATAACTAATATTGACCCACTCAAGTACATGCACTCCAAACCATACCAAAACTAGTGTATGGCTAAGTGGCTCATGTTTTTAGCTGAGTTTGACCTTGAGTTCCTCTAAAAAAATAAATCAAGGGGAAATTCATTGCTGACTAATTGGCTGATGCACCCCTAATAGACAACCAACCTCCCTCTCTTTAATTTATAGATGAGTCAATCACAACTCTATCTAAAGTGTATCTTACCAATCATGTAACCATTCGTTTTTATGGTTCCAAATGTTAGCAAGGTGGGGGAGTCAGTATCATCTTATCCCCCTTATCGGTGAACCACTTCTTTTGTCTTTTAAATTCAATTTCAAATGTACCAACAATGTGGCTGAATATGAAGCCCTAGTAATAGGTCTCCAAACTACCATAGCCTTGGGAGTTATAACAATCAATATCTTTGGTGACTCCTAACTTGTGGTCAACAAATCAATGGAATTTACCAATGTAAGAATGAAATAATGAAACTATATAAATAACTAGCTACAAAACTCCTAACATCATTTGAATACTACCATATTCAAACCACCCCATGATATACCAATAAGTTCACCAACACCATAGCTTCTCTTCCCTCATAGATCCCTTCAGCACCCTCAGACTCCAAACTTTCAATCATTATCCACTGCCTCACCGAACCTTCTTACACCAAATTAGACACTCCAACCATTTTTAATGTGGAAGAAGTTATGTCTGACCTTTGGTATCATCAAGCCTTTGACTACCGTCACCTTGGCATAATTCCCTCTGGGCTCTCTAGAAATGCCTATTGAGCATTTATTCAGAGTACCTCTTGTTATACCCTTATGGAAGGAATCCTCTATAAACACAGTTTTGATGGCCTCCTATTATGTTACCTTCATAGTCCTGAAGCCTCTCACACTATCAAAGAAATGCATGATAGTATATATGGGGGTCACTTTATTGGACTCACTATGGCTAAACACATCCTCTACCTAGACTATTATTGGCCTACCCTTAACCAAGACTATTATGATTATGTGAAAAAGTGTGTCAAGTATTAACAACATGCTAATTTACATCATGCACCTAGTAATATCCTTTGCATTTCCATGGATTTTTGCCCTTTTTAAAATGGGGCCTCAACCTTATTGGTGAAATCAATCCCCACTCTTCATAATGACATCATTATATCATTACCATGATTGAATATTTTACCAAATGGGTAGAATTTATTCCCATTGTCTTGATAAAAGCTGAAAATATTATCGAGTTTATCACCCATCACATCATCTACCATTTTGGTGTTCCCCATAAGATCATTATCAATAATGATAAATCCTTCAAAAATAAATAAGTTTAGCAATTTTGTGATGTATTCAACATTAAACATAGTTTTTCATCACCGTATGACCCACAAGCAAATGGATAAGTAGAATCCTCTAACAAAACCCTTAACAATATGCTTACCAAAATGGTCAATACCTCAGTTTGGGATTGTCACTTGCACATCCCTTTCACCTTATAGGCATATCATACTAGAATTTGAACCCCTACATGTGTTACAACTTTTTCTCTCATGTTTAGGTCTGAGGTGGTATTGCCTCTTGAAATCCAAATACCTTCTCTTCGTATATATATGCATGACCTTGTTTTGGAAGACAACTATCATCAAGAATATTTAACCCAACTTGAGATACTCAATGAGTGTCATTTAGTTGCTCTTTCCCATCTCCACATCTATCAACAGTGAATCAAATGCACCTATAATAAACACTTGAAAGTCCAAGAATTTAATATTGGTGATCTTGTTCTTAAGTAAAATCAACATGTAGCTAATACAGAGAAAATCAAAAGGGGCAAATTTGCTTTAAATTGGCTTGGACCCTACATCATAACCCATAAGTATGGATTAGGAGCTTATCATTTGTCCTCCCTCAAAGGCAAACTAGAACCTGAGCCTCTTAATGCTTCACATTTGCATCCCTTCTATTTTTAATTAGGAGTCACAATCATAACTTGTCTAGCTTAAGCTCATCCCTTGTAACCATATTCATTTCCCTCTTTTTATGGTCAACCAACTACAACCAAATCATGTGATTATCCATCACAGTTATAGCCTAATATTCAATTATGGGTACCATGTCTCTATCCATGGCATGATTCTCATAGTACTTCTCATCTCTTTGATATCAGTTCTTATGGTCATTGTCACCTATACCCTTTTTCACCTACTGGGATTTTGTGCCATCTTAGTCTTTCCTTCATAAAGGTAATCCCTTGAGTATGTACAAGCAAGTCTGTGTTAAACAAAATCAATATCAATATCAAAAGTCAAAAATAAATCATGGGTCATCCTTAACATTCACAAACTACTACCTTGAAGGATAGTTGTTAAAACTTCATCTAAAATTGCAAAAAGTAAGGTGGACTACTCTCTTGAAGGAAAGCTATCAAAAGCATTTGAACTAAGCACATAAACTTATACCACTCTCTTGAAATATGGTTGAGTAAAGCATTTATCAAAGCTATCAATTTTTTGGAATCTTCTCGTATCGATCATCTTCCCTAACCCTAAATCAAAAGTAGAATAGCAAAGAGTTCCAAGCAAAAACAAAAGAATTTTGAAAGCTGTAATTGGCTCTCATAATAGCAATAATCTTGAAAAGCCATAATCAGCTCTCCTCAATAAACTTCTCACATAGATAAATCTACACTTTATATATGAACATAGACTTGTTTATACTACCTCTTTAGAAGCCTATAGAAAAGGCATGTTAGTCTCACTAATAGATCCAGTTTCATCCATTCTCCCTCCACATATTATATGCATGGGATTATGAGATTACTTGACACACTGTGATCAAGATACCTATTTATCAACCTAAGCATGCTAATGCAAAGCATCTGAAAGGATTATCTTCACTAAGCCAATCCAACTTTGGGTTTCATGTCAATCTTTACAAATGAAAAGGCATCATGTTCCTTTTTCTTGTCTTTTATCAGTTCATGTGGACATACCTCTCATGATTCTTATCGCTTTCTTACACATCTAGTTTATTACCTACTTACTTCATGTATTTTAATCTTTAACCTTATTCACATTCTACCTCTATGATCATGAACAACAAACATCACATTAAAATCATGAACATTATCAACTATGTCAACAAGCAACACCATCTAACTCTCTATGCACCAAACATAATATAAGCATATCATAGTAGACCATAAACATCAACCTATCCATTTACAATTATCACATCATATGAGCCTATAAGCATATCATTACACCAATATAAGCATAAACCAAATCAATGAGTAGTACATCATATCATATACCATTTACTATTCCATCCATATGACCCTGAACAAAGCCATTACATTATCATATAACATACATCCATCAATAACACATCCTATTATATTTTAAACAAAATCAAAACATCATAAATATCTTTCTAGCATCATATGCCTAAGTGACTAACTGGAACACTAACATCATAAACAAAAAGTTATTAATCATAAGCCATAACCATAATCATAAACATGAGCACCACATGTGTAGACACCTAAATCTATCCACTGATAACCTCTAAATAGGGTTTTGACCAATTTCCACCAAAATACACAATTTGGCCTAAAAATACTAAAACACATTAAAAGATTTGAATCTGACATATTCAATTTCCAATTTTGGCCAAGGTATTATTAAATGGGGCAATGCAATTTATGGGATAGCTAACTTTGATCAGATCATTTAGAGTCAAAATGCTAATTTTGCACCTGGGTGCTCTGGATTGCTCTTTTCTATCAAATTTCTTATAAAATTATGTGTCTTTATTATTTTATGTTTTAAACATCCTAAATATGAATATGGTTCCAAAGCATCTGACATCGACTTCTAATTCTAATCTAGTTGAATTTTGAACCAATAACAAGGCATTCTAATCAATTTGAGTAATTTGTGCACAAAGTGCTTAATCATGCTTAAGAGTTAGTTAAACCAAATTAGATTAAAATTAATAATTCCATGGAAACTTATTTAATACTTATATTTAGAAATAAATATTGAATATTTGCATCATTAGGTGACCTCATTTCTTGAGAAGACATCCCTAGGCCATAAATGCCATAAATATCAGGATTATGGGTCTCCCATGCCTCATAATGACCCTCTATGCCTCTTCAATGCCCCTTTTTCCAATGTCATGATGAGGATAATTATAGATTTAATTATAAAAAATTGAATTAATCCTCAACCACACATCTTCATCTCAAGATGGACAGTTTAGGTTGATTCTAAGCAATCTCAAAAATCTATAAATAGGAGGCCTTGCCCATTGAATTTTAAGCTTAATTTGTGCAAAGTTACCATCTAAAATTGATTCCAAGAGCTCTCACATGCAAAATTTATGATGCTAAAATATTGATCCAAGCCAAACCAAAGCCACAAGGTGCCAAGGAGAAGAGGATATAGCCAAGCCTCCTTTGATGAAGACTTCATGAGCACAAGCTGAGCAAGCCACTACAACAAGCATTTGGAGCATCTAAGGAAGGTGAAGGATTCTTTTTTTTCTTTAATTTTTAGTTATGCTCTTCATTTTTTTTTATTATTAATCTCACCCTGGTAACTAGGCATGAAGGTGTTAGTTTAGTGTGTTGTTTGTCAATTTTCTTTATTCATTTTGTCACTAACACAATACTAATCTCCTTTTCTTAGTCAAATTCCTAGTTCACATAATGGCACACGCGGTGGGACCTAATGCATCCCACGCATGAATAAGATCATTATGAAACTTTAAAATCTTCATTTGGATATTAAAAAAAAATTAATTTGATTTTTTAGCTTTTTTTTTTTCATTTTTCTTCATCACAAGTTTCCACAGTAATCATCATTGATTGAGTAAACCATTGACAAAACATTGTCAGTTAAGTATAACTATCATCAGTTAGCATTAGTAAAACTATCATTGGTCTACATAACCATCATTAGTTAGTAAAACCATCATCATTCTTCATAAACATCACCGTCACCAGTTAGTATAACCATCAATGGTCACTATGTTTTTTTTTACACAAACTCGAGAGTTCATTTTCTAGGTTGATTGTTTCATCTTAAAAAGTGATTCTAAGCTAAACATCTTGCTAACATTTTTTTTGAAGGTTTTACTTGAAAAATCATAAAAACATGTTTAAATAGATCATTTTAAACTTCTTTTATGGTGTTTTAAAATGAATCAAACTTTTCATTTTGGTGCTCAAAGGAAAATCATTTAGGGTGTTATTGCTTAAATCTTGTAGTTAGCTTTCAAAGTTACAAATTAAGACTAAGGGGTCAAATGAACACCACCATATCTTTAATTTGGGCTCAAAATTGAACACATTTGTCAATTTTATTTTCACTTATTTCAATTATCACTTTGTTTTCACAATATATACAGATGTTACATGTATGCTCTTCCATTTTTCCCCTTTAGGGAACCCTTTGAATCAAAAGCACTTTCCTTATTTGCAAATTGCCTATTCCAAGACATAGAAATAACATCATTTAAATCACTCCCCAAAAACTTAAAAAAGTATTGGGTGACCTTGACAATGACCCTAAAGTGTTTCTCTTATGTTCTTTATTTCATGTAAACTTGACTTGCGAGGGGACATCATTACCTCCCATGAGTTATTTAGGGAAGCTTTGACTTGAGGTTTCATCTCCTAGAATTGACTTCACTTACTCCTTATGAGTTGCACATGAGATGTATCTACATTTGGACATCACACTACACTAAGTGAATAATAAGATGTAGATGTTGTAAAAATTACAAGACCTTTTTACAACTAGCCAATGTCATAGTCACCCAATTTCCATGCTTGTCTTTTGCATTATTTGACATGAAAGTCATTGTGTAATTGATTCCCCTATAAATGCTTGAAATCTTTCTAGTTTATTCAACCCCACATTGTCATACCCTTGCTAGGATTTGGATGATTATACTTAGTGTATTTTGTTCATTTTTACTTGGTATATTTTGAGACTAAAACTTGTTTGTTTGTTTATAAGCCATGTCAAAACAATATATTTGAGTTGAGGAGGGTAGTGTTATTCTACCCAAATCATGTCAAAACATTTTGAGCCTTTTGAGTCTTTTAAACATACCATAGATCACATCATTTGAGTATTCTTACGTTTTTATGCTACTCAATTTGTTTCAAGACTAGTTTACCTTGTATCAAAAACCATTGTTTCAAACCATTTTATGTATACCATTTAGACCTTTGTCTTGTGTTGTCATGTTGTCCAATCTTGTCTAGCTTGTTTGTTCAAATCCTAGTTTTCACCATTGAGTTTTCAATTAGCCTTGTCAAGTTTGGATTCAAACATTGATTAATTTTTTTTAGGCCTTAATTCATGGGGATGATACACAGATCTTTCTCTTTTGGGTTGCATAACTTTGGTTAAACAATTACCCAAATTTGAAAACTATTGATAGTTTATTTTTTCAACACCTATCCTTATCATTATTTGTGCCTTTACATGGGAAAACACTATCTTTTTTCAAAGAGATTTTTATCTTATGCCTTATGCCAACTGATCATGTTTATGTTTGATTCTATGTGTTGGTTTTATGTCAAAGTTATTTCCAAACATTTTATATTATATCAAATCATATGATACCTTTGTTTCAAGTCTAGATTTTGATGCCATTTCACCAAAATTTCTAGCATATGCCTATTTTTTTGAGCCTATCTTTTGACTCCACATTTGGACAAAAGACGTAGTAACTCAACTTTCACTTTCCTAGTTTAGACCTTGTTTAGAACACTTTGACCTAGACATTTGACATGCCAATTTTTATTTAGACACTTGACCTTTTATGCATATGAAAATTAACATTAGATATTTGATGTTAGACTATTTTATGCCAAGTCTTAGAAAAAATCATTTTAGAGATATAGTTTTTTTGGAGTTTGTATAACTCTAAGCTTTTTTATTTTTGGAGATTTCATCATTTATGTAGATACATCTAGCTACACCTATGTTGTTAGGGTGTGGAGCTAAAAACTTCACTGATGCAGACACGGAGAAGGCCATTGGAGGGGTTGCTGAAGGTTGCTGAGCGTCAGAGCAACCGGTGTCGGTCTGATCAGCCGACGTCGGCAGAATGGTGAAGAGAAGCAACCGACGTCGGTCATGGGTCGGCCGGCGTCGGTCACCTCCAGGCAGACAGGGACTGACGTCGGTCGCCTGTGTGGTTTGACTGCGAGCTTATTATGGGCAGTTAGCTAACGAACCAAGTGTTTGCATGATTAGATCTATTTTTAGACTGAGAGTTGCAAATCTAATTATGGTAATTATATGTCTAATCATTGTTTGGATGACATATATATAATAGACTCATGGTTGTATTGGAAAAGTGTTCTAGTTTTAGTTGAGCAAAGTTTGTTCCTTCTGTGTGTGAGGTGAGCAAGGGTGTTCCTCCTAGTTCCACAGTACCTAGGTGGGTGCTAGTTTTGGAGAGTCAGCAGGATTCTTCAGGTGTGTAGGATCTTGGTCACAGTTGCATGGCCTATATAGGAGATCTACATGGTAAGTAAGATCATTGATCTGCAGGTGTATGTGTGTGCAAGGTCAAGGTTCACAGGTGTGCAAAATCGGGTTGATTTGCAGGTGTGCAAGATCATATAGACAGTAACACAATAGGGAGCAGTATCAGGCAGGATCTACTTGGAGTACAGGTGTGTACTTGGATAGAGCAAAGAGGAAGGCAAGGGAGTTCCTTCCATAAGTATGGTCTGTTGAATTGCAGGTTGTTTCAGGTTCATGGGAGATCTACTTGAAGTACCTTGAGTACTTGTGGAGTACGTGGAGTACTTGTGGAGTACGTGGAGTACTTGTGGAGTGTGTAGAGCACTTGTGGTGTGTGTGGAGCACGAGAGGTGAACACCAACTCTGTATTTGAGTTGGGTGTTGGGACCTGAGAGGGAGAGCTTTGGAGAGAAGAATTACTGTTCACTTGAGGTGTGGCGAGCCTCTGAAGAGGTGGTGGAGAAGAAGTGGCATCTTCTTTATTGTATTCTTTTCTGTATAAAGTGTTAATACAATTTGTGTATTGTCTCTCATATCATATGTTATTCTAAATTCTAGTTACTTGGTGAATCTGGTTTATTTCCGCATATTAAGTTGCTTGGTTTGGTAATCATATTGTGCTCTTTTGGTGGAGCAAGATCCTGACAAGTGGTATCAGAGCTTTTGGTTGGGATACTAACAGATTGGTTTAGATCTGGGTAGTGTGTTTTGATTACAGGTCACTCTCAGGGGTTTCTGATCAAGTGGGAGTAGAGCAATGGTAGATGAAAGTAAGCTAAGAATGGAAGAGTTGAAAAGCACAGATGGTCTCTTAAGGTCCTATGGAAAGAAAGAGCAGGTAAAAGAATATTGTTGGTTGGTAGCAGATCAGCATGAAGAAACTGAAGAAGCAGATGTTGCAGGTTATGTGGCACAAGATGCTCTAGGAGGTTTCTTGGATAAAGTTGAATCTTGGATAAAAGATTCAGTTGCCTCTTTCCATGCAGTTTCAGGTAGAGGAGCTGGTGAGCCTTGCCAAAAAATTGGCAAAGGGGAAGTGAAGCTGAAATTGCAGGCGGCCAACACATAGGTGTTGATGAAGGTCATGCAGGTCCCAAGTTTGGAGATATGGCTAATTTCTTTAGAAAGATTGGGTGATGAGAGATGCACAATAACTCTCACAGCAGATGCACTTGAATTAGTTGGTGGTAAGAAAATAGGTACTCTTTATCTACTTGTTTATATTACTGATTCTTCTTCTGTTGCAGAGATGTGGCTTCATAGTCTTGGTCACATGAGTAGGAAGGAGATGCATGTTCTTAAGTGGAAGATAGATATATTTGACAGGCTTAAGAACTGGAAAGCCTTGGTGTACTTGGAGGAGATGGCAGATAGAAACCAATGGATGGTGCTGGATACTTCTGAGTAGGGCAGTTTGGACATGGGTTTTGATTCAAAGGAGCTCACGGGTAAAAAGTCATCACTCATAGGTGAACACAGATACTGGCATCGGTCAGGAGGAACCAGCGTTAAACAGACAGGTGCCGATGTCGGTCATGTGCAGACCAAAGCTGGCGATGTCGGGCAAGGTAAGACCGATGTCAATCAGAAGGACCAACATTGGCAGTAGGTAAGACTGATGTCGGTCAGAGGACTGACATCGGCAGTAGGGACACTGCAGGGTCGGTAGTCAGGGACAGACGCATGGGAACTGATGTCGATCGGATGCAAACTGTGGAGTGACCGAGGTCGGTCACTGTAACGGATTTTGGGTGGACAGCACGCTGTCAAGGAGTCTCAAACACCCATACAAAGGACTGAAGGGGTAAGTAGGCCCTCAAATTCGTTGTTCCTCTTCTTTATACTCGTTGCTAATTGTAGAGCAGGAAGGATCCAGGAAATAGGTGTGAGCTTGGCATGGATGAGGATGTGATTCCTTGGAGGAGAACCAAACAAGTGTTTTTGGTAGGGTTACCAGCGGAAGAAAGCACAGAGACGAATGGACTCCTTAGTAGAAGAATAGAGAGAACGGATACGTGAGATGAAAGACCAGGTATATGGTCTTGTGGAGCTGCAAGATAGTGGTATAGGTTTTGACAGGTGGAGGACGAAGCATTGCTTCAATCAATGTCAGGGTAACTACTGTGGTTTGTCTTACCAGGTGGATGATGAGTCGCGACATCATTCTGTTGCTGT
Organism: Torreya grandis; assembly: GCA_037957365.1. Taxonomy (NCBI): domain Eukaryota; kingdom Viridiplantae; phylum Streptophyta; class Pinopsida; order Cupressales; family Taxaceae; genus Torreya; species Torreya grandis. Next base: position 597,643 of record JARHVA010000158.1, read on the forward strand.
ATGTAGATGGTATGTTTTGCTAGCTAGTTTTGTACATATAGGGTTTTGCTGAGCTAAGGGTAAGATTAGTTCAGTGGCATGTCATGAGGAGTTTGGAGCAGCAGAATTCTTTGACATGGGAGACATGGAGATCACAGGTTGATTTTGTCTCGAGTGGGAGCTGATGTGAATCAGGTGTTGGCGAGGTTCAGGATGCAGAGCTAGAGCACACTAAGGGCTAGATAGGTACAGTGTTCGAAATCACATGAGGTCTGATATAGACCTGAGTATTCCCATGCAGTGGGAGCTGTCAGAGAGTTAGGAGCCAATTCGGGGAAGTGGGTTCTCAGGTATTTGAGAGGGACCGGCAGCAGGGATTCATGTTATGCAGGGTCAAGACTTCACTACATGTGTTTGTAGGTTCGGATGTGGCAGGGTACTCGAATGACAGGATGTACACCATGGGATGTGTGGTGGGTTGTCTTCAGGATTAAGCTTGAAGAGGGATACAAACCAGGAAATAGATTAGATGGAGTACAGGTACAGGTACAGTGCAGCTATTTATCTCTAAGTGGGAGATTGTTAGGGTGTGGAGCTAAAAGCTTCACTGATGCAGACACGAAGAAGGCCATTGGAGGGGTTGTTGAAGGTTGCTGAGCATCAGAGCAACTGGCGTCAGTCTGATCAGCCGACGTCGGCAGAATGGTGAAGAGAAGTAATCGACGTTGGTCATGGGTCGGCCAGCGTCGGTCACCTCCAGGCAGACAGGGACCGACGTCGATCGCCTGTGTGGTTTGACTGTGAGCTTATTACGGGTAGTTAGCTAATGAACCAAGTGTTTGCATGATTAGATCTATTTTTAGACTAAGAGCTACAAATCTAATTATGTTAATTAGATGTCTAATCATTGTTTGGATGAGATCTATTTAATAGACTCATGGTTGTATTGGAAAAGTGTTCTAGTTTGAGTTGAACAAAGTTTGTTCCTTCTGTGTGTGAGGTGAGCAAGGGTGTTCCTCCTAGTTCTACAGTACCTAGGTGGGTGCTGGTTTTGGAGAGTCAACAGGATTCTTCAGGTGTGTAGGATCTTGGTCACAGTTGCATGGCCTATATAGGAGATCTACATGGTAAGTAAGATCATTGATCTGTAGGTGTATGTGTGTGCAAGGTCAAGGTTCACAGGTGTGCAAAACTGGGTTGATTTGCAGGTGTGTAGGATCATATAGATAGCAACACAATAGGGAGCAGTATCAGGCAGGATCTACTTGGAGTACAGGTGTGTACTCGGATAGAGCAAAGAGGAAGGCAAGGGAGTTCCTTCCATAAGTATGGTCTGTTGAATTGCAGGTTGTTGCAGGTTCATGGGAGATCTACTTGAAGTACCTTGAGTACTTGTGGAGTACGTGGAGTACTTGTGGAGTATGTGGAGTACTTGTGGAGTACATGGAGTACTTATGGAGTGCGTGGATCACTTGTGGTGTGCGTGGAGCACGGGAGGTGAACACCAACTCTGTATTTGAGTTGGGTGTTGGGACCTGAGAGGGAGAGCTTTGGGGAGAAGAATTACTGTTCACTTGAGGTGTGGCGAGCCTCTGAAGAGGTGGTGGAGAAGAAGTGGCATCTTATTTATTGTATTCTTTTCTGTATAAAGTGTTAATACAATTTGTGTATTGTCTCTCATATCATGTGTTATTTTGAATTCTAGTTACTTGGTGAATCTGGTTTATTTCTGCATATTAAGTTGCTTGGTTTGGTAATCATATTGTGCTCTTTTGGTGGAGCAAGATCCTGACATATGTTGGAGTCATGTATAATCCAAATTATGATAGAATGGCCACACAAAATGACTTTTATGGCTTTAGTCAAGAGCCCAATGATGATAATATGGTTTGTGAGATAGATTTCTATCCACCTTATAATAATCATTCATAAAAACAAAGTCACGAACCAACTCACGATCCAACTCAAGGCCTAAATTAGTATTAAGAGGCTTTTGAGGAGGACTTTGAAGACCTAACTATAGATAATGTTGTTTGGGATATGGATCCATACCCTCTTTATAATAATCAGTACATAGAACACAGTCAAGAACTAGCTTATGAGCCAAATCAATACTGGGATGATATGGTTTATGAGGAAGACTTGGATGCTTTGGCTTATGTGAGTAATCAAGCTCTACCACATCATACCACTTTTATTCTAGGACCACAATGTCACACCATTCCCATACCAAGACCTCATCCTTTGGCTTGTGTTAGTAATCAAGCTCCACAATACCCCTTCATCATTCTAGGACCTAGTCCTTTGACTTGTGTTGGAAATTAAGCCCCAAAATGCCTTATCATTACCATTTTAGGACTTTTTCCTTTGGCTCATGCTCCCAAAGACCCTACCATTATCCAACTACAATTCATTCCTCATTTAGTAATAATCCTAACGAAACCTCAACCGACCCAATCATTTATAGACCAAGCTCTATTCAAAACTAGTATTGTCCAACTCATTAGAAACTAAAGCCAAGAAAATCAACTGATCCAAGATGTTTTTTTTTAACCAACCACTTTTGATAAGTTAGCCTATGATGAATCACCTATTGATCCTATCTTAGTTGTTGAGGAGTCTCACACTGATGAGCTAGTCTTTACTAAGTCACTTCTTAATGATTATAACCACCTTTGGGAAAATCATTACCTTTGACCATGTGCCTATTTTTTAAGATCCTCCTATTGACAATCCAATATCTGAGGAGTTGTCTCTTGACCTTTTTCCCATTATTGAGGAGTTTCACTTTAACAAACCAATTTTTGTAGAGCCCATTATGCCATCACAGGCCATTACTTATCTAAAACCAAATATTCAACAAGACATCATTATAATAGAGTATCCATTAGATGAAGAATAAAATTTAGAGTTAGGTTCTATTATTTAACCAACATCATATTTAACATCCAAATCAGAATCAACATTAGTCTCAACATCAGATTTAGAGTCCATTGAGTCAGAAGAAGAAGAAGAAGAAGAATACATTCATCATTGTTACAACATTAGTTACACATGCCTTGTAGATCAATTTGAATACATTTTTGATCCTTTTAAAGTTTTTGAGGATGATTATTTAGCTTTGATATAAGTTATCCTAATATATTTTATAAGGATTGTGCAACCTCTCCCCATTCCATTACCATTCTATAGGCCATTACCATCAACCAAAATAATCATATTATCAATAGAATCACACTTTTTTGAACTACATCCATGACAACATATCAATTGAAGAATATCAAGGAGGCCAAGACCACATTCATATAGCAGAAGAACACACTCCTAGTGAAACATTTTTAGAGGCACTAGGGGACAATCAAAGTCAAAACTCAACATCTTCTAGTTAAATTTTTTTAAAATTGCTAAAAGATAATCAAAGTCAAAAGTCAACATTCCTTAGTGAAATCTTCTTAAAGGCACTATGGGATAATCAAGACAACTTCATTGATGAAAAACTCTTTGAGGCACCAATAGCTGAGCACAAAAGTTCTTCATTACTTGATGAAGAAAAAATTAAAGATCAAATTAAAATAGCTTCCAATATATAGCCTAATTAGATGGTAGCTACTCTCAAGATCAAACAACAAAAAAATCTTGTGGTCCTATCAATATAATAAGTCTTCGACCTTGCCACAACCAAAGTTATGCTAAATCTGGCATCAACAACATTACATGTGACTGAACATCCTGATCTTCATTTGTTTCCTAACCATTCCACATTCAATTATCATCTACCATTCCATTTCACAATCAAACCTACCATCCATTATTTTTCCTTGTTTACCATCTATGGTTGCACTTTCCTTTGTAGAGGCTAGCAAGATACCTTGTCTTGATGTTTGAAGGAATCAAAATCAATGACCAATGAAGATCACAAAAACATTCTCAAAATCACATTTTATAGGTAGTTCTTGATGGATTAGTTATTCAAATGAGGTGTGGGATAGTAATTAACATGATGAGTATTCTATTTGTATCATTTCTTGATTAGGATGTGCATCTCCATCTCAATAAGAAAAATAGAATCATATGTCATTTACCACACCCAGGCCAAAAATATGTACCATACCATATCCCATTGTCATACCATTACCATTGTTACATATCCATTTTCCATTATAGTATATTTCTATTATTCACCCTATCACCTATGGGAAAACCCTCTTACCATTTTATACATCCTATCATTTCAATTTTATCTAGACCAAAGCCTATTTTTATTCATCCTACCCAATCATGTTTTGATCTTAGTTCATTTGGTTCTTCCCACACCTTTTGTGAGAGGATTCAATCAAGTTTAAATAATCAATTAAATCTATGTTTACAATGATAGTCTATGAAAGTAGTGTGATAGTTGATCTGGAAAGATATCTTTCATTTTCCATCCTGTATTAAGTTTGTTTATGTGAGCCTAATTATAATCACCTATGGTTAAATCAATGTCTCACTAGTCTTGCTTATAATTATAACTGCCTATGGGCAAATTAGTATCATTGACCTATTTTTTTGTATCCTAGTTATAACTACCTATGGGAAAATTAGGGGAAACACTTGTTTATCATGCATTATTTCATCACCTTTCCATTATTATTTTCATTTGACTAGTTATTTGCCATATTTGAGAACTTGTTGGGACCTATTTAGTTTTTCCTTACCTTTTATGTGGATGGAATTATTATGACTTAAGGTCATTTGAGGACTAAGTAGGTCATTCTCAATTCATGTTGAGGTCACCTCAGTCCCCCTTTTCATATGCTCTCATCATTTTGTGATCAACCTAAGCCAAATGCTCTCACCATTTTGTGAGCAAGTATCTTGTGATTCTCAATCGAGTTAAGATACCCAAAAATTACAAAAACATTCATAATATTTCAAAATCCAAAAATATTTATCCTATCTAAGCCTATTTAGTTATCCTTGATATGCCTTACTGGGGCAAAGTCATTTTTAGGATGCTTTTAATCTTTTTATTTGTTTAGTTATTTCAAGTTGTTTGTCTATTTATGTGTTTTATTTGTTTATTTATCTTCTTGTATGTTTGTTTGATTTTATCACTGTTGCCTTGACTCAGTCTATATGTGTTCATTAAGTGATTCCTTACACACATTATTCTTGAGTCCATCCATATTCATATGTCAACATTGTCATCATGGTTTTTATCATTGATGCATTATTTTCAATTATTTATTAGACCAAGAGTTAGTCCTTATGCATATTTTGAGATAGTCTTTATGGTGTTCTATCATGATGCCTACCATGACATGTTACAACAAAAATCAGCTTCAAGAAGGTCTAAATTCAATGGATCCATATAATTTTCTCTTTATCACCTTATAAAATCCTCCCATCCTTGATCGCATCAACCCATTAACCATTCTAGTTGTATCATGTCTAATCAAGATGAGCATCTCCTTGTTGATTGGTACAACTGAATCATTTCTAATGATCAATCTTATTCCTCTATCCATCTCTTTCATCACTTTGCACCCACTCATCTTTAATCTATATTCTAGGTTATATCCTTGAGTTATACTTGTTATTCATCCCTAACTAGAGCACCATCAGTTTTAACCAATCTAGGTCCACTTAATGATTATAACCACCTATGGAAAAATCATTATTTTGACTTTTATTCTTGATTATAACCACCTTTGGAAAAAATAGTATCCTTTTTACATCAATGCATGCAAGCATTTTCTCATTTATATTAATCTCAACCATGGGTTAATTTCACCTTTCTTCTTGTTTCTTTTTCTAGAGACAATCCATCAATAAATGTAATGGCCACTCCCTCAAGAGGGAATCATCCTAGGCTTCCCAAACACCATTTGTAGCTTTTTTCTTCAACCATCATCTTCTTATTGGCATGCAGGCCCTTTCTCATTATTTGAGAAGGCATTACTTTGCCTATAGTTTACAAAATATTCCCAAATAAGGGAAAACTATAGACACCTAAATCTAGCCATCGACAACCTCTAATTAGGGTTTTGACTAATTTCTACCAAAATGCACAGTTTGGCCTAAAAATACTAAAATGAATTAAAAGCTTTGAATCTAACATATTCAAGTGCTAATTTTTTCCATGGTATTACTAAATGGGGTAATTCATTTTATGGGCCATCTAAATTTGATCAGGTCATTTTGAGTCAAAATGCCAATTTTGCACTTGGGTGCTCTAGATTGTTCTTTTCTATCAAATTTCTTGTACAAGATGCATGTCTTTGTTATTTTGTGTTAGAAACATCCTAACTAGGAATATGGTTCCAACACATCTGAAATTGACTTCCAATTCTAATACATGGAAACTTGTTGAATACATATCTTTAGAAATGAATATTGAATATTTACATCATCAGGTGACCTCATTTCTTGGGAAGACATCCCTAGGCCATAAATGCCACAAATATTAAGATTATGTGTCTCCCATTCCTCATAATGACCCTTTTATGCCTCTTCAATGCCTCTTTTTCCAATGTCATGATGAGGATAATTATAGATTTAACTCTAAAAAACTAAATTAATCCTCAACCACGCATCTTCATCTCAAGATGGATGGTTCAGGTTGATTCTAAGTAATCTCAAAAATATATAAATAGGAGACTTTGCCTATTTAATTTTAAGCTTAATTTATACAAAGTTACCATGTAAAATTGATTCCAAGATCTCTCACATGCCAAAGTTATGATGCCAAAATATTGAGCCAAGCCAAGCCAAAGTCATAAGGTGCCAAGGAAAATAGGAGATAGCCAAGCCTCCTTTGATGAAGACTTCATGAGCACAAGCTGAGCAAGCCACTACAACAAGCATTTGTAGCATCCAAGGAAGGTGAAGGATTCTTGTTTTTCTTTAATTTTTAGTTGTGCTCTTCATTTTTTTGTGTTATTAAGCTTACCCTAGTAACTAGACATGAAGGTGTTAGTTTGGTGTGTTATTTGTCAATTTTCTTTGTTCATTTTGTCACTAACATAATACTAATCTCCTCTTATTAGTCAAATTCCTAGTTCACAACATGAACCATAAACATCTATCATATATAACATCAAAAACCATACATCATATACATTGAATCATCAAAAAATAATAAATGTAACAATATGTTAACTCTCTCAAAAATATATGCATCTCGCTACATCGATACACAAGCCAAAATCAAAATAGTACATCATAATAACACATCTAAACATAATCATGGGACTGTACCACTACCACTGGCCCCATATATTCCTACACTTGTACCTAGTGGTGGTCCTCCTAGGACCCTTACCTAACCTATTATAATATCCCACTAACCTAGAGTAGCAATCGAGGGCCCACCATCCAAACTAGCTCTATACTCTACATATCTCATGGCCTAAGACAACTGGTCTAGCACCATCACCTCATAGTATCTGGGCTCCTCTATGTTGGCTAGGTACTATGACCATAGAACTATCCCTGGTGGCCCTCTTATTACTACACCTACTCTAACCCTCTATCTTAGTAGGTCCGTCTCCCACATAACTATACTTAAGGATGCCTATTCCTAGTCTCTCTCACCTATAACGATGGAAAGATAACCCTATAATATGGTTATCTATCCATGTAGTGTGGCCACCTATCCTTTTAACACCTATAGTTGAGCTTGGGCCACACCCAACATTGCCCCTACATATCCATCCTAGCTAGCTAGATCTACAACCATCAACCTCGCACCTCTATCATCTCCACCCATGTCTACCACTACATAAATCAGTTGGTACCAAGACATATAACCATTTATGTACCTTGCATCATTTATAAGAGCCCTAATAAGAAGTTCCTCAAAACCACCATCTAAAACTATTTGAGTAGGTTAGGGCATTGATAATTAAACCTCTAAATCTTGCCTCTTGTATAATAGATGTGGGATTGGTACACCCTATATCAAGCCAAATTGGTATTGTACCCAGTCAAATGGAATCAACTCAACCTCACCCTCTTGGTGGCCCACTATCCACCTATAAATTTTCATAGTGAGGCTCTACCTCCTATAGCCTAGCTAGATCAAGAACTATAGGTATGGTCTTCAAGTGATGTCCCCAACTACCAATATACATAGGGAACCTCTGAACCAATTCACATCATGTGTTCCACCTCCTTCCCCTGACACAGCATAGTCATCTCTCCATCTCATAAAACCAATAGGGAACTCTACTTTTGTGTACCCTACCCATAGTAATCCCATCAACCTTAGAACTAAAATGTGTTTGTAAGCCCGATAATGAAGAACCAGGTCCATGCTGATACCATATCTTCAGTGGTGTATGAATCCCCACAACTCCCTATAAATCTAAACTAGAAAAACTAAGATCCAACCAAATATTATCCTCCTAAGTAATAACTCCACCAATATAGCCAAAAATACATAAAGAAAACTCTTGCTACTCAAATTTGAGAGCCCAAATCATGTAACTATAACCATCAACATCATCATTAATCTCCTCTCCTCTTGAGCTCTCTCATATAAACTTATGTAGATAAACCCTCCAGAATGCCACCAAACTTGGTCTCTATCATCTCCATACAGATACTCAACATACTCATCTTACTCCTCCTACTTTATCTATTATATCACCTTACCATGTAGTGGGAGTCAAGTGATCCTATGTACATCCTCTAAGAGAATAGTCATCTCCTCAATTGGTAGCAAGAAGGTATTATTAACAAGATACCATCTATCAATGAGTGTTACTATCATCTATGTGTTTTTAGGCACATGTTGGTAGTGCCTCATCACTCTTATCCCTACCTCCTCCATGTGTGCCTAGTCATTTGTGGTTATCCCCTTGAGAAGTGTAAGGAAGATACACAACACATAGTCATGCATCTGGATCTATTCCTAACCATTTACCAAACTAAATACTAGGATTAGTTATTATTAATAGGCCTATCTACCCTACCTTTTTTATACTTGACCTATTCCCCTATTACTACTACCCACCTGTCTTACCTTGGCTACGTTACCACCCAGCCACCTAGATTAGCTTATCAACCCATTACCCTTACCTAATCATTAACCAAAACCCTAACCTTACCCTTAATCTAACCCCAACCTACTTGACCTAACCCTGACCCTTAACACACTTTAAAAAACACCTAACCTTATCAACCTAAAAATACCCCCACCCATTACCCTTACTCAATCCATTTAACCCTAACCACACCCTAAACATCTTATCAAAACCTAACCATCAAAACCTATCTTAAATACTTAGCTAAAATCCCTATCCTATAATACCCAAGCATAGGTGTTCATATTGATCATTGATGGTTGTATACCCCTAATTCTTAGGGTGTCAACCATCGATGGTCAAACCTAACCATCAATAGTCACCTATGGGCATTCTATGACTAGAACACCCAAACCCTCCATTGGCACAACCAATTAATAAAAATTCAAAAACCTAGCCTAAGTACCCTAACCACCTAACATATTACCAATTCATGCACCCACCCTATTAATCTACCATTTCACCCACCAATTTTCCCAAAAACCTCAAAAAAAACCCTACCTAATGCATACAGGCAAAATTGCACATTTCTAGACCTATCTACCCAAGCAAATTCAATAATGCAAAAACAAGCCTACTCTAGCAATTTTAATGCACCCCTACCTCATTCTATGATATCCTCTATGGTATGAGCCTATAATAAAGCACCCAATTGCATCCTCATGCTCCTTGCATCTTAGACCCATGCAATCACCCACACACCTCTAGCCAATGAGCAACACCCACCTCAACAAACACCTTCCTCGCAAAGTGCCAAAATCACCCACATGAAATTCAATAGAGCAAAATAGTAATAATAGTAAAAATGAGTCTTGTTTTTAATTTTTACCTATTCAAGTTATTATGGCTTCCCCTAATCATCGATGGTCACCTTTTAGGGACCTTGATAGATGGCTATCAAGAAACCCTACAAACCCTAGTTTTACTTTTTACCTAAAACCTAAAATTCCTAGCACACTATCCTAGGATTTTGTCTACTTTTAGAGATTCCTTTCTCCTACCAACCTAACCACCTCATCATCAGTCTCTTTTGGCCCATCTAGTGCATAATTTAGTGACACTTATTGCTTGGTCCTTTGACCATAATGACAACATTTCCATGTTGACCCCTTTTACATTTGATGCCATCTCATGCATATCAACCTACTTGTGTCTCATCAAGAGCAATTCCTACCTCAAATACCCATGACACTTGGCCATGTGTGTTTCCCTTAGGAGCACTTCCTACCTTGTATGCCCACCAAATACATGAAAATATGCTAGGATACTTGCATTTATGAGTTTTCCTAGCCACCACACCTATAAGTGATCACACAGTTCACTTGTCACTTGTCTTACTTAGCACCAACCCTTATTTTTACCAACCTTGGTAATTCTAGTCTTTGTGTGATCTTGGTTATACACTTGTTATCACATTTTGTGTTCAATATTTCATCTCAAATGCCTAACCTCATGTCACCACCTTGTGACTCACCATATACCACTTATCAAACATGTACCTAATTTAGTTTGACTTCACCAAATCCTAGTTTGAGGGGGAACACCTCCTCCCACTCTTGGGGAAACCATACCCTTGACTCATACTCAATTTTTGTTTTATAACTCATTTACACAAGCTACACAAAAAAAAGGGGAAAATTTAGACACCAAAAATCTACACACCTACACTTTTGAATGTAAAAAATACCATTAGACCCACTTAGGCCCCCCTTGGGACCAACCTACGCCCATCTAGCTAAACCCAACCTATCTGCACCTAGTTTCACCAAGCTAAGTGACCCTGACCTTTAGGACCCTTTTCCTATGGACCCTTACCATCGATGGTTAGGGTGACCATCAATGGTTAGCCTTGGGAACCCCTTACCATTGACAGTCAAGATCCACCTTTTCACCAAAATCATGCAAGTTTCACTGACCCTCTTCTAAATATAAACTTGTCTAATTTGTGTTGTGAGCCTTTGCATGAATGAATTCTATTTAGATGGCCCAGTAACACCTTCACTTCCACCTCTTTCTTGTGCCTATAAGAGAGAGAGGCCTAAGAGGTCAATTATATTTTCAATAATTATCAAGAGCTCAGGTACTCAGAGTTTTCTTTTATAGGGCAATCAACATCATCTACATTATTAAGCCATCTTATTCAGAGATAACTCACCATCACCTCTCAACTAATATTTTAGATACTATTACTCTAATAAATCAAACTATATTTCACCCATAGTCTAATTATGCCAACCACTCATCCAATCAATTTTTGGTAAGACAAGTGCTTGTTTGTTACTATTCACATATTTTTATTCCATTTCACAATTAGACTAGTCATTGCCCAACTCCTCAAATTCATCTATAGAACCTCATCATCTAGTTATTGATCAAACCTAGAAATACATAGTCAACTACTAATGGTCAGACCCCAACCACCGATGGTCAAGCATAATAGCTGATGGTCACCACAAACATTGTTGGTTTCTTATGGAAAAAAAACTAGTAATCTAATTTAACCTACCTAACCCCAATAAAACTCAATTTTATATGTTTTTAACTATTCACAAACCCCTTTTATATTTTTTAAAGCATACCTTGACCCATTAGCACTAGTAATAACTATTTTATCACTAATTAAATCATTTATAGTCTATTTTCTTAGTGAGCATTCTTGTGTTCAATTTTAGTAATCTTCTTTAATTGATGTAATTACCTTCTTTCTAGGTCCTACTCTTGTAGGCTTACCTTAAGACTCTCATGAGTGATCCAATGTTTAATATTCATGCTCAAGCAACCTCATACAACCACTCATGCATGTGTGCACTCATCTCACCAAGCCATCATACTCCTTTATGCACAAGACTAGGCATACTATGCACATGCCTTCTCAAGACATTACTAGACTCAAACACTTGACAACTTTGACAATAAGGACCTTCCATGTTAACCTTCACAATACTCATTTAGTCATAAGAACATATACCAAACATGCCTTACACTTTAAAAATCACTACAATACTGACTAATATTTTCTTTCATCATTACACTCTTCAATGACCTCATGAAGACTTTCTCAAGAACCTTTGACATCAATGCCAAACCTTAACAATAGAAAAAATGCTCAACAATCTCCCCCTTTTTCATTTATGACAAAACACACTCCAAACTGATCATTCTTATTTCACCATTTTTCTCTTTCTCCCCCTTTGACATAAATTACAAAGTGATATCTATAACTCCTTGTAATAATAATACTCAACACACATGACTATGAGTTTTGAGACATAATACAAACATGTTCCCCTTATCTCCATGCATACTTT